>BROG01000003.1:2775000-3142500 GCA_030159075.1 Atrina japonica
ATGATATACCTTTATTTTACTTCAGGCTTCAGCTTAACAACATGTTATAATAGATAAGGTGATAATAATCTACACTAGAATAAAAAAAACCAGAAAAAACACTCATATTTCACAAATTTCGGCCACTTGGCCTTTATGAAGTGAAAGACGACAATATGTGTATCAGTTACATAGTATTAAGTCTGCACATCAGTTACATAGTATTAAGTCTGCACAATACAAAGCTCCATTGCAAAATCTGTTTTTTGGCATGCGGATACTTCCCTTTGGAGGACATTAAATTTTATTGGAATTACACTAGAATATTTAGGTCGAATAGCAATATCTTGAACATCCATAAACACTTCTCTTCAGAAAATAAAAATGTTAAAAGTTTACAACATAGAAAAAATACAAAGAGATAGATAAATGTTTGTTACGATCAATAATGATAATAGTGAAAAAAAGAGACATTTTCCTCCACAAAGTCCGTGACTTGTTCCTTTTTTAAAGTTAAAGCTTTCAGGTGCTTGTTTTAACTATCTTGTAAAATGAAATGTTTTCAAATCTTCCAAGGACGAAAGATCGAAAGAGATTAATTCATAAGATGGCGAAAATGTATTTCAGAAAAGACAAATTACTTTACGGCCAGCTGAAATATTATTTATTAGCTCATCTTATTTTCAGGTAAACCAAGTATTTCTTCACGTAAGCCGCGTCCCCTACCCCCGAAATATAAATTGGAGAAAATTTTATTTTAACTCATCAACCCCTGAAAAATAATGAACTCTTCCGTAAATCAATGATTTGGGCCAGTCCAAATGTGTCTTTAGGGATCAATGAGTTAAGTAAAAAGAAGTAAACTTTACAAAGAAAAAGTGACTCATTAATGTGATGCAAATACCCAGAATTGAATTGAATAAGTTAAAATTGAAATTGTATTTGATTGTTTTTTGTTGTTCTCTGTTATCCTAGTGTTATATAATTCACTACTGTATATTTGGCAAAAAATCGAACCTACAGAATTTGAGATTAAAATGTTAAATTTTTTTTAAATTTATTGAAGATTACAGTTTTGACTAAATCTGAAATTACTTTGTGATCCTACCGCAAAAGTCAACGGATGCTGAATAAGAAAGAAACAAACTAACAAAAGATGTTTACTAAGGAAATATATGATCTTACTGAAAGGTCTGAGGGTTGAATTTGTGACCCGGGGGAGTAGAAATCTGGAAAAGTTTAACGGATGCCGAAAAACAAAGTAACGGAAGTTGTCGACTAAGAAATCTCTGATCGTACTGTAAGGTCTGAGTGTGGCATTTGCACCAAGAAGAAGTCGAGTTCCAGAAATGTAACACAGTAATGAAAGGTGTTGACTAAGGATTTCTATGATATTATTGAAGCTCTGAGGATTGAATTTGTACCATGGATATGTCGAAATCCAGAAAAGTCAATGTATGTCGAATAACAAAGTAACGGGAGGTGTCGACTTAGAATAGATATGATCTTACTGAAAGGTCTGAGGGTGGCATTTACGAAAAAAAAACAAAACTCGCTAAATCTAGATAAAACTAATTGAATGAAAGGTGCACATATATCTTCCAATATCTAACGAAAGACATATTGTTGGCTGTAATGCATTTAAGAAAGATAACGATTACTATTATCAGGTGTAGTAAGTTAGGCATGTTCTTCTTTTGAAAGGTCGTTGCTCTGATCGACTGTGCCAAGTAAGACCATCCTCCACTACAAGAGGATCAAATTTTAGACCACTAGCAAACTGTATCAGGTTTAGCCAACAGTTATATTAACTACAACAATTCTTTACTATTTGACCACATAACGTACCCATACCTGATCACACCACTGTAAATAATACACAAATAAATCACGATACGTCAACTGGCGTGTTTAATAAATCGTTCTAATGGACGTCTACGATTTTTTTATATTTGTGTAATGTTATATCAGTTTTATCAAGCGATCGATTACGTGCAATACTGGAGCCCAATATACGAAGTTCCAAAGTATTAGACTTGATCTTAGGACCACACTTAGAACTTTTTACAAAGAGTTAGGACTTGTGACTTACTAGCAAATCAGGTCAGGTCTTTGTAAGTACCCAGAAGCAGTGTATAGCGTTATTTTAGTAGAGTCATAATTTATCTTTGAAAATGTAGCAGGTATAAGTATGTAAGTATCCCCTCAATATCAAATAACTTAAGACTCATTATTATACCAGTTATTGAAAAAGCTGAAATACAAATATACATCACAAGTATTGTATAATATGGCATATTTTATATACATACAGGATTAGTCGCCCATGGAAATCTGATTGTGGATAGGAAAATAAAGTCATACAAAGTGTCATGTCATACACGTGATACAAAGAACCATGTCGTACACGTTATACAAACAGTCACGTAATATACGTTATACACAACGTCACGTCATACACGTTATGCAAACTGCCATGTCATACACGTAATACAAAGTGTCATGTAATACACGTTATAAAACTATCATGTCGTGCATGTTATAAGCCTGTTATGTCATACATATTACATAAACTGCCATGTCATACACGTTATACAAGCTGTCTCGAACGAAAAGTCACCTATACAAACTCACAAAAAATAAAATAACAAATATTTGCAAAATATCATATATCTAATATAATACTAGTTTGATAATGCCTGTACATTGTATACAACAAAAGTCAATCATGTAAATATATGTATATGAATTTGGATATTATACGATGTCTAATTCACAGACTTTTCGATATGGTAATCAGTCTATTGTGTTAACAAAATAGATTGATGTACATGGACATTACCTTTGATGTAATCTATGTAAATTACTTAATGGGGAAATTCTATCTATACAATCTGTTGAACCTTGTTAAACAGTAAAAGAAAAAGCATCAAAAACTGAATTTAACTAATCATAATGTGATTCATAGGAAGTTATATCATGCCACTGATATATATGGTTACACAGTGATACAAATAATTACAATGATATCTGTGAATTACACACTGGTATATGTGGTTATATAATGCCACTGATATATATGGTTACACAGTGATACAAATAATTACAATGATATCTGTCAATTACACACTGGTATATGTGGTTATATAATGCCACTGATATATATGGTTACACAGTGATACAAATAATTACAATGATATCTGTCAATTACACAGTGGTATATGTGGTCACACAGTGATACAAATGGTCACACAGTGATACAGATGGTAACACAGTGATATAATTATGTGGTCACACAGTGATATATGTGGTCACACAGTGATATATGTGGTCACACAGTGACGTCGAAGGCCACACAGTGATGTCACACTGTTATACAGATGGCCACAGAGTGATATCTGTGGTCACACAGTCATGTTGAAGGTCACCCAGGGATATCTGTGGTCACACACTGATGCTGAAGGTCAAACTGATATATGTGGTCACAGTGATACAGAAGGCCACACAGTGATATCTGTGGTCACACAGTGATGTTGAAGGTCACACAGTGATAACTGTAGTCACAGTGATATCTGATATATATTTGTTAGACATGGACGATAACAATACAGTTATCAAGCCCGGAGATTAACAATATAACGTAAATTGTCAAGAAAGTGACCATATAACGATTATATTAACCAGACAAATTTGTACTTCCTTTGAAAACTAGTATAGTTAACATATGAAGGCATCAACTATCGGCATTTGACTCAGCTTTCCATGGGACCCACGGGTCGAACCCGAGGGATCCGCTTATTTGAAGAGATTTTAATATATCGCTAATGATGTATAGAGAATAAAATTATGCAGCCCATCAAAAATAATCTTCTTTGAGAATCTAGCACATCAATTTCTTACATTATTTTGCCAACAAATGTCTGTGTATTTGTTTGAGCAAACAAATGAATGAACTATCGATACTCCAAAAGTAAACAAAACCAAACATTTCCAGTTGAAATCATTTCAAATACCATCTACGTGTTGTATTTGAAATATAAACAATTATTAAGATACTTGTAATGCAGCTCTTTGCTATACTGTCAGTCAATGAATTATTTCCGTGTTTCAATGTTGTAAGTGCAATCGATCACCAATGCCAACATTGTTTGATCAGTGCATTGCTATGGTCGTAAGATGTTCGGACAAAAGGTCGGGATTTTTCACAGGCAGGCCTACTGTATCTTTCCATTTAGGTGTTCTGATCCTCATAGACCTTGGCAGATTTGGCCTGTATATTGTGATTTCGCGGCGTCCTTTTTCAGTGGCCTCAGCTACCGTTAGCTGCAGCCATTCCGAACGCGTCTCACAATATAATCTGTCAAGGTGTACGAGGGACGAAGTGGATCAGAAAACCATGACCTGTGAAGATGCAGGTTCTGTGGTTACTAGTATTCTACTAGTATTTTCTACGAAATCTATTATTTGAATTCCACTGCCATATAAACTGATTCGTAGTAAATAATATGATACTTTAGTTTTGGTCCAGTACTGACCACGTGTATTTGTATTATCTTAAGAAACAGTAGGTCATATATCTTAATGTCTATCATGAGGTTATATATCGAATAGCACAAAAAAAGACCAAACCGTGTCTACCAAAATAAATTATTTCCATTTTTTCCACTTTTACTACCTGTACTTGATGTACAATAACAAATAAGCATAAATATTTTGATATTCCTATATATTTTGTGAAAATTAAGGTCTGGTCCAGTGTGGTATTCATATACAAATAGTAAGGCTGAGTTAATCAAGTGCCAAACCTGGGTTACTGAAGCAATTTTCACAAAATATATAGGATTTTAAGATTTTTTTGCCTGTGTATATCTCTTTTTTGTTATATTATATAAAAAGTAGTTAAAAAGGAATAAACATTTTAAGAAAAAAACACACACAGCTAATATACCTTTAATATTGATAGTTTGATTATCTATAGTTATATTATTCATCTTTTATTCTGTTTTAGAATCTAACAAGAATTACAGAAGACATCCATTACAGATCGTGTCATAAAGTTTTGTCTATGCTATGGTCATATGTCAGTGTGACTGAGGTTCGGCCAAATCCCTTACTTTTTCTTCTTAAGCCTCTCTCCCCTAAGTATCTAAATGGTATACTCTTTCATTATTGTTTTAGACCAGTCTATTATGCTCTGCAGTGTTGAACAGGTTATGTCTAATACAGATATAAATATTGGTACATTTTTCAATAAAAATATATAGACACGAGTCTAAATCATATCACAACATGAATGACTGGTTAGTTTCCGGTACTTTTGAAAGATTGAAAAGAAAAATATCATTAGATAATTGTTGATATTATTTTACATCCTAAATATAAGCATGCGAATCCGAGACAGAATGTTTTGCCTGTACATCCCCATCTTTGTAAAAATAAATATTTAACAAGACCCGTGTCATGTTACTGTGGTTGCACTGTACTCACCGAAAGAGTTGTAGATACTTATGTTACATAAGCATAAGAAGGACTTCACCCGAATTCCGAACCCGCACATTAAAAAAATAATACAGTCTAATGCTGAAGTATACACTGAGTTGTAAAATATGTAAATAAATAAATGAATGAATATATTTGAGATAAGCATCACTTTTGTACCGTTCAGTTATTTCTGTTATACCACAAAGCCGCGTTACCAGTATCAATGGATATGTACATAAATTATAGAATGTCGCTCTTTAAACGTCTTATCGACTGTATTATCAAACATCAAATGTTTTAACCATGATGTATATACATTTTTTTCTCATGATCTTGGACTGTATAATTAAAAATCATAGTTGGGAATATGTTGTTCCATAATATCGCATAAAGTTCCCTTCTTATTTTATATTCTTTATTCATGCAAAGTAAACATGCAAGTTTTATGTTGCATTATGACAGAAAAATGACAAAAATAGGCGAATGCACTCACAATTGACTTAATGTTCTTTGAAGATTTTGATATCACGCATGCTGGATATAACAAATTACATATCAATATAATTATATCGCATGTTGATGTAATCAGGAGAAAATTTCATTGCATGTAAGGGGTAGAAATATGCAACTGAAACTTCACTTTACTTCTGATGTTAATTCATTTCAGAATAAAATGCATCGAAAACAATTTCAGTAATCTTCTACAGTTTCATGGCTTTTTATAGCTACAACTTCTGTAACAACACTCCCGTATTTGGATATATATATGGTACTTCTTACACGAAAACATTTCAGCAGGAGTTTGATTTATGATTGAACACTAAATTCCTCAAAAGGAGCTTAATTTCACAACATTCACGGACATTTTTCTACATCAGCTTGGTTTTACATCATACACGACAATTTTACTACATAAGCTTGTTTTTACACCGTAAAAAGTAATTCTTCAACGAGAACTAGTCATTACGCAATACAGGAAAACTCGTTTCTCGTTTAACATGGAATTTTGTTTTTGAACACCTGATGTTGATTTCATTGCTAATCGAAAGGTTGTAAAGCAAGGAACGATTTCGCAGATACCGAGTATTGGCTCTGTGAACACTGATTGAATAATTAATTTTTCAAATTTAATTTTGCCGACAAGGCGTTTAAAATAAAATTAATCTTCCTTGCTATTGACATACAAAATCATTTTCTGTCGAGGAACAACGAGTCAATATACGTGTATTTCGTTTTACAACAAACCAGTATTCCAGAATTGGTAAAATTTTTAATTCAGTGCAACTGAAGAGTCTCAATTGCAAAAGTTTACGCCAGACATGACATAAATTTGTCAATCCATCCAAACATACATGCATTTAGCAGAGCAAACGTTGTAAGAATATCTGACCTGAGACCCAGGAGAAACACCGAGTGGGAATGGTAACAAATCTCAGTCCAAGAGATAGCTCTTGTGACACAAAGAGAAGGTCCGATATCATTCTCTTAGTTTTCAATGATGTCGGCTATGCAGTTGCATAAAAACTTCAAACTTCATGCATTATAAAACCATAAGGGAAATAGTAAATTACGCGAAGTTGATGTTTTCGTCGACTCCTTAATAATTGAATGATGAAAGGGAATACAATATGATAATTGCAGAGGGGGTATCACATAAGAATTTTCAAAAGAGGCAAATGTTACTCTATACGTAATTTTGTTTTCATTTTTCATTTAAAGTCAGGGATCGCGGTCAACATAAAGTGATTTATTATCCATCAAATAATGCTGGCTTCTTAGTTTACATAAATGCCTGTGTTTATCACTCGATACTTTCAGATCTAACTTGCTTGGGACCTGTTCACAGGGATCATTTTCAAAAAGTATTGTAAATTAAAGATAACTCCTCTCAGGTTTTTACTCAACGCGATCTTGCAAATGTAAAAAAAACTTAGTTGTTCTGTCTGACCTCAGATTAACGCAATACATCTCTAATGATTTAGGATTTATAAAAAACACGCTGGAAATGTGTGGATCGTGTTAAAGTAGATGTACTTCATTCTGGGTCAAATCTTTAAAGTACAAATAGAGGTATCAACCTTTAGCTAAAATACCAAAAACGGAATATTGAGTATTTTAATGGAAATGTATTTACGCAAATACATTAATTTGTGATAAGTATTTTCATAAAAGTGTATTTACGCGAATGAGACATTATGTAACAAAAGACGAAAATGCGAATTAAACAGTTTTAAAATTAAAAAAAGATAGTAATTTCGCTTTAGATATTTGGTATTTTAAATAAGCTGACAATCATGGAATTGTATACTTCCTTTTACTACTTTTAACAGTGATACATCGCGATAAATAAGACGCCAGTATATCGAAATGGCTATAGCTATTTGTACGCTATGATAAATGTAGTCCAAAACAAGAAAAGAAAATCGATAGAATGGTTTGTGATGGAATAGATACCGATATATATCGATATAGATTTGTCAATATTCGCATTTACAGAATTCAAGAAAATCACTAAATCGCAGTCTATCAAATGTTATATATACGTGAATAATGATTGAAATGAGGTATATTGTGAAGTATCACTACAAACAGGAGAAACTCGTATTACCTTTCCATAGACGTCTAGATATTATTAATATAACCATATTTCTATCTTCTCATTCACTTTATCTATAATATAATGTCAACTTCCTTAAAATGATCTATCTTCTACATCTCAAAATGACAGCAATAATTGCAGCATTTTGTCGCTTCGAAATATCCGGTCCATTTAGAATTCAGTGTTCTTGTTTTTGTTTGTCCTTCGACTTGTACTGTTGAGTATCTATTTGAAATGATATTATTCTTACGTGCAGGGTTTCATTAGAAGCTGTAAGGGTAGTATAAATGTGGACAGTTTCTAATTGAAATAAAGAAGGCGTGATCCAGATTGACTTGTATATTTTTATATCACCCAAGAAACATATATTGTGACGGCAAATTGCATGATGTATAAAAGCAACAACTCTGTTACATTGTACATGTTTATTGAAACAGACCACAGGTACATTGTCTGCTCATGAAATAGACACGCTTTTCTTCCCTATTTCAAAGTGCGTATTTACTAAATGATCGTCTGTGAGATACTCACTTTACCATTTCTCTATAATTGAAATAACACATAAAGCCATGTCAACTGCGTTCTCTCATTTATGAACCATTGACTAAGATTATATCAAAAGTGTTCTTTAACTAAATTTCCTAAGCCTCTGTTTATTACTACTACTGTCTAAAGTGTTTTCATTAACTGTAAAATATCAATCAATAATGTAATTTTCATCTCCATTTAAAACACACGGAAATAGAAAAAAGCCATGGAAAATCTACGACGCAGTTTGGGAGTATCTTAAAAATCTATTTCAAACACATGGATAAAATGTCGAATTACAGGCACTCTATTTGTCTGTCTATCTATCAATCGATCTGTCTGTCTGTCTGTCTATCTATCTATCTATCTATCTATCTATCTATATATCTATCTATCTATCTAAAGTCTCTTATAAAATAATAATCAGATGTAAATGTGTACATTCTGTACATATCGGCACAGTCCGATTAGAATATACCTCTACCCGATATCATCGTCACGACAAATCCAATCGTGATATAGATCTAAAACTGAAACGAACAATAATACCGTTAAGGTTAATAGGTATTACATGTCGCAAATACGTTCTATTTACGTAATTCACAGAGTCGTAAGAAAATTGGAGAGATTTGAAGTATACCAAATGTCGAGGATAACAGAGCATAATATTTACATAACCGAAGAAACAAATTGTTTACAACCCAGATATTCTTTCAAACTCGATTCTATCACCCTATAGACAATGACAAAGATCTCTTTGATAGTACTTTTAACGAATCTGAATTACAATATGTTTATGGAAACAGCTGGTGTGTATAACATGAAATTAATCATAGAAACTGACATGTGAAATCTGTTCAATGAGGTTGTTAAAGTATATTTGAAATAATATCTTTCTCGTTTGAGTCACGGATATCAAAATTCAGCCTTAGACCTGTAGACTTGGTGGTCGCAGATTGAGTCAATGATGAGAATACAACAGATACTACTCCCTGTGTACTCTGTCAGACATTTACTCTTCTTTCCGACATGTTTAGTCACACATTTTGTAACATGACGACGAGGAAACTTAACGAGGTAAAATGAATTTGTTTTTGTTCAGATAACAATTATTTTAATGATGGTGTTAAATAAAACTGTTCATTGTTCAACTAAAAATTGTTTAAGGTGTAACCCGTTCATTCTTCAGCTAACTGTTGTGTTAAACTGTAACACGTTCATTGTTCAACCAACTGTTGTGTTAAACTGTAACACGTTCATTGTTCAACCAACTTTTGTGTAAAGCTGTAACGCGTTCATTGTTCAACCAACTGTTGCGTTAAACTGTAACCCGTTAATTGTTCAACTAATTAAAAAAAATATATCAGATACCAAAGTATAAATCTTTACGATGTCCTGGATATAGAAACAAATCTGGTAAAAATTGGACAAATACGGACCTCTGAAAATTAAGAGGTGAGATCAGATGTCATGGAGGAGTAAGCATCCCCTGTTGACCAGTCACACCCGCCGTGAGTCCACAGTTAAATCCAAATGAAATATGCTAGGAACGAGACCTATTCACAATTCGTATTAAAGGAACAGGTCAGCCAATAAAGGGGCAGAATAGGTTCCCATAGGAATGCCGACAGTTTTTTGAAAGACCATGACTCCGAACATTACAACTATATTGTCTATTAGAAATTCCAGAATGTTTTTATAAAGTTTAGGTATCCATTATAAATATGGAAGCTTCAAATCAGTATCGGTTGTAGGTACATATAAAGAGCGTAATACGGACACATGAAAGATTTCGTCCTTTGAAAGTGGGCTACGTGTATATGTAGAATTACCAGAATTCGTATTAAACCCTACTTCTTCTAATAAACAATTATAGTAATGTGCCTTACAAATGAAAACTATATTATTTGCGGCTTTGTCTGCTGGGACCAGTACATATTGGTCATGTAATCTAACCAGCTCGGTTACCACTTCTGGGTCACTAAATACAGAGCGATAACGTGTTTTCTTAGTTCTTTTAAGTTATCAAATGCTAGATTTTATCAATCATCGTGGAGCTTTTAGCCATTCAGAAAAAATGTCTGGTTCCACCTCGTCATAATTGGCCATCGTTTGGTATAATCCTCGACAGATTTCATAAGTAAACTGCTGTTTAAAGCTGTAGCACGTTCATTGTTCAGCTAACTTTTGTGTTAAACTATAACCCGTTCATTGTTGAACTAACTGTTGTGTAAAGTTGTAACACGTTCATTGTTCAGCTAACTGTTGTGTAAAGTTGTAACACGTTCATTGTTCAGCTAACTGTTGTGTTAAACTATACCCCGTTCATTGTTGAACTAACTGTTGTGTTAAACTATAACCCGTTCATTGTTGAACTAACTGTTGTGTTAAACTATACCCCGTTCATTGTTGAACTAACTGTTGTGTTAAACTATAACCCGTTCATTGTTGAACTAACTGTTGTGTTAAACTATAACCCGTTCATTGTTGAACTAACTGTTGTGTTAAACTATAACCCGTTCATTGTTGAACTAACTGTTGTGTTAAACTATAACCCGTTCATTGTTGAACTAACTGTTGTGTAAAGCTCTATTCTCTTTCCTTGTTCTTTAACTGTTGTGTAAAGTTGTAACACGTTCATTGATCAGCTAACTGTTGTGTTAAACTGTAGCCCGTTTATTGTTCAACTGACTTAATAGAATTTGTATTTGAATGGTGTTTTACTCCACACTCAACAATATTTTAGTTGTATGGTGGCGCCAGGTTACCGGAAATCCCGATTACAATGTACAATGTTCCCGGGAAGAGACCACCGACATTCCGGTAGTAAACTGGCAAACTTTTTAACAAAATCAGCTTAGGTTCTATCGGGTCTTGAACCCGTTCTGACTAGATGTGAGATATTTCATGGTTTAAAGCGCCATTTACTAACCACTTGGCCAGGTTTAAAGCGCCATTAACTAACCACTTGGCCAGGTTTAAAGCGCCATTTACTAATCACTTGTCCAGGGTTAAAGCGCCATTTACTAACCACTTGGCCAGGTTTAAAGCGCCATTTACTAACAACTTGGCCAGGTTTAAAGCGCCATTTACTAACCACTTGGCCAGGTTTAAAGCGCCATTTACTAACCACTTGACCAGGTTTAAAGCGCCATTTACTAACCATCTGGCCACTGTGGCCCACGTTTAATTCCGGATGCAGTTTGAAAAGACCATTGCAATGGATGATATGGTTTTTTTCAGTAAATATATCGGTGATAAAAAATTATAGATAGAATTTGGGGAATTCTGTGAATGTGTATTTACCTGAAATCGTTGGTACTTATAGCCATGGGAATTATAGTATTCAGTTTTTAGTTGTAATCTTGAAAGGATGGGTTAGTGGAATAGGTCATGTTTAGATCATAATGTATGATGAAATCTTCAACATCACATTGGAAACGGTAAACATATATAAAATGATTTTACTTTTACTGCTAGTGGACCGTTTGAGTCCCCGAGGGTATACATAAATCTAGTACCTGGTATTTCGATGCCGGCTGTTCATCTTATACTAAAGTAATATTTGGCACTGTTAACACTATATAAATTCGAAAATTGTTTAAAGCTAAGATAGTCATTTTTTTTACAGTGGTTACTCTTAGACGGATTTCGGCTATACTTTTAGATATATTGTTTGGCCTTGTGTGATACCACTTTATCTTTAGAAAATACACATACTTTTCGAATTGGAGCTCAACTGATGAAGTCTAATTGACAGGAACGATATCGTCTTGATCATTATAACTTTGGTATTATGTTTATAATATTTATAACCACTAGATCGTTGCCACTGCTGGTGGACCGTTTGAGTCCCCGAGGGTATACATAAACCTAGTACCTGGTATTTCGGTGCCGGCTGTTCATCTTATACTAAAGTAATATTTGGCACTGTTAACACTATATAAATTCGAAAATTGTCTAAAGCTAAGATAGTCCTTTTTTACAGTGGTTACTCTTAGACGGATTTCGGCTATACTTTTAGATATATTGTTTGGCCTTGTGTGGTACCACTTTATCTTTAGAAAATACACATACTTTTAGAATTGAAGCTCAACTGATGAAGTCTAATTGACAGGAACGATATCGTCTTGAGCATTATAACTTTGATATTATGTTTATAATATTGTTAAATGAGTTAGAACGAATTGAACAGAGAAAATTTATAATTTGTAAAACGGTACTTCATGAAAATCGAATTAAATTCCTTAACTGATACAAGGCCATTAAAGAGATGGGATGAAATACCGACACTTAATTGTTGTTGTGGTGAAACACAATAATTGATAAATTTGTTTTGGAAATTGCAATGTTCAATATGACGTGGCAATGTACCATACTAAGAACACAAACCAGTGCGTTACACATACTGCAAATTTTCTCCGAATAATACGAAGAAAGATGTTACATAGAGAAAACAATTCCGTTAAAACATTCACCAGGCAATGAACAACAGACAAAAGCATTGAATTATGTGGGGGTGATGTGACTGGCCAAGCCTTCTGGTGTCCGGTAGATTTTCCTTTAAATGGAATTTGGTCCCAGGGCAAAGAAATACTTCAATTTCTCAAATCAAATGCAATGTGTCAATGGAGTGGAACATAGCCGAAACATGATTGAATAGTTGAACAAGGGCAATACAGAAACGGTATTGCACATTGAATTGTCATTTCACAAAATTGCATAATATTCTTTTCATTATTTTTTTCTATAAAAATAATATGTTTCTATCTAATACTAAATGATATCATGTTTTGCAATGTCCTAATGAGTGCGTTCCCAATTTAGTATTCTGGGGAAAAGCTTTCGCGTTTGGGACGTTTTGGGACTTACTTACGTAGACTGTATAAAACATACTGTAGAAAAACGTCGAATTATTATTTTTTTCATATTGCATTGGTGATTTTTTTTTCATATTTCCTTACTTTGAATAATACTTTCTGATATCATACCCAACCAAAATCTTCGTTTATATCGGACAATACTTTCCTAATTTTTTTCATACATTTAGATCGCCCGTACATTCATCACATACACAAAGATATTATTTCATATCATAGTCCAACAATTTTTATAAAACAAAATATAAAATAAATTTATTTTAAACTACTGCATACCTGGAAGTGTTCGGGCTGGATATTTCGCCCGTTTACAAAAGAAAACATTCATCATGTCTTCCAATTCTCTTTTATTCACCAATTCAATTATTCAATTATTTAGCTGAAAAATTCATTTAACATTTGCCCTCTCACGAAAATAGCGAATTTATAAGGGAACTAAAATGTGCATTCCATGACATTTTCTATTATGAATGAGGTACTGTTAATTGTGTGTAAAGATTTTTACCAATTGCCATTAGTCATGAGATACGTGTAAATTGTTATCATATATATATATATATATATATATATATATATATATATATATATATATATATATATATATATATATACATATATATATATATATATATATATATATATATATATATATATATATATATATATATATATATATATATATATTTATATATACAAAAGCATTTACACACTTACACAATTGTGTGTACTAACTATACTCTCCACAACAATTGAAATATCTATTAGGGACATGAAATAAATGATAGCTCATGTTCGATTCCCGCTTGAAACTAAGCTGATTTTTTGTGAGAAAGTTTGCCAGTTTACTTGTGGTCTCTTCCCGGATTCTCTCCTCCACCATTAAAATCTGGTCGCCACCATATAAATGAAAAAATTGTTGAGTGTGGCATAAAACACTTCAAAATTCAAATTCCAAAGTAGTTTAGAATTATACATGTGTACCAAATAAATAAAAAGCACAAAACACGATTAAGTTTTCTTCACTATCAAATCTTCTAAAAATAACCAATCCTTCTTCAACATGTCATATTTTGAAAATGATTCTTAACATATTATCAACACATAATGCTGTTTTTGGAAAGTAAGAACCAAAGCTGAAATGTTGAGTTCATTCTTCTTTTTAAAATGCAATTGCTTTGTTTATCTGGGATTGCCTGAGGTGTTGTTTAAAATCCTGATACCGGAACCAGTTCCATTACTCAAAGCGATATGCGATCTTGCGTTTGGTTTGAACTAATACCTAAAGTTTATATTCAATTTTAGGGAACCACATCTGGACTCCAGTGATTACTCAAAGACTGGTTCGCTAGGTTGACGTTGTGCATTTTTCAGTTATCGTAAACAGTACGAAAAGCAGAAGTACTTTAAGTGCCGTGCATGTCCGGTATTTCACGCTGATTTTTATATTCAGCCCCAACATTTCCCAATATTGTCATTTATCTCTTCCATTTTACATTTACTTTGATCACTCTATTTCCAGATAAATACCTTGATATCTCAAATAAAACAATTACTCAAGGATATCATTAACATATCTCTATAAAACTGTACTCTATTTAGTTATATGGTACATGTGTTCGTCTTTGATCAGTCCAATGTCTACGCAAGAAACAAATTGTCCCGTTTTCATAATGTCTGCATACATAAATAAACACTTTGATATCTGTTATACACCCTCTACATACCTTTGATACGCATGTTATCTGTGTTATCTTTATAATTATCTCTATATGATCCGCAGATTGTCTATATAATCATCTTTGTTAATTCATATATTGTCGATATCGTCATATTTACATGATTCACATATTATCCTTATGGACATCTTTTAAAATTGTAGAATAGAAAATAATAGAATACTTTTTTATTCCAATCAATTGGCCCACAAACGGGGATGGGGGCGGATGCGATTGTAATAATAAGCAATTGGACAAATACAAAAGAACGATACCAAGGGAAAGAATTACTTGATTGGTTTCCAGAGGTCCGTGTTTGTCCATTTTTACCGGATTTGTATCTATGTCCTGGACATCCTATTGATTTATACTTTGGTATCTGAGATTTTTATATTGACAGAATACAGACAGAGACAAAAACAAAAACAAAACTACAAACAAGCAAAAACAAATTTTAATCATATTATATATGATCCCTATGTTATCTATATATACATTTTATATTATTTGCCTTTTATCTCTGTCATCATATAAGCATGATCTACATATGATTCCTATAACATTTATATATGATCCCTATGTTATCTATATATACGTTTTATATGGTCTGCCTTTTATCTCTGTCACCATATAAGCATGATCTACATATGATTCCTATAACATTTATATATGATCCCTATGTTATCTATATATACGTTTTATATGGTCTGTCTTTTATCTGTCATCATATAAGCATGATCTGCCTATGATCCTTATAAACGTATTCATATGTTGTCTGTATAACAATATTCATATGACCAAAATATCATACATATGAACATCATTATATGACCATATCGTCTATGTATTAAATGATCAGTACGTTGTTTATTGACCATATAAGCATATTTACATGACCTGTATATTGTATATATAAACATAATTGTATGATCCGCATATTGTCTGATCCGCATATTGTATGATCCGCATATTGTATGTTCCGCATATTGTACATGTAAACACTTTTTATGATCTGCATATTTTCTATATAAACATCTATGTTAATCCATATACACGTATACATTTATATATATATATATATATATATATATATATATATATATATATATTTATATATATATATATATATATATATATATATATATATATATATATATATATATATATATATATATATATATATATATAAATACCCACTGATTGCAGAGGTAGTTACTCGCTGATTGTAGAGGTAGTTACCCACTGACTATAGAGATAGCTACCAATTGACTAGAGGTAGTTATCCACTCATTGTAGCGGTAGTAACCCACTGACTGTACAGGTAGTTACCCACCGACTGTAGAGGTAGTTACCTACTAACTATAGAGGTAGTAACCAACCGACTGTACATGTAGTTACCAACTGACTGTAGCGGTAGTTATCCACAGACAATAGAGGTAGTTACCCACTGACTGTTGAGGTAGTTACTCACTGGTTGTAGAAGTAATTACCAACTGACCGTAATGATAGTTACCCATTAATTATAGAGGTAGTTAACCACTGACTGTAAAGATACTTACCTACTGACTGTAGAGGTAGTTACCCACAGGTTGTAGAGGTAGTTACCCACTGACTGTAGAGGTTATTACCACCTGACTGTAGAGGTTGTTACCCACTGACTGTAGAGTTAGTTACCCACTGACTGTAGAGGTACTTACCCACAGGTTGTAGAGGTAGTTACCCACTGGCTGTGGCGGTAGTTACTCACTGACTGTAGAAGTAGTTACCCACTAATTGTAGACGCAGAGGAAGTTACCCACTCATTGTAGAAGTAGTAACCCATTGACTGTAGAGGTAGTTACCCACTGATTGTAGAGGTAGTTACCCACTGATTGTAGAGGTAGTTAACCACTGATTGTAGAGGTAGTTACCCACTGAGTGTAATGGTAGTTTCCCACCCACTATAGAGGTAGTAACCCAATGCTTGTAGAAAGATTTATCCAGCAATGAAATACATTGTATTAATAATAATAATAATAATAATAATAATAATAATAATAAAAGTAATAATAATAATAATAATAATAAATAAGTTTTTGGCAGAAAGCATGCTAATAATTTACATGTTTCGCCTACGTGCATTGTTTGTCAAAATACTGAACAAACGCTAAGATGTAACAAATTAAATGCACGTTGTATATCTCGTACAAAACCAATAACGATACATTTCACTCGAATCAATGCAGGATATAATATAGTTGGAAAATGTAAGTTTAAGAAGAGGTAATTAATTCATCATGGTTCTCTTTCATATTCGATACAATGAAAAATGTTATCTTACACTTGGTAATGTGCGTGTTGAAGGATGATAAATGTACCACGTGACTCCGTAGTCCGGTGAAAGGGAAGATACAACATCAGTAAACACGAAAAAGAAAGCACCTCTCTCCAATTTATTATACTACAAACAACAGCAAGGCTGTCAGTGAGAGAATTTTAACTTTCTGCTAGTTGTTAGAAGGACGAAAAAAAAAACTGCACCTGGCTTTAGAAAATATCTTTTATTTTTTGCATTTGTACATGATAGAGATTTAAACAATTCGTGTGTCGTGTTTGCATATTTTCCACCTTGTTACTAGTGTTGTAAAAATAAAAGACAAAAAGTCACCTGGAAAACATCATACCTAAATATTTGTTGCAACGCCGAGTAGTTGTAAATGAGCTAATCAATAATCTTGAATGGAGTAGATGCATTGCTTGTTTGCTAACAGCGGAAAGGGTGGATCTGGATATAAGAATGAAGTAATATGCGTGACTTATCTACAAACCTCAGGATTCGCTTTTAAACGAAATTTGTCTCACTACAAAATGGACGCTACAACTAGCAGAATATGTGCAGAATCTGTGCATTGTGTTTTATGCTTCAAAGTTTTTATTGATTTGATGTCAGAAATTTGTAAACAAAGAGATTAACTATTGTTCACAAGTGGAATTCAGCAGATAACAAGAGATGTATGTATAAAATCAGATTTGTCATCAAGGTAATCTCTCTCTCTCTCTCTCTCTCTCTCTCTCTCTCTCTCTCTCTCTCTCTCTCTCTCTCTCACTCTCTCTCACACACACACACACACACGCAGACACACAGACACACACATACACACAGAGCTTCGGGCATTTAGACATCCTGAAATGGTAAAATACAAACAAAATCTTTTGTCGCATTAGCAATTTGTAATGAACAAATCAGAATGAAATGCATTGTTCTGATATCAAATTGAAACAATATATTAGAGATTTATATCATTATAACGACACACAAATATTGACAGTAGGATTCCAATGTCACTAGGTCATTAGCAATTTTAACACAAAATCAGTTTGCATTTTTTATAAATTGAAACAATATATTATAGAATACATCAAAACGACCGAACGACAGTAGGATAAGTATATCATATGTAAATTTAGATATGTTATTGTTGATACTCGAAATACTTGATGGGTGTGTTAGATTTGACAGGTATCATATATACACACTTTAATATGTATATGATGATACTCGCATATCAAATTGCAATACACTCTTGATATTAGTAATGTTATCATAAGTGATGTAATATTTATTTATATTTTATTATATAGGCTAGGCTATTACATAATAAAAGACTTGAACTTATAACAACAACAACAACAACATAATAATAATAATAATAATAATGATAATAATGATAATAATAATAATAATAATAATAATAATAAAATTATTTAAATTATCGTTACTATCATAGTAATCATGATGATAGGAACGATAATCTTGATAAATAATTATTATCATAACTATAATTATTATTTCTAATTTTGTTGTTGTTGTTGTTGCCATTACTGTCAATTATAATTATTGTTATTATTATTTGTGATTTTTTGACCGGGATAGTTCGCAGGTAATCTAAGTATAATACAACATATATCCACATATGATTTATTCAGCGAGTATGTTTTTGAGTTTTTGCATATTCCCCACGAAATATGAAGAAATGATATCACAGCATTATTTTGTTTTAGAAATACGTATTTATTCAAAATAGGTGGAATGGCATCGTATCCATTTGTACTTAGGGATGTCGGTGTTCACTCAAATATGTTAGAAACATTTAACTTAAGTTTATCGTTGGCGTAGACAGTGTTTTAAGTTTCACAAAACATGCTTATTTTCATCGGCTAAAATCCTACCCCTTTTATAACACTCATCCGGTTTACAGGTTAGAGGTAAAAATCATCAGTGGTTGTAAATCATGATAACATTCATTGATTTATTGTGTTAAACATATTTAAAAATAAATTGAATATCTTAACAGTGTATCGAGTTGATCTAGATATTACAATCATCCACTGTTATTCTGTTCTGTACTTTTCTTCATTTCTCGCCTACTGAATTAAGTTGAAACTCATTGATTCCTATCTTTAATGCCTTTTTCAAATTGAATAATTTCCCACATACATTTTACGACCAGAATAAGTATTTGTTTACCAGAATAAAAATAAAATATCGCCATACAATGCGTTATCAGATTGCGGCGCAGACCAAGTGTTTGTAAAGTTCCCGTGCGTATTTCATTACTGATGCTAGATTGTGAGGCATCTCTATGTACAATACAGTAAAGAAAAACTTAAACACACTAAATAAAATCCTATTAGATAAATTAATAAACTGAATGAAAGATAGAACGATAAATAAATAATTAAATGCTTCATAAAAGTTGTCTTACCATCTGTTACTTTACGTGTATTTATTTTAGCGGTATTATTAACTTAGCGCCTTTCGCGCTAAAGTCATTGCGCTAATTTAAATGCAGCGTTAAAATTTCTCCATCCTGTCATTCTGCATACATGATAAAACTAATAACATTTATACTACAAAATAATATCTATCGTGTGATAGTTCAGTGCATGTCATTATGATTGCATTATAGTCTGTCGTAATAGCGCGAATTCAAGATTACGCTAATAAGTCTACACCACTTCGGAGCGCTAAAATATGAGTGCGCTAATTTAAATACACATACAGTATATTAAAAGTAATATCCAAACCTTTAGCATAACATATCTTGCATTTGCTATGATCTCGAACACACACACACACATACACACACACACCCACACCCACACCCACACACACACACACACACACTATTGCTGTCTTCTGACGAAATCCAGCACCTTTGCATCCTTCTGACTAGAAAACTTCCGTTCCCTGACACACTTTCACATCATCTAGACGTAATCACAGCTACTTTACATGTAGAATAAAACAAATATATAATAGAATATCTCTGTAATAGAAAATTATTGCGTAATAATTCAAAATTCATTTATTGCCGAGTTTTGTAAAACTATAGTTGTCGTCTTCAAGACAATTGATGAAGTCAAAAATATATAAATATTTAAAGTGAGGTTCATCAATGAGACAAAAAATAGAATCACTATAATTGTTATAACATGATTTCATTATTATCAACTGTTTGGTTAGAATTTAGAATACTACGTTGCTAAACGCTTAGACACATAGCTCAGAAGATACAGATATAAACTATATGTCCGTTATCACGTCTTAACATTAAAGAAATACATTCTCCGCGTAAACATTAAAATTTTAATATATTTCCCCTATGAGTATTTATTTCTTCTTGGAAAAGACAAGCAGTGTACTCATTATTAATTAGATTGATTCCATTAGTTTGAATTCACTGGTGTATTTTGTATGATTACGGTGGCTGTTTTTGTAATTCGAGCTGTTTTATTTTATTATTTTTGTAATGAATTCGGCTATCGTATTGATTTTCCGGTAGTTGTTATATTAAAAACTAAATACATAATTAATTACCACCGTGTTCAGTCTCAATGATTTGCAGTGATGGGTGGATTTTGATTTTCTAAACATTTTTAAACACTTTTTTCTCCGCTAATGACAAGCATCTTTGTTTTCATTGTATCGGTAAACTAAAACGAAAACAGCAGATAGGGAACACCCGCCTAGTGTTCCTCAGTATACGTAGAAAAAGGCCTAGTGTTCCTCAGTATACGTGGAAAAACGCCTAGTGTTCCTCAGTATACATAGAAAAACGCCTAGTGTTCCTCAGTATACATAGAAAAACGCCTAGTGTTCCTCAGTATACGTAGAAAAACGCCTAGTGTTCCTCAGTATACGTTAAAAAACGCCTAGTGTTCCTCAGTATACGTGAAAAAACGCCTAGTGTTCCTCAGTATACATAGAAAAACGCCTAGTGTTCCTCAGTATACGTAGAAAAACGCCTAGTGTTCCTCAGTATACGTAGAATAACGCCTGGTGTTCCTCAGTATACGTAGAAAAACGCCTAGTGTTCCTCAGTATACGTTAAAAAACGCCTAGTGTTCCTCAGTATACGTGAAAAAACGCCTAGTGTTCCTCAGTATACATAGAAAAACGCCTAGTGTTCCTCAGTATACGTAGAAAAACGCCTAGTGTTCCTCAGTATACGTAGAATAACGCCTGGTGTTCCTCAGTATACGTAGAAAAACATACGGAATAGTGTTTACCTCAGTGTTACTTATATACGTAGAATAACGCCTGGTGTTCCTCAATATACGTAGAAAAAATTCGCCTAGTGTTCCTCAGTATACAATAGAAAAAACGCCTAGTGTTCCTCAGTATAATGTAGAAAAACGCCAAATGTTCCTCAGTATACAATGGGAAAAACGCCTGGTGTTCCTCAGTATACGTAGAAAAACAACTGGTGTATATATAAGGACTAAATTCTAGTGTTACTAGGTATACATACGGAATAAATGTGTATTGTGTTACTCAGTAACTCAAAGTGTTACTTAGTATACAAATGGAATAAAATTCTAGTGTTACTCAGTATATAATGGGAATACATTCCCAGTGGTACTCAGAATACAATGGGAATGAACTCCTAGTGTTACTCAGTATACAATGGGAATAAACTCCAAATGTTACTCAATATACAATGGGAATAAATCCCTAATGTTACTCAGTATAGTGTTACTCAGTATACAGTGGGAATAAATTCCAAGTGTTACTCAGTACCCAACAGGAATAAACTCCTAGTATTACTCAGTATACAGTGGGAATAAATCCCTAGTATTACACATTAAAGTGTTACTCGGTGTACAATGGGAATAAACTAAAAGTGTTACTCAATATACAATGGGAATAAACTCCTAATGTTACTCAGTATACAATGAGAATACATTCCAAGTGTTTATCAGTATACAATGTGAATAAACTTCAAGTGTTACTCAATATACAATGGTTTACATTCCAATAGTTACTCAGTATACAATTGGAATCAACTCACAATGGTACGCAGTATACAATGGGAATAAACTCCTAATATTACTCAGTAAACAATGGGAATAAACTGCTAGTGTTACTCAGTATACAATGAAAATAAACCCTTAATGTTATTCAGTATAGTGTTACTCAGTATACAATGGGAATAGACTCCTAATGTTACTCAGTATACAATGGGAATAAACCCCTAATATTACTCAGTAAACAATGGGAATAAACTGCTAGTGTTACTCAGTATACAATGAAAATAAACTCTTAATGTTATTCAGTATAGTGTTACTCAGTATACAATGGGAATAAACTCCTAATGTTACTCAGTATAGTGCAATTCAGTATACTATGGGAATAAAGTCCAAGTGTTACCTAGTATACAAGGGGAATAAACTCCTGGTGTTATTCAGTATACAACTGGTTAAATTCCAAGAGTTACTCAGCATACAGTGGGAATCAACTCACAATGTTACGCAGTATACAATGGGAATAAACTCCTAGTGTTACCCAGTATACAATGGGAATAAACTCCTAATATTACTCAGTAAACAATGGGGAAAATCTTCTGGTGTTACTTAGTATACAATCGGAATAAACTCCAAGTGTTACTCATTATAGTGTAATTCAGTCTACCATGGGAATAAGTGTTACACAGTATATAATGGGAAAAACTCCTAGTGTTATTCAGTATACAATAGGAATCAACGCCTAATATTACTCAGTAAACAATGGGAATACCCCTTATGTTACTCAGTATAGTGTTACTCGGTATACAATGGGAAAAAGTTTCATGTGTTACTCAGTATATGATGGGAATAATCGTCTAGAGTTACTCAGTATACCATCTGAATAAATTCCAAGTGTTACTCAGTATACAATGGGAATAAACTCCTGGTGTTACTCAGTATACAATGAGAATACATTCCTAGTGTTTCTCAGTACACATAAAGACTAAACGTCTAGTGTTACTTAGTATACATAAGGACTAAATGTTTAGTGTTACTTAGTATACATAAGGACTAAATGTTTAGTGTTACTTAGTATACATAAGGACTAAACGCCTAGTGTTACTTAGTATACATAAGGACTAAATGTTTAGTGTTACTTAGTATACATAAGGACTAAATGTTTAGTGTTACTCAGTATACATAAGGACTAAATGTTTAGTGTTACTCAGTATACATAAGGACTAAACGCCTAGTGTTACTCAGTATACATAAGGACTAAATGTTTAGTGTTACTTAGTATACATAAGGACTAAACGCCTAGTGTTACTTAGTATACATAAGGACTAAATGTTTAGTGTTACTTAGTATACATAAGGACTAAACGCCTAGTGTTACTTAGTATACATAAGGACTAAATGTTTAGTGTTACTTAGTATACATAAGGACTAAATGTTTAGTGTTACTCAGTATACATAAGGACTAAATGTTTAGTGTTACTTAGTATACGTAAGCACTAAACGCCTAGTCTTACTCAGTATACAATGAGAATAAACTCCTAGTGTTACTCAGTATACGTGAGGACTAAACGCCTAGTGTAGCTCAGTATACATAAGGACTAATTTTTTAAGAAACTTTCTTAATATTTCAAGATAATAACTTGACAATTCAAGATTAATCAGGATTTAGAAGATATTAATACAGTGGCCGCATTGGACCGCCGTAAGTTCATTTGTACGGTCAAGTTCATCTAATTTGTTCTAGGGTAGACCATTTGTACAATTTTAGCGTCAAACTGGGTTTGAGCCGTTAGATTTATTTCTCTGTTTCTATCAATAGTATCTGGTATCATACAGCGGTATTCAATTGCAGTGACACCATACTCCGGGGTCAAGTATTGACCCTGTCCTAGGCCAATGTCATAAAGGTTACAGGACCGATATTTTCAATCCTATTCAAAAATTACTTTCATTCGAGAAGTAAGCAGACAACATTGCTCAAGAAGGTCACTAAATCGATCTACCATCAGTTCAGATATTTACAGGTGTCTTCCATTCCCTGTCCACATTGGCCAGTTCCCCCTTCATGCCTAGATAGAGGTTAAGAGGGTCTATATCGTACAGTCCGATTCCTTCGTCCGTTTGTAAAAGCTGAAGACTATAAAATCAGTTGGAAAAACGGACCACTCAAAGACACAAATACACACTATAGACGGCATATAAAGTCCAATTACAATGGTTACACACCAAATATCTGCTTTGCTTTAACCATGGACCACCATGGTTCCGCCTTCAGTTTTTTTAAGTTCTTTGATGAAGTAAATACGAGTTGTTTGCAAACAAAACTTGTTCAGATGTTCAAATTTTGCCGGCTTTATTTGTTAGGCATAATTTTCAACTTCCATTTTGAATGTACATAAAGTAGCCGCATAGAAACATTGCCTTTCAAAACGTTTTTCTAAGATGTGGCGACTTTTTATATTCTCTGCTTCTTCGTTTTGGACTACACAGCCGTTTAACCATATCTAATCACTACGATTTCTAGACGATCTACGAAACCTGCTAACTCATTGAATGAACACCTGTGCGTAGCGGAACTTGCGTGACAGGAACAAAATTTCTCATTTGACATCGTTTCTATTATATTGAAATTCTTCTCCGATATTAAAGATATGTTGTGAATTTTACGACGAAAATTAACTGCGAATGAATTTCAGTTGAATGGAACTGATATGATTAATCGTGTGTACAAAGTATACATGTGAAAAACCACATCCTTATAATTACAAAATTGGATCTTTTTCTTCCGTATTGGACCGCTGGCGATGATTTACTGGTCACGGATAGTTTATATATCAAGTGAGAAGCCCCGGTTTCGATTTCTGGTACTTGGTCTTGCTCAAAATGGTACTTGGTCTTACTCAAAACTTTTTTTAAAAAAATGATAGTAACCGGTCCTCGGAATAAGAAGCCATGTGTCTTTCAGACGAAATTTCATACAAAGGTCCCCTATGACTGCAGTTATGACAAGTTAGAGAATGCTCGCTACATTGACATCAGTCCGTAGCAAAGGTAAAAATTAATGGCACTTCAGCAACATCTGATGCTGTCTCAATGTTCGTGAACAAATCTTGTAGGATAGGACATTAAAACTACAATTGAATCAATTTTCTGGTGCTAGTATAATATTATTTATTAGGTTTGTTACTGACCGTCCACGGAAATATGTCGGGTTGATCAAGTCAATGGAAGGCGAGGCGAGGACCATTTTCTTATTTAGGAACTGTCTTCGATTGCCACTGTGCACAGAATGGTGTTTCGTATCATCGCCATTGCCATCTATTTTTTTTTTTTTTTGCTACTGACTGTCCATAGAACCATGGACGGCAGTCACGTGTCTTTTTATATCCAATGAAATGGCGACATTTCAGTTCGTGGCAAAACAAAACAACAACAACAACAAAACATGGGCGGCAGTCACGTGACTCTTTATATCCAATAAAATGGCGAGATTTGAGTCCGATGCAAAACAACAATTGTTATACTAGCACCAGAAAATTGACAGTCAGTAGTAAAAGGATAGAGAGCAATGGGACAATACAAAGTACTGTTCTGTGCACAGTGGCAGTTGAAGACATGAAAATATGATCCTCCACAAAATAAAACAGTTATTAGGTTTGTTACTGACCGTCCACGAGAGGCTCCGCCTCGTCCTTCCATGGACATGATGAATCCGACATATTCCTGTGGACGGTAATAACAAACCTAATAACTAGTAATATGAACACAGTTCCTGAAACGTTACAGATAAATTGTACTTGGTCGTTTACAGTGTCTGTCCGTCCAACTCAACGCACTCAAGTGTATCTCTATATATAGCCCACAATAAGACAAAAAATATTTGTCTACACATTTTAGATAAGCTATGAGGTTTAAAATTAATTTACTACATAAACAGCTGATAAGTGGCGTTCCCATTATATATTTTAATTGCTCAATGACTACATGTATTGTAGATTAACATGCGTTAATGGAAAAATTGTGATAAAAAACCTATGCAAAAATGTATGATTGCAATAATTTTGGTTATTCATTCTAAGGTTGATGTAATAATGTAAACGCCATCATGCAATGACCAAAAGGTTAAGTTAATGCAAAAATAAAATGTTTACCCCATTTACAAGGATCTGTGAAAAAAACCGCTTTTATTTAGGGATAAACGTACATAGAGACCTTCTACCCTAGATATATATAGTGGGTTTTACTAAGGGTCGTCAATGCACACGTAAATGTAGCCGTAAGTTATGTGCATATATATTTCAAGTCGTAGGTTACGTTTACGTGTAGATTTACGAGAAGACATACATGCACCATAGGTTAGGCGTAATTTCACGCGTAAGGTTAAATTGGTGATATTATATATATATTTCATATTGCTTCTATTAAATTTGCAACTTCTGTTGCTGTGGTTATTTTTCTATCCCTTATAAGAGCTCTGGTCGTCTACACTTAAGTTTAAAACTAAGTTTCACTCTTTTGTAATACGCAGTCTGCGCACACGTAAATTCAATCGTAAACTCTACGCTTCCGTCTATGTGTGGATGTACGGCTATAGAAAAAAAAACTTTTTACAGCATCGTTACGTTGATAAGCAAGCAAATATAACATGAATTCCACTCTCATAAATGGAAATAATATTCTGATCTGAGTATTTGGTGTTTTATTTTGAGATAGTTTAATTATGTGTAACATTAAACGAAATATGAAAATGGGACCCATATGTAAAGGAATTAAACTCAGGGTTTTTTTTATCTACACGTAACAGGTAAAAAATTGAATGCAATACGCAATGTAAGTATTTGAAGAATTCTAGCAATGCTCAGCTACCAGTTTGAAAATATCTGTTATCGAGTGTACTTTCAAATGAACCGAAACAATTATTTTTAAGATCGACACGGCGAAATCCTGGTATCCACTTCAGAAATTGCATAGCAAAAATTATCGTGCTATCTTTAGGTGGGCGAACGCCAGTTGCGCCCTGAATGAATCCGCCCTGACAACGGTCGTTGTTTTCCGCATCCATATAACATATTATTAGATTATTTACTTAAATCTGTTTTAAAATAAATTAACATAAAACGATCAAGATGTTCAAATGTTTTGACATTGGAAATAGTCAGATATAAATGTTCAAACGATTGATAAGTAATTTTGTCATTTTAAGTTCAAATACGTCGTATGACGTACATGCCTGTATTTGTGAGATAAATCTGTGTCCTGAGCCCTGTTAATGTTTGATTGTGGATCAGATACAAAGATGATAAATGAATATAAAAAATCATACATATTCGGTCTACAAAGAAATGAATCTTAAAATTTCTAATTGTATAGGCAGACCTATGTAACATCGGGTACATGTGTAGACAAAATAAACAACGTTATATGAACGGTGTAAAAATAGCGAATATACGTGTAGGTTTTAAAGAGTCCAAATATTTCAGAAAAATATTTTTGTTTTGTGGCAATCAAAATAAATTCCATGAATACTTTCTGAGGAGTGTTAGAATTTAAAAAAAATTATTCTAAATTTCATTTTAACAGTATTTTTAAGTCTAATATAACAGGGCCATATATATTCAAAATAACTTTATGTCAAATGGTTCAACAGTATCTGTCTTAACTCTGTATTTGATAAAAAGATACATATATTTGGACGTGATTACTATTCCTTCAGCCATTTAGTTAGATTAGTGATATCAGGTCTAAAAAAACCTGAACATTTTTTACCTTTTCAAACCTATAACTTTGGTATTATGTTTATAATATTATATTGCTATTCTAACTTTACTATATTGTTCTTCTAACTTTACTTTATTGTTATTCTACCTTTACTTTATTGTTATTCTACCTTTATTATATTGTTATTCTAACTTTACTATGTTGTGATACTAACATTACTGTATTGTATTTCTAACTTTTCTATATTGTTATTCTAACTTTACTATTAATATTTATGCTAACGTTACTATATTGTTATTCTACCTTTATTATATTGTTTTTCTAACTTTATTATATCGTTATCATAACTTTACTATTGATATTGTTATTCTAACTTTATTACATTATTATTCTTACTTTATAATATTGTTATTCTAACTTTACTATATTGTTATTTTAAATTTTATTATATTGTTATTCTACATTTACTTTTGATATTGGTATTCTAACTTTACTAAATTGTTATTCTAACTTCACTATATTGTTGATCTAAATTCTATTATATTGTTATTCTAACTTTACTATATTGTTATTCTAACTTTACTATATTGTTATGTTAACATTACTGTATTGTTATTCTAACTTTATTATATTGTTATGCTAACGTTACTATATTGCTATTCTAACATTATTTTATTGTTATTCTAACTTAATGATATTATTATTCTAACTTTATTATACTGACCAATAGCCGGCTAGGACCAGATTTCGACTAAACAGAACACACTTTTTTGAGATATTTCTAGATCAATCATCAGATATTAGACATTTTTCTGAAACAGAAGGAAAAAAATATTGTCGTGGTACATGACGAAATCACCCCATAGCCGACAATTGGTCCGCATATTGTCTGCATACCGGTATTGTGATTTTAATTTCATTTAATCAAAATGAAATTTTTTTAAACACTTGTTTGTAGTATTTGTGTCAGTTCAGTTTATTTATATCGTAGAGGAGGATCTCGGATAAGTAACCGTTCTGTCTTTTTTTTTATATGACAAACCGACATGTTGAATTATCTATAAACCAAATCTGTACTCGCCTATCAAGTATGATTTAAACCAAAAATAGAGTCAGCTAGCATATAGTCGTAATACATTGTGTTCTAAGTACCTCTTTAAGGTGATACTTTTAAACATAAATTTAATTTATAGGACATATTTCTTTCGAAACTAGATGCCGACATAATGATATCAAGCGATAAACTGCAGTTTTATTTGTTAACTCAGCTGATATCTTGACTATCGACTTCACACACGAAGGGGAATCTTTATGAGTTATGGATATTTACAACGAAAATATTTAATGTCAATTTCAGGCTGGTGTCTATACACAATGCCTTTTAAACGATATTTTCAGAATAGATCGTATACATCTTTAAAGCATTGTGTCGTATCTTACTTTTGATCAAAATTGAAATGGACATACGTCTTTAACCGCATTTAGTTCTCAGCTATGTGTTTGAAGTCATTTAAATTAATATCTGAGTATGCAAATCGTTTATACATCAATATAACTTGGAATTGAAAACATACCGTCGATTTATCGTGGAAAAAGCCCATTATATTGCTAACAAGTACTAAGTCAATTTGTAAAGAAATTCAATTTGATATATTTGATTTTAACAATGTTGTGTCGTTGTGTCTCTTATATTTCCTCATAGAGATTATTTAAAATTAAATTAAATTTTATCTCAACCAAAAAACTATGGTTAAAATTAAATAATATCATGAATACCATAATATTAATGTATGAATGTTTTTTTATCTTTTATCTAACTATTTAATTTATTTACTTTTTATTTATTTACTTTTTATTTATTTATTTATTTATTTATTTATTTATTTATTAATGAATTTTGCATTTTGGCTTTTATATACAAACTCGGCACAAATGTCCTGAGTATCGGGCATTTATCACAAAATGTGTTCCCACTAAGGCAAAGGCACATTTAATATACACTGCTAAATTTGGCAAGTTAATTAGCTAAAATTAACGCATATGTGGTAATATATGTGAACCGTATGGTTAATTAAAATAAAGTAAAAAAATCAAGGCGAATTACTGGTTCAATATGCTAACTTTTAACTGATATTAAAAGCGAGCAATGGTTAACTTTAAACACAATCTAAAAGCTAGAAAATGACACCGGTATCAGTGACCTATATAAATGTTGTCGCTTTCCATCATACCTTGTGTTCCGTAGCTGTTTGGGTGGCGATTTATTTCATTACAAAGTAAACCTGATGTGTGAACATGTTTTTCTAAAACCCTCATATTTAATACACAACAACAAGTGTGTAATAATTAGCACGTACATCATGATATAAAACGCTCGTCAATTTCCCCTGACTCAATCAATATCAGCCGAATTTATCAAGGCAATTCGAACAACGAGGCAGTCTCATTTACAAAGTATGTGATATTCTTACAGATATGGAATAATTCACTGCGACTGTGATACCGAGCGGTATGCGTGTAGTGATAAATGAAAATTGAAATTTAATACGTCATCCTCTGTTGTGTTTTGTGTCAAAGTAAAATATTATTTTAGCGTTGAAAATAATTGTAAAGAAAGTTTAATGTTTAGCCAGTGTATTAATATTAGGTAAGCATGACAGCTGGAAAGATTTACGACCATAACATTTAGAGTCGACGACGGGTGGTTAAACTATTTCGTAATATAAGCGCCATGCACTGTTTTGTTTGCTTTTGTTAATTGAATACAAATATGAAGAACTTTGATTCCTTTAACGCTACTGTTTGCTCTGTTCCATTAACTTTAAAAATTTGGTAGTGAAACAAATTTTTCGTTTACTCGACGGTAGAAAGAATTATGTGGGATGTTTAACTTCACTCAAACAATATTTATTGTTAGAGGGTTTGAAAAGGCATCAGTTTCGTGTTTGATGTAAGTTTCATTGATATGATTTGTTAAAGTCACGCATCCACGAAGTCATTAAAATTTAGAAACGTACAAAAAATATTCTCTGTGGATTTTTTTTGATAAAAAAATAACATACCACAGGCTTGACGTTAAAATGTAAGCAAAATAATCCCTTTGGCTATCGGTTGAAAGGTGAAATCTTAATGAAGTATTTGTCTCCGTCAGAAGATATTTTCTTAAGACGTACACACAGCGGTTAGCGTTGTTTAGAAAGGGTGCTGGGTGTTTTTCATTGATTTAAGTAAAGGTAAACTGTTGTTTATCCCAATGCTAATATTTGTAACTTAATACATACAAGGAGGTGTCGGAATAATAACACAGGATTTCGACTTACATACACACTTCGTCGCGTTCTGGCAGCTTAGAGAGGAATATTTTGTCGCATGGTGTAACTCAATTAACAAGAACTTGAATAAAATGTGAATATTTAGCTATATTCGAACAAGACATTCACATCGTTCTTGTTATGTTAGCTTTTTGTCATTGCAGGGACAAGTGCCATTACGTATTTTAATCCCACGAATTCATCTGCATAACCATTGTATCGGAGTTAAGTGTTTGCCGAGCGAACAGCTATGCTCCCGAGAGAATGTTATAATATCAAAAAGAAAAGTTGGGAAATTTTAACGAAAACACCGTGACCAGGAGAAACATTAACCTAAACAGAACACGATGTGCGATAAAATGGAGTTTAAAATGAAGCTGATTTAATATGTTCTATGTTAATTTTCTTACCATGGAAATTTTGAAGTGGATTTTATTACTAACCACTTATTCAGTTTCTGGACAATTGCTTTTGAATAAAAAGGAATTATCAGTGAAAATTGGAAGAAGTGTGTTCCTGAGGAGTGAAGACCTAGTATTTCGTCGTCTCGGGAAAGGTGAAGAGTGTCGAGTAGAAATTGTCCAAAATGACCCCATCACTCAACGTGTTGGATTCTTAGAGCCCCAGGTAAGTAAATCAAAAATAAATTAAGATGCAATATATATAAATGTATATATATCTGATAATTCAATAATCCAATTAATTTATTTCCAGAAGCTGTAATAGATTTATAGGACATAATTCATAGCACTTGTACAAATATACAATATATGTATACAACAATATATGACATGAACTAATGTTCAATATAGTACTACACTATAGTGTAAATAGGTTCCTTGTGAAGTGTCCATATATATATATATATATATATATATATATATATATATATATATATATATATATATATATATATATATATATATATATATATATATATATATGTATGTATGTTTCAGGGATTAATATTATCAACATGCGGGTCCTGTAAAAGGCCCCTTTCTCAATGCAAATCTGCTGTATTTTCCCACTTTTTGAGCAAAAGTATCCTAACTATGTTCACCATGTATCTCACGTTTGGTATATATAACGACAAAGGAACAATTTACAACTTAAAGTACTGCTCAATTAAAACCTCCATGTCTTCAGATGAAATACATTTGTTGTCAGTTTGATAAAAAAAGTTAAATGAATAACAAGTTTGTATACTTATTTATATTAGTAAAATGACCAGTTTCTTTTGGTTTTATCAAACGATGTAAAATTCCCAATTGAAAGGGTACAGGACCCTGTCCTAATATATATATATATATATATATCCTGCTGAATATTTTCTACCTTTAATAACGTCAGCTAAACTAGGTACCTGGACTGATTACATAAAGAGTTAGATATTTGAGAACGGCAGCAAAATGAATTAATAAAGTGCATTTATTAATAAATGAAATCCAACAAACTTCTACTATAAAGCTAAATTGCTTGTGTCAAATTACTAATCCTCGCCGCTTACATCGATATATATATATATATATATATATATATATATATATATATATATATATATATATATATATATATATATATATATATATATATCTGTGTGTGTGTATGTTTTCACTTTTTGAATGAATAATCAGGGGTTATACCAAAAGTGAAAACATATATATGCATGTGTGAATAATTCAAACCAATAAAAGAATATTCTAAAGTTGTTGAATAAACGGAATTACTGCCAAAACTTTTCGGTACAGAAAAATCATATGCCTTTTGAATGATTTCCAAATGAATTTCGTCATACCAACACATTTTAACTACAAAAAGTAATTTAAATGTGCTTAGATGGTTTTTTACTTATGATTTCTGACTTCAATTACACGAGTGTTTTTGTATGCAGGGAAATTGATGATCTATTACGCGATTGTGCAGAGACAGTGGCAGAGGAAAGAAAAGAAAAGTGTTGTACCTAGTACAAACATTTTCTGTTTACTAATTGTAAATAAGTCTTCAACAAAAGTGATTACGTTGCTTTATACAGCATCCTTGAGTAAAGAAATATTATCTTTATTTTGATATATAGATTACTGTATGTATTCTAGAAAAAGGATTATCAAATATTTTGAACAGTAATCAACTTTCTCACACTGCTGTTTTCAAAATCAGTTAGATGTGGATATTAAAGTCTTATAAAGGGTGAAACGAAACTGAAAAGTATCTAACGGAACGAAACCATAAAAACAAAACGACTGAATCGAAACCAAACAAAAACTGGAAGAAAAGAGATACATTTAGTTCAGTTTATATACACATTTTTGTATATACATTGTATAAGTGTTTTTTCGTTTATCTTATAGGTGAACCTGTACAAAAAATTCTCAATTAAAAAATAATCTAGAATTTCAAGAAAAATTTGAAATTCCAATTGGATTTATATGGCGAAGTTCCATCACGATTTTAAATTACTTAATTTCGACCTAGGGATTTTACTATTCTGGATAAAAAGTCGTCCTAATTGAAAGTTATCTACGCTTAAAAGAAATTGAAACCGGTGTTCCCCAAGGCTCAATTTTAGGCCCTTTATATATTATTTCTAATATTCATAAATAATGCTATCAATGAAATACAATGTGAAGTTGAGCATTTTATTAATGACACATAAACATGACGCATAGAGGCAACATAAAGTTTGACAATCGTCATACTTCTGTCTATAAACTTAACCCTTTCATCCCTAAGTTTCTGAGTGGTATATTCTTTTCTACTTTTTAAGACCAGTCTATTGCGGCCTGTGGGAATGAAAGGGTTAATAATGCTATCGAGAAAATTAATAAATTGTCAATGCAATGGCTTTTCAAGTTCAACTTGTAAATCTTAAACTTGATTAATTACCAGAAAATAAAATACGGCAAATAGACACTTTATTCTAATTTTCGATCAAGTACATGCTCAGGAAGTATCCGAATATAAAGCACTGGGAATGTCACTGGGAAGGGACCCATTGTCATCTACCATCTACCATATTATCGTTGAAGTTACAATCAAAATGTCTTATATATATGACTGAATGTCTAAAAATAGATAAAAACTAAACGACAGTCAATTCAATTCAATTGATTTTGAGAACGTCTCATCAATATCATATAATACAGGCAATATACAATAGCAATATTATAATATACACTATGTTAGATGTTGCATGCGATAGTGTAATGGAGGGTGAATGAAGAGTTTGGTCACAGTTAATATAGTTGACAGTTAACGTTCGTATTGCACCACGAGTCGCTCAAATACCCGGTGTTCAGGGCCTGGCACCATAAACCTTAGGAAATACTTCTAAATATTTTACTCAACTTTGACTGATCCTGAAATCTGATTGGCTGAGCAGGCCAAGTTGAGAATATGCTCAGACTTGAGTAATTTCTCAAGTTTTATGGTGCCGGGTCCAGAGCTGCTGTGTTGTGTTAAGAAGCGTTTGTGTTCTACAAGATATTTTCACGTTCAAGTTCATACAGTTTGCATTGGTGTATGTTTTTAATGTACTCATTGCTCCGACCAAACTGTTAATATTGGGAAGATGAAAATCTATTTGCATGCAGAAAGTATCTAAATCATAAAGTATAAAAATTTAAACACATAAAATTCTTTAACTGAAAATTACCGTGATAATCTAGGTATTTGCTGATTAATATGCGGTTGAAAATAAATCCAGATACGATTTCAAACTTGCAACCGTTACTAAGGATACAGAAACAGGGGTAATTTTCAAAGTTTAATTCGTGTGCATTTGCTTGTTCAATTCTGGGTGGTTAAATTGTGAGATAAGAATATGTTAGGGGGCAAGGAAATCGACTCTCCTTTATTATATTAAACATAAATTTCTAGTTTCTAGTGTTGACACAATAAATCATGATTTTATTATTTTCTCCCCAATATATCACAATGATCGTCCTTCAAAATGAAATGGTTTTTGCCTATAAATATAACACATATAAGAAACAAAATGAATGCTTCGGGTGCCACGCTTAGCACCAAACAGTAGGATAAACGCTGACGGAACTACTTCACCGAAACCAAAGATGGCTACTGGTACTTGAACTTGATTCGGTGTGGTGTATTTTATAAGGTTTCTAAATGTTGGTATTTGTCAGGTAAGATCAGGTATCACCTGTGTGGGGTCAGTGTGAGCTATATGTAGTCTTTACGGCTTTAGACGACGCTCTCAAACTAAACGGAAGCGAAACCAGTTTGCTTCGTAAGTAAATATTTGATTGTTCCGGTCTTGTAACTGAATAAATACATGAAGATCATGGCCATTAAACGTATTTCTAAATCAGTGTTAACTGTGGATTTAATGTTTCGAATAACTGTTTCCGGTAATGCCATTTTAAAAAGTCCCCATATATAGATTTTTGTATTTCTTAGTATTCTAATATAAGCTATAATCCCCAGTAAAACCAATTATGACATTTCTTATAAGATAGATGAAAAAGTTGTAACTGAACTTTGTTGAAATAATTATATATATATATATATATATATATATATATATAGAGAGAGAGAGAGAGAGAGACATATATACATACAGACAGACAGACAGAGACAGACAGAGACAGACAGACCGAGATAGATAGACTTAGAGAGACATAAGATAGGTAGAAGTTATATTGAATTAGAAGTCATAATTGATTAGAAGTAATTTGATTTGTAAGACCATGATATACGCTTGTTGAGTCGTGTGTACCAATTGTGGCGAGGACTTATTCCTCACTTGTTTCGTTTGAATATGACTGTGGACTTGCGGGGTGTGACCGGTCAACAGGAAATGCTTACTCCTCCGTGACACCTGACCCCCCTCTAGATTTCTAGAGATCCATGTTTGTCTAATGCTTACCAGATTTGTGTATTGTTTCCTAGGCCTCATGAAGATATATATTTTGGTATCTGTGATTCTTACATATGTACAGTCTGTATTTACACATTATTGAAGATTTATTTTATTTACGTTGATATCATAGGTCAAAGGTCACTGTGTGATACCACAAGATACATTATTTCAATGATTGGAAGTTATATGTTTCGACACTGAATGGTAAATGAACAGAAAATGAAGCTCGCCCAGATAGATCCAATAGTAAAGTATCTGCAATACAGTGTGCTGTCTTTCGTCAATGTCGGACAAAAATCTTAATTAAAATCCGCCAATTATCTGTGTGCATCGGAGTAAAAGCTAAAGCAGCCCACGGCTTAACACCGAATGAGTTTCACTTCGCAAAAATAAGTCGAATTTCAGAATTTTTGTCCTCAATTTTCTCTTTAATTATGATTTTTACCCGAGAGCAGCTACACATTTTCACGTTAATTACAATGAATTCGGCGCATATAGTGCTGAAAACATGGAGTGCAATATCATGCCGGAAAAGCTTGTAGGTACTTAGCATTATGGCACGTTTTCTATGGTATTAATGATGTCTTATTTTTGGTTTGGATACTATATATGTGTTCCATGGAATAAACTCTCAAAACCCTAGCTTAAAGCTAAAAATGAACTGAATTGAAAAGCGTTGAAACGGAGATTAATTTGGCTTGCGATGTTAAAGTGAATCACAATACACAATTCAAAGTTATTTTTTACATTGTTAACGGGTGTTTACACTTGGAGAGAGAGAGAGAGAGAGAGAGAGAGAGAGAGAGAGAGAGAGAGAGAGAGAGAGAGAGAGAGAGAGAGAGAGTTTGGAGTTTGCTATAAAACGCCATAAACTACTATGATAAAACAAGTTAGATCTATTTGTACTAGAGTGAGGAAATTGACTTGTTTTGTCAAAATCAGTTTCTTTTCTTTGTACTTCAACAGCATGGCTTGATATCACTGTTACTAAAATACATAATAAAATACATAATTTTAACATCATCAGTATTCTCTTATAATGGTTTCACAGATAGGGGAATGTATTGATTCATCAATATTCTAAGATTGTTTATTTATTTTGTTATTTCGTTCAACTCTAAGATTGTTTATTTATTTTGTTATTTTGTTCAACTCTAAGATTGTTTATTTATTTTGTTATTATGTTCAGCTCAAGTTATTGTCAAAACGGAAGTTTACGCGAAAATGAAATTTTGACTTCATATGAACGATCTCTGTAACCGCCCCTTTAAAGTTCTTAGATTATTATTTACCCATGGGCAACGAACACGCAAAATATACTAATCTAGGCAATTCGTGATTATACTGAACACCTTTAATTAACGAGTCATAGGTCAGCCGTTATTGTACTCAGACAGAGTTGTTAAAGGTCACACGGTCAATATGTACTTCTTCTGTGTTCATGAACACTGAACCTCAGAAATGAAAATTATAATACCAAGAAAAAAAAAAAGAGAAGGAAGAAGAAAAATCAGTATAAAAACGATAGTGTATTTCGACCTGAAGCTGGATGGTCCTAATAAAGATAATTCAACTGGGAAGAAAAGAATAAGAAAAAGAAAGAAAGAAAGAAAAATAAAGTAAAAACCAAAGTAAGAGCCAAAGAAAAAAACCAACATAGCAACATTTTTTAACATTACAGGGTCTGTTAAATACTTTAGTCATTTAACTTATTTGAAGATAACTTTTTTGTTAAATTTTGCATTTCACAGATTCTCTTTATCTAGTATTTTAGCTTTGAATTCAGGAGAAGATCAAAATGCAGAGGAAACATGCAAGGTGAAATAACTTCAATGAGTAGGCAGCTATAGATTTCCTTCATTTAGTTCATTTGATTTTTTTTTTGCATTGATACCGTTGTTGCTTTTTTTTAAATTTTCTTAGCCAAAACAGAAACCATGTGTTTAATTAGGAAAGGATACTTAAAAAGAGCCACCTGATAGTAACAGAGTAAATTTCTGCCTGTTTCCTAGATCGCTAATACTAGCCCAAAGCAGCATAGAAGTATACTTTCAAATGCCGGGAATAACACCTAGAAGGGGTTTGTTGACAGTGTCTGTAAGCTTTATTTTTAATGTTTGTGGATCTTTGGTATTGAGTATTATTGCTAAGCTACTAGATTTTCTCTCTATTTTAGTTTGGGGATAATAGTAAAAAATAAATGAAATTGACATTAAAGGGAAATAACTCATAAAAGGTTTGCAGATTCAGTAACCTCCATTTTAACTTTTTACGGTCATATTGAAGTTTTGTAGATTTCTGCAAACTGATCAGCTTTGTTTTTAAACTTCCCCATTATCTTTTATAGTTTTCAAGAGAAAATATGATAAAATAAGACAAAAAGCAATTAAAGGGAAATAACTACCAATTGGGTCATGTGATAGTGAATTTTGTCCAATAAGGAAATATTTAGGTCTTTGCATGCTGATAGTTTTAAGTTACAGTACGATACCGTTTTATTTTTCTGTCAATCAGTTCTCTCAATCATTTTCTAGCTAAAAGTTTAAAATGTGTTGACCGCAATCATGTTTTTGCTTGGCGGGCATTAAAACTGTTTGAAACAAAAATAAAAACTTACTGATATCGACGGACGCCTAAACTTCATTAGTGATGACATCATTACAATACCTCACCCCCACCCCCGTACGACGTAAGCTTTAAAGGGACTCTAGGGCTTTCCAATGTTTGAAATATAAAAAAAATTCATGAAAATTGTGAATTAATTTAATTTCTAAAACTATCTTATGTCCTTTACTTGCTTGTTAAATCTTACCTGAGGCATTTCACGTAATTATTCCTGGTGTCATTTTCTGTCCCTTTTTAACTTATACCGGTAAAACCAAATAGGACCCATCCTAGGAACTTTTGAGAATTCCCGTGTATGCATAATTTTATATTCATCTTGGGTGTAGCATTTCCTATTAAATGCCTTATGGGCCCATTGTTCGTATTAAATTTTATTAAGTTGCTGAAGCCTTAGTGATCACTCAACAAATTTATTTATCTCGAGGTATCTCTATATATACTTATTGTTGATATGTAGAGTGATACCTGCAGAGTCAGTTTCCACGGAGATGTAAGTTTACATACTGCACGGGTTAAGTTCCAGTTTTACGACATAGTTTCTTTGTTGTCCTAAGATTTATATACTATATCTGGTGTATCCACTAATCTGTATCCTGCACAATAATTTGTTAAACTGGTCGTAATTACACAGTCAGACGTCTATATAGATTGTTTTCGCCTAAGTTCACGTCAATTCCTTGCTTCACACACGACGAAATTATACAAGTGATTATATAGAAGGCGACAGACGACACCTTTCTGTCACTTCTCACGCTGTACGTAAACAGGTGCGAGATATTTTTCATACTCTTGATGATGTAGATGGACAAATTTGAACATGATAAATGCTTATGAATCATTTCTGTGAAGTTTTGTTTCTTTTTACCAGAGGGAACATAATGCTGAGATATATAACACCTTTTTACTTCCCCAACACACACACACACACACACACACACACACACACACACACACACACACACACACACACACACACACACACACACACACACACACACACACACACACACACACAGTGACACACATGCAGACACACACACGCACACACGCGTACACATGTGGGTAAAAGAAAACGGATTTACATAATTATTCATATTTAGCGTACAGTTGTCATGTTGTAAATTTTGTATTTACATCAACCCAGTAAATTCCAAATTTACAACAGAATAGTACTTTGAAATTATTTTGAGGACTCATTGTTGTTTTATTTGAGGTATCTGTGATTATATAATTTATTCATAATTTTTTAATGATATAAAGTCAAGTCCACAGGATGATACTCCAGAAATTCCAGAATTACAACGTTAATTATTTTGTCGGTCGAATTTCGCCAATGTTTACATGTTTATTTTAGATAGATAAGAAGGAGGAAATCCGTATGTCTTTGTAAGTTGTGTTGGTGTCAATCGCAGACAGGAAACCTTGTTTATTTGAATGACAAATATCGTTGTAATTTCTTTAACTACTCCAATTTACGTCTGGTAAACTGTATAGAAAAAGGTAACCACATTTTCTTATTATGTAGTGGTGCCAGAGTAAGGCGAATGGGTGGTGATCGTACTTTTGATAAGCAATGTTCGTAATATGCATCGTTTTCGCTATATACATATTATACGTAAACTGTCGTGTTTGTTGTCCACTGCACATTTATATCTTTATTTGTGTTGTGCCTGTTAGTCAGAGAACGTAACACGTTTAACACAACGGAAACAAACATCAAAAATCAAAATTTCACATCAGTTAAAAGCTGTGTGTACCCAAAATTATTTCGAAATTTTCTACTTTTATTACTGATGTACAATATTAAAAAGAGCTATACACAGGCATACAGAATCTCATATATTTTGTGAAAATAAGGCCAGGTCCAGTGTGGTATTTATATACATGTGTATATACAAATAGTGCCATTTTTGGCCTGGGTTTCACAAGCAATTTTCACAAAATATATAGGAATTCAAGAATGTTTATGCCTGTGTATGTCTCATCTTTTTTTATCGTTTATCAATCAATGTGGTAAAAAAGAAACAGAAATAAATAAATAAAAAAGCTACTGCCATACTCGACTCGTGATGATAAACTATGTAGTCACGTGATAGTCTTCTGTTACAGATGTCTCTGTTATTTTACACTGGATATAACCACGACTCACTCTAAAATACATTAAAAAATCACACCTTATTAATTCTTGATGGAAATCCTGGATCCACCTGTTTTATTTAGAATATGTGTTCATACTATAGTAAACACTAAAATAAATTTGGTTACCAAGGATACCGTTGATACACTATGGAGCGAATTAAAAACCAGTAGCAGTATTTTATGGTTTTTACATGGTAAAAATATATACGTAAAATCCGCATCAACTCATTTCATGAACGCATTTACCGTAGTTTAATGTTAGGATATGAAATTTCATTAATCTACATCATTTAATCTAATGCTTAAGTTATATGTTCACTGTAAGATCTATCAAATAGTTCACATTCCTCCGTCACAGAACAATTTATATCCAAGGTTTTATTCTAGTTTAAATTTTTATGGTTAAAAAGTTAACGTAAAAATAATCACCAGTACCAACAAACACGCACACGCATGACAAACACAAACGCACGCACTCATGCACACGTCAAACGCATATTGTCAGACAAAACACATTGATATGGTACGATGGCTAGCACATTTGCTGTCGTGGATGAGACACACACACACATACACACACACACATACACACACACACAGACACTGATTGGATACTTTAATCAGAGATATTTGAATGGCTACACAAAATAAACGCAATTATAGGTGATTGACATCATAGTTGATTTCTGACTATTGAAATCGACCAACAATAAAAACCTTTACACTGTCTGTATTATTAATTCGGGGGAAAACGTTTTGATTGAAAGGAAATGTTATTAATATCGTAGCTTGTACAGATCGACAAGCAAAGTTTTCATTTGAAGTACTTAGCTTTTGTAATGTTTGTGAATATATCTAATAGTTTGAGTAAAAAAGAACCGATAAAGATTAAATGATTGTAAATATCACAACTATGACACTTCGGGAGAAGTTCTTTACACTTTTGTTGCTTCTTATTTGGTTTAAAGGTTTGGCCGGGATAATGTAAGTCAACAGACTTTCGAAGACCTAAAATAGTTGTCAAATTAATCATATACTATCATTTAACAGTGAAGTGTATTAATATATTTTTTTAAATATACCGGTTTACATTTGTCTGTCAGTGTCCAATAATATATGCGTAAGTGTTTTGTAATACATTACTGTATATATTGGGAATTTTTTTCTACAAAAATAGGGATTTTTTTCTATTCTATCGTTAGGGCCGAAATAAGACCACATTCCCAATGCAATATTAATAATAATAAAAGTTTTCTCCAATTTGCAGTCGAAATTTCCCAATTGAAGTCAAATGACAATGAATTTGAAGGGATTTTTGTAGTTTCAAATTGTTTCGTATATTTTTAGAGTTCCCAGATTCATTAAAACGTTGATAAAATTCTCGATCTAAATGGGGCCGAAGCCCCATTTACAAAGGAGTGTGGAAAATCCCTGAAAATATTACACATTAATAAGGTTTAGATAATGTACTTCATGTACCATGTACAGAAATCTCTAATTTCAATAGCCGCATGCATCTGTTCACATAAACGTTGAACGCCTTTATACATGTCAGTAATGTTAATAAACGCACAGGCAAAGTGAAAAAGTGTTCCCCTGGAAGAAAACCTTTGGCTGGGTAATGTTCCATGGTGGAAATTACAGCAGCACCTGTAAAAATGACCCGTAGCCTTGACAACTGACGCGTTCCCCAGGTTAATTTATTGTTGAGTTGTTTTCATTGAAAAGGTAATGTTTACTTTGAAACCAATGTAATTTACAGACACAAGGAAACTGATGATTTTATTTTAAAACCAAGAGTTGAATTATTTATCAAGTACATTGTGTTTCATTATCAGACCAAATATGAACGTCATTGGAGCTTGCTGCTTTTTAAAACAATTATAGTTTTCAATATCATGGTTCGAGGCATACGAATGTTTTTTGTAACCATTTAATTTCATTTTAGTTCATACTAACAGCGTTACTCAAAAGGTTTCAAAGTAGAAAAAGATAGTTAAATAATGAATACCGTAACTGACTGCGCCATAAAAATTTGAAAATTAACCAATTACAAATGTCGTGTGTGTTTCATGAGTTGTAGATGGTCTGTGCATGTGTGAGAGAGATCATGAGTTGTAGATGTTCTGTGTTTGCGCAAGCGCGGGCGTGTGTTTTGTGTGTGTGTGTGTGTGTGTGTGTAAGTGTGTGGACATATTTTGCAAATACCACTTATTATTGACAATAGTATACACATAATACCAGTTATGAATGTGTTATGAATGTGATGATTTCATTGCAATGAGTATATGTATGTTTTTCATTTTCTCTGACATTAACAGCATTCTTTCCCCGATGTCCTCATTTCTGAAATGTGAAATGGTAGGAAGTCTCAAATTTTGAATTTTCTGGGTGGTAGCAAATACAATACTGAACAAATATGACAAAATTCTCATGTTTTAAATTTTGTATTTACTGCCACTTAAGAGAAGCAAATTTAAATCACAACATAAGAGTTATTTTCTCGTGAATGGGTCTAATTGAAAAAAATAACCCCGACATCATTTGTAGTGTGCAGCAATAAACTTGGATCACTTTACATAAAATCGTATTACATATGTTATCATGTTAATATGTTAATTGATGAATATATCATTTTCTGTGTGAACTTCTTATCCTTAAGCACATATCGACAGATATAATAACGACACTCCGGTAAATGCTGTAACAAACACATAGAAATGGTGTTATCAAACAGTGGTTAAATCTCAATCTAATTAATATAAAACAGCTATATTTTTAAACATATAAATTATAGTATTTCACACAAGATAGATACAGTATCTACTGGTTATTGTATCTTATATTACTAAATAGTATTTAATGCAAATTGGCTATTGTATCTGATACAATTATAAGATTATAATTATAGTATTTCTCATAACTGAAATATCATCGGAATTTTATACATAGTATTTAGCAAAAAACTGCAACTGTATTTAATACACAGTAATTATAGTATTTATCTCAAAGCGGTAGCAGTACTTTATACATAGTAATTAAAGTATTTATCACAAGACAGTAGCAGTAATTTATACATAGTAATTATAGTATTTAGCACAAAGTAGCTGTAGTATTTTTTACATAACTTTAATTACTGTATTTAACACAAAATTACTATAGTATCTTATACATAGTAATTATTGTATTTAACACAAAAATAGCAACAGTCTCTTATATTGATTAGCTATTGTATCGTATATTAATTATAGTATTTCATGCAAAATAGCCATTGTATCTTATGCGCAGTAATTATTATATTTCGCACGACTGAATTAGCAGCAGTGTTTTATAAATAGTAATTATAGTATTTCGCACAAAGTAGCTTTGGTATTTTATAAATAGTAATTACATGTATAGTATTTCGCATAAAGTAGCATTTGTATTTTATAAATAGTAATTATAGTATTTCGCACAAAATAACAGCAATGTTTTTATATAGTAATTATAGTATTTCGCTCAAAGTAGCATTTGTATTTTATAAATAGTAATTATAGTATTTCGCACAAAATAGCAGCAGTGTTTTTTATATAGTAATTATAGCATTTAACACAAAGTAGCTATAGTATTTCATAAATAGAATTTATGCTATTTAATTCAAATTTGATTATAGTAATTGTTTATTGTGGCAACATAGATCTTATAGACTGAACTTAAATCTCCTAAACTGAAATATCTCTATGAACTCTTTGTTACAGGGTAACTTTGTTTCTTCGGCGCGATACTAGTACTGCGGCCTGCAATATCGAAAATAGAATGTCATTTTGGCAAGCCATAATCATTATGTTTATGAGTTTATATTTTTCATCGACGCCAATGTAAAATATGTAAATGCAAAATGTCTTACGACATCTATGTGTCATAACACAACCTGCATAAAATTGTCCTGCGTTTTTATGGTGTAAAAATCGAGTTTTTAAATGGGTTCAAGGGTTTAAGATGGTTCGTGTGTGCGTGATTCTTACCTGATGAACAAACTCATACAGTTGTATTCCTATACCCCTCGGCCCTGATGATGTCATTTCCCCTGTGAGGAGGTAAATGGATAAAGTGTTTCTCACTGAATTAAATAGGCATTCTAGATTACCAGTTTTCACAAATTCAAATCGACCAGTTCAACAAAGGACAAGATTTAAAAAGTGATTTGCAGACACCTTTTATAAAATAAAAAATTCTATTAACCTAGACTTGCATATATTTCGAACAATCTTATCTTTAATTAAGTTGATTTGAAATTGTCCTTTGGTCCAAAATATCCAATATATACTGGATATATAAACATGACTTAAAAGGCTCCCAACACCCTTTCGGACGATTGTGAAGAACCAAAATGTGTAAAGCAATGTCAAATTTTACTTTGCTTATTTAGTGTTTATTACATCCCTCCTATTTATTGTTAGTAATCATAAACCTGAAAATATTACGTTTTGCTTCATTTAATATTTTGATAAGTTCAGCAATAGATCAGGTCATATATATGTCTGTAAACTAGTACCTGTTTTGCATTTTTAACACTCCAAACATGAAAAAAACCCAACCCCCCCTCCAAAAATTAGCGTTCTAACAGGAGACACTGACTCCTTCCGGACACCTGGTCTCACTCCGTTTGATATTCGTAACCGTTCTGCGTGTTGAGGTGGTCGTTCTAGCTAATTTGTCGTAATCCATTAATGGACTTAGGAGTTTTGAATATCCATTGGTACGTCTTCAGTATATTTAAAACGAGTTTCGTCAAACAATTTTCTTTAAGGGTCTTAATATTGTTATATTACACCGTAGATGTGCATTAATGTATGTAATACATACAAATGACTTCCAAGTTGTACCAACCTTGCTGGGACGGGCAAGGAGTCAGTACCATTCAATTTGAGATAATTTTAGTCTTTGAATATTTCCTTGGTGTTATTATTCTGAGGTATATCCACCTGACACCTATAATCTTGTAGGTCTCTCTTTGTGTGTCTGTCATACCTTGATAAAGGCGCGATATATAGAGACACTTCTTGTGACATCATGATCGAGTAGGGGAAAACACCTGATGTGAAAGAATAAAGAAAACTTGATTTACACATATTTGATACTTATTACACTTTTGCCCCGGGGTCGTCGGTATTTGGTGTCTAAACAACGACAAACAATATATTGGAAATACTACCGATTTTGTGAACTAAAATGTTATGAAGAGGTGCGGTTTTGAACATTCATAAAACTTGGTGGATCAAAATCATCGTCATACCTTTATAGGGGAGCAATAATTGTGTTGCCTAAGATACATTGAATTTGGTTCAAAAAGAAAAAAAACCCACCAAACTAAAATATATATTTAGAATTAAATGATGATCTTTGTCTTTAAAACGTACACGGTACATAATTATCGATATAAAGAATGTATGTGTGCTTAAAACAAGAAAAAATATCAACAGATGAAAAAGTCAAATAGACGGATATTATTGTTGCAGTATTGCTCACTAAATACAGATGGTTATTCTCCTAATCCAACTCGATAATAATTATATCAGACATTTTAATCTTTGTTTAATACTGAGTTTGTAACGATATTTGTTAAAAAATTCTAACTTGAACTACAGCAAAAGTACATAAGTTTTCGATGTTTTGTTTGTAAATTTGTATGTTTCGTTTGTTCTTTGGGCGTTTTGGTCAGATATATTATTTTTATGTATCTCTGATGCTGGTGTAAAATTGTACATTATGTATTTTACATCCACCCGATGACACATGTGTAATGTTATACAATTTGTATTTTACACCCACCCGATGACACAGTTGTAATGTTGTACATTCTGTATTTTACACCCAGCCTGTGATATAGTTTGTAATGATGTACATTTTGTATTTTACATCCTCCCGGTAAATTTAAAATTTGCAACATGACAGAGAAATGTTATCTTCGGATTGTCTTTCCAATCTCTTCCCCCACATATACACGTATTGCAAATCGTTTTATTGACATCAGAGCTAAATTAGGGCTTTTCACGTGTGTGTTAAACTTTATTGTTGTCTGTTAAAACAATCTAATGCTAGGAGATTCAAAAATCCTCAATCTGCATTTTAAATAAATTGTGTCAGTTTTAATACACAAACAGTCGTATGTGTAAAAATAGGAATAAAAATGTAAACCGACCTGATCTTTTCGTGTCTGATTTTTGAACAGAAATGATAAATCAATGTTACGATATTAAGAAAATATGTATGTTGTCCTTAGTAAACATGTTATGCTAGTTTCAATTCGGAACAAATTAGATGTCTGTCAGTCGGAACTTTTCTAATTTTTTGCGTGTAACGCATTTTGATTACAGATTTGATTCAGTGGTATATTAAGACATGTTAAAATGTGATTGAGCGATCTCTTTTTACTTTCTGCTTCTGATGCAACATACATGTTTGGAGATTATTACCAAGTCATACTAAGATAGAACCCGACCTGAATTTTTAATAAAATTTTAAAATTTGTAACATTTAGCATCGTTAAAATCTCAGCGTGTGACACCATAAAGTGTAGATAGCAGGACAGTTGGTGTTGTAACAAAATGTAATCCAAAATAAAATTTAATACAATGTGTGTTATATAGCATTTAACTGCGATAAAATACACCAATAGTATTTTGTTACAACACCTCTCATATATATATATATATATATATATATATATATATATATATATATATATATATATATATATATATATATATATATATATATATATATATATATGTGTGTGTGTGTGTGTGTGTGTGTGTGTGTGTATGTGTGTGTGTGTGTGTGGGCATCTGTATATAGAACAAACGTTTGCATATCATCATTGGGATTTTTGTTGTTTTTCTTGAGCTAATTGGCTGTAGATCTTCACGGAGAAAATTATAAGTAACCATATCGTTGAAATAACGTGATTTTACTTTAGCTTCCGTTGGAAACATATGATTAAGTAGTATTTTAGGATATTATGTTTGTATAAAATTATGTAGTATGGAATTCATCTTAAGGTGATTGTTATACATTGTATAAAGACAAATTTAAATGTAAAGAGTATTTTAGATAATAACAAAATAAATAATTAAAAAAATCACAGGTGCAAATTTGAACCTGCACACAAAATTCCAATGTAACAGGATGTTAGACAAACATAAATAGAAACGAAACAGTTTGTAAACTTTACAAGGAAACCAAAATATTTAGGATGAACTTCATATAGAGTCTCTCTATTTCTAATAAAAAGGAGACATATTTGGGTATTTTAAAAATACTCATCGCTATATGAATCAGTAAGTAAATGTATATATATCATTAATATCTCAAACATAATCCCTGTTCCTTGTACGAAATATTTGCAATTTTGTTGACCGTGTGTACTTCTGACATTACAATGAGCTAGATTTGTATATATTTGTATCTCGTATTCATTAATGTTAATCTAGACACTCTTGTTGTATGTGCTTTTCTTGTAGTTATACCTGTGATTACCTTAAGTAACTGTAGCTTTGTGTTTTTACAAGCTAAGTATACTTGATATTCTGTTTATAGAAGAATTCCTGCTATTCCAACAAACATTATTTTATCTTTTACCCTCTGATTTTTAAAATGTTGGGACAGAAAGAATAAAAGCATTTCAACTGATATAACTCAGCAGAATTATGTTGGCTTCGTATGATTGTTACAGCTAATTTGAGATCCATTGTTGAACTTTCGTGTTAACAGTTGGTAACTTTGATACTAGAAACTGTAATTCAGTAGCGTCTGGGTGATAATTTGAAACAATGCTCGTCATTGTGTCATGGACTGGTGTGATAAAAAATATTTATCTCGCCAAAGAGTTCCTCGAATCAACATGGTATGGACATGGTGATCTCTACATGATGCTTTGGAGTCAATCATTCGCCATTGCCCATGAAGTAGACTAAATTTAGACACAGTATATATATTACATTAGGGTTTAGTAGGTTATAGCTGTGGTGTCTGCGGTGAATGATAAGCGTATACAGGATTTCACCTATATTGTTAAGGTAATCTTTTAAATTTTGCAACCGGAAATCACTTCCACGATAAATATCCTTGTTAAATGCACCCAGAATTCCAAACCTATCCTGACCGTAAACTGCAATGGTATCAAATGATATGCAGACAGATATGTCTCATTCTCACAGACTCTCATAAAAGCATACCATCTATTTCTAGATCTCACAGCGGATTGTCCATCAACTTCAGAATGCAATGCATCCGCTGTAACTACAGTGGCGTATCCCGAATTAAGGGATACTGGGAATTTATTGAATTTGAACCAATATTGATAATTAAAATCACTACAAAGCGCCAAGCCAATAATCACCTAGATACATACTTTGGGTTACTGTTCAATATTTGGAGATGCCCTTATTCAAAGTTTGATGTTCGGTAGAAATTTTGAATAGTTAGAATTTAATCAAAGCGTAAAGTTAAGACGCTATCTCATGGTTTGAGTCAGAAAAGAAGGTATTATAGAACTCGTATATGATCCGGTTTAAGGCGGATCGAAATACAGATTGCACCCATAAATAATTAATTTCAATAGATAGTATGAATGTACAATGTATTTATAATATGGCAAATTCTTGTTAATCTTTATGAGTCATTTTCCGTTAATAAATTGACACCATATACATGGATATAAACATGATATAAGTGAAACAGTATCTGTACATCTAGCACATTTTATTAATTTGTGGCCATTTCTGTACTTTGTTTTTATACTTTTTCATATATCATAGTAAAATATTTGTAAAAATCAGTAATCATTTAAAAACCCATCAATAATATAGACGTTTAGTCGCTGAATTCATCTAATGAGTTTTTAAAAAAATACGTGTTGCATTTGAACATTAATGAAAATAAAGGCAAGTGCAAATAACAAACAAACGCAAAGTTTGAGCATGTTTGTAATAACTTTCATTGTAAATCTGTATTTTAGCCTGCATGTTGGCTGTGATCCACATTATCTGAAACCTAACCCTGCTACAAAAGAAAAAAATCTTTTTCAAATATTCCAAAACGTCAAAATAGCAATATATATTATCTACACTATACACTTCAACTATCTATCAAATGAAATCCACAATTGTTTTTATGTTCATCATTACTAATAACACGTGAAGTGTTGTTGTTGTTTTTTTGTTGGTTATTGATGTGAGAGGTTACTAGGGATAAATTATCTTTTGTACAAGAAACATGTTATATCACGAATAATAAAAATCGAGACAGATTTCTAATCTACAAATTGCATTGTAGTTTTGATTACAAACTAGATATCGTATTTTGGTTAAGATTATCTAGGAAGTGAGAAACAATTGACATGGAACAAGACAGGGTGTTGAAGACTTCTGTCTTTTTTGCACAGGTTAACGGTAAATGTGCAAGTTATTGTATTGCAGTTGGTATTTTTGGACATATTTGGGAACACGTTCAGATTTATGATTTATTATTTTGTTTTGTATGATGCTGCGTTTTCATTTCGAAATATCTCCATATAGAATTCGAGCTCAATGAAGTCTTATTGACAGAAACGATCGTCCTGAGCAACTGTTTTGGTCTCCTTTTTGAAACAATAACTTTGGTATTAATACTAAAATAAAAATTATTTCTCCTTGGATGCCCTGGCGGTAATAGATCATTTTCGAGTTCTTATATAATCCGGTTTTGGATCCGGATTTTTCTTGCGCTGCTTCAACTTTGTTATGCTTAGCGATTTCCGGTTTGTGTCTTTGCATCGATCAAGAAATAAAATGCTTGATTTATACAATACATCAAAATGTCACAATATTTCATTTCTGGTGCAGTGTTCAGACGTTAACCTCAATTTGTTTTTGACATAAATGGACTAGTGACAATAATCTGGCCTTCAGATATAACTGCGTTTTATTTCTTGATCGGCGCAAAAATCACATACCGGAAATCCCTAAGCATAACAAAGCTTGAAAAATCAGGATCCAAAAACGGACTACGTAAGAACTCGAAAATGATCTATTAAAAATAACGAGAACAGCTGTAACATGAACAGACGGTACAGAGGGCATGTTGCATTGATATATCTGTAGTGCAATGCACTGCCTCCTCTTTAACCTCTCCGTAGCTCCGACAATAAAAATGCAGCATAAATTAAGGTGATAAAAAGTCCTCTGGCCTATAAAATCTATGGGGTCCATCCTTTAAAAAATACGAATAAGTATGCAAAGTTTGAAAATATTTTAGTGAACAATTTTTTTCTGTATCTAACATATGTCAGTCTGACAGACGAACACACGGCGTCATTACTATATCCCTTTGTCCTACTAGGGGATAATAAGGGAACACCTGAAGTGGACTAGCGATGACATGAAACGTAACGCTGGAATGCCGTTTGGCGAATCAAGATTAAAACATTTGGTATTTTCCGTCCAGAAATATAGCAATAGACATAACTGAAACGGCTTCAAACATAACACCCTAACCACACACTAGTAATGAATACATCATATTCAAATCATTCACTACTTCCATCCATTGCATACATTATTTTAAGAAACGTCTACCCCTTAAAAGCATGTTCATTCAGGGTTAGCGAGGGGAAACTTATAGTCGAAGGCAACTGCTGGCCGCCATGAACGACCATGTGTCCAAAAACTGGGACTAACGCGATTTTTATTATACAGTCAGTTAACAAACCCAGGAAGAATAGTAATTAAAGTACCCTACGTTGTTAAGTATGTCACGAACACGTATCCGGTAATGACCTTCCGTGCTAGAAAATCTTGGACATCTTCAAGAAGCAGTACGTTGGTGGATGCTTGACCGACAAATTAGCTATCGGGAAAAATAATCTCAAAAATATGAAAATGGGATACGTTTTTTGGTTATTCCCTCTGTATACTTAGAAATACAAAATACAATTGTAGGTTTGTCCTTTGTCGCTTAATCACGACACATGCAATCTTTATGAAACATTAAAACAAGAATTTATTTTTAATAAAATGAAGTTTTATTAGACTTTGAACTATGACAAATGGTGCATAAAGGAAATGTCCTTTGATACAGGCTGGTTGATTTCATACAATTCAATTAATAATGAGTAGGAAGTTTATTTTTATATAAAATAACCTTTTAACCATATAAATCACAATGGACTGGTCTAAACAACGAAGAAAAATACAACATTAAGATACACGGAGTTGTGGAAGGATTACTCGAATTCTGATAAATTTAACAGATGTCATTGTATGTAAGGTTGTTATAACCTTTTACAAATTCCTTCTGGTAGACTGAATGAAATAATACATGTTGGTATAGGACTATCAATATTCAGGTGCATGTTTGTGTGGATTGCAAAAACATTGTAAAATATCATAAACATAACACCAAAGTTATAGTTTTGCAAAAAAGGTCAAAACTGTATCTGTAAATATTTCACTCTTAATTGTTAGGTTTACGTTATCAGACATATGACTTAAACGGTTTTATAAGTTACTGCTGACACCAATCTTAACACTGCATACAGATGCGAGGGAGATCAGGTTTACGTGTGTGTAAATCATGATAAAATTCAAGTTTCATTACGTCCATTTTCTCATTCTGTTTTATGTTTTGTGCTATTGAGATTCATTTTGTTCAGATATTTTCTTTTTTTTCTTCAGCAGTACTACTCTACTTGCGTATTTACAGTTGAAGCGATACTTTGCTTACTTTAGCTATGACACCTTTTTACACCTGTTATAGCCATCGTTTTACAGTGGTTACTCTTAGACGGATTTTGGCTATACGCTTAGATTTAGTATTTTGTCTTGAATGATACCATTTCCTGTTTAGAATCTGTTTAATATTTGAGCTCAACTGATGAAGTCTAACTTTGGTTATCATAACTTTGGTATTATGTTTATAATACCGTATAAGCAGAATTTTTAGCGATGATTAATTTTTTGCATTATTAGTGAGGTTGTTGCGATCGCTAAAATTGAATATCACTAACAATGCATTCCTCATCATAGGTAAGAGTTTTCTTTTTTAAATAATAAAATCGCTAAAATTATACACCATATTTGTAAGACAAAACGCTAAATTTGCGTCTCGCTAAAATTTCCCCTTATACGGTATATATCTTGAAACGACATCTATTATAGATGAATAGATCATCAAAGCTAAATCAAATGGCCGTAAGGTTTTATCTCTTTAAAAAATACATACTGGACAAAGTATTGTATAAAGCCACACGTTAGGGCTAATTAAAAGTAATTCGTTTAGACAGCATTTTTGGATTTAGTCATATGTGATACAGTATAGGGGTATATGGTCTTAATAAACTTTATATTATTTGCACGAGAAGAAAGTGTCACGTAAAACATTTTCATATAGTAAATATTTGCAATTCATCGACTTGTCAAGGTCAAACATGTAAGCTACACTGCAAAACACAAGTATGCATACAGTAAAATATGGTTTCTACTTACACCATTACATCACTGATGATCAACTCGGCTGGCACACACTTTTTTGTCGAAAAAAAACCATTCATATAGATACTTTCACAATTAGCAGTCACAAATTAATATTTTGACAGCTAATCAACATACGAGTAGACAATGAGCTATTTTCACAGTCTGATAATTGTGCAATTGATCAGCTAAAGAGAGAAAGAGAAACGATAGTTTACCAAAGCAATGATTCATTCATCAACGGTTAATGTTTTGTTTTTTTTTTGAAAAATATCAGTGCACTGTCATCTCAACACTGACGTTAATTACTTAACGGTATGAATCGTTAAATGAATGCATGAAATTGATTTTGAACATAAAATGGAAAGTTACAAATATAAAAATTGATCAATTTTATGTTTGTGTGTTGATGTTATAAGTGTGTTGGTGACTCTCGTTCTCTCTTTACAGAGTTTGAAGTTAAATATGTATCCATTTTATAAAAAGACGTTTATATAAAGTTTTGTCCTAATAGTATTTAGAAATTCAAATTTAATGGTTGTCACAATAGTATAACGACATTTAAAGCAACACATAATAGAGCATGCTTTCCCCACATTTTGGTTCAAATATGTATACATGTGGAAAATGTCGAAATCGTATGAGTCAAAATTTCAGTTTTATCAAATTCGAGTGGCCAGTCCCGACTTTTTTACTATATTGATACTTATTTACCCCGAATATCCCCAGGTCGATTCATTGTCCAATAATGAAGCAGTGTGTGAATTGAAAATTCCCGTTATCTCGAATTCTGGATAACTCGAAGTAATATTGGTGGATTGATGAATTACGATACAACCACACATTGACACACACACACACACACACACACACACACACTGACACACACACACAAACACACACTAACACACACACAGATATATATATATATATATATATATATATATATATATATATATATATATATATATATATATATATATATATATATATATATATATATATATATATATATATATATAAGTCAAGGTTATTCGATCCAGTGACTGTGTGTAACGGAGTGGATTGGAAACCTTGACTGATTTCCAGTGAATTGATAAATCCATCTATTTATAAGAGATAAAGTATATTACTTTGATATTTTTCCAAAATAAAAATAGAAAGCAAAAGAAGCTTGATAAATTTATTTCGCTTTGATATTCCACCAAGTTGTAATCCTATCAATTAATGTATATTAAGCATCATACGATATACATGTTATAACACCATTTCTATGTCTGTAAGTAAAGAGAGAGAGAGAGAGACAGAGAGAGAGGGAGAGAGAGACAGAGAAAAGAGAGACAGAGAGAGAGAGACAGAGAGAGATGGAGGGAGAAAGAGAGAGAGAAAGAAAGAGAGAGAGAGAGATGGAGACAGAGAGAGAGAGAGAGAGAGAGAGAGAGAGAGAGAGAGAGAGAGAGAGAGAGAGAGAGAGAGAGAGAGAGAGAGAGAGAGAGAGAGAGAGAGAGAGAGAGAGAGAGAGAGAGAGAGAGAGAGAGAGAGAGAGCGCAATTCCTGAAATAGAGTCGATTCATTTTGATCGGTTGAATAATTTGAACTATTTCAAAATCTTATTCTATTCATATTTAGTATTACCACATCAAAATTTCCCTGCCAAAATTTTGAACGAAGACTTCGTATCACATTTTCAAAGTAGTAGGTTTTTGGCATATATTCAGCAGTTTTTAGTTTATTTGAAACTCAATTGATACATTTATACCGTCTGCTGTGTCTATTTACCAGTCCAACTCCCAAACAAATGTTACTGATATGTAATACATTGGAAGTTAGTAAAATTAATTCAGGTGATAGATGTACATATGTATATATCAATTACGTATTTACTGCACTGATTTTTTTTGTATTCGAAATTTTTCATTTAAGTACATGTATTTTACATTTGAGTTCCATTTCAAGTTTACTTTATGAAGAGATAGTTGGGGAAAAACACGTCAAATGAAGTGGAGATCTAAGCCGCCATTAATTTTCCAGACAACTTCAGTGTGTGTAGAGAATGCGCTTCTCTCTTTCATGGTCCATAATGATTGATCGATGTGAAATTTGACAAGGCAACGTAGTACAGAGTAATCATGTGATAATATTTTTGGGGGGGTTTTAAGATGACGAGCGGATAGTTGCTTTTTAGCACCGTTTTTATCTGTAACACATTCTAGATATTCTAGCATCTGATCTGATTAAATTGTGTTGAAAAGGAATACAGAAAATGTTAAAGATATCGTCATTTTATCTGTTGTTGCTTTTAAATGTCTACTTGAAAAAGACAAGACAAATCGGACGCACACACACACACACACACACACACACACACACACACACACACACACACACACACACACACACACACACACTTTCGCATGCCAACGCACAATACACGCAAAAATTATGTCAGTCTGGATTATTTTCATTTCTTCGAGTAAGTGCTGCTAATGGGCTTAATCCTGTATACAACTTTTCTTTAATACAATAATGATTTGGTATTTTTAGAGATTTAAATTTTTAAGACAGGTATAGAGAAACTATCATTAGCTATCATTATTACAAAAACGGCAGAAAATCCTAGCTGAATAAAGAAAATTCAATTTAACTTAAATTTTCTTAGTAACCAATGAGAACGTTTGACACAAATATGTAAATATTAAACGTCATTGAATTATACCGAGGGACCAAAATGTATAGTATGATGTTAATAAACAACTAAATCTCATGATATGGACCATTATGGTATTCTAAACCTCTCGTAAACCTCTCTGTTTAACATAATCATAAATCCCGATTTGATTCATTTCGAATTCTGATATAGGCATAAAATGGACAATATTTGCCCAATGAAAATTGACTTGAAATAAACTCAACGGCATTTAAAGAGTGCCGAATTCACACTAATGAGTTAAACCCAGTTTTTTCTCAGTCAGTCCTATGTTTAAAGGTAATTGAATCTATGAGAAAAAAACTTGCATTAAGTCATTAATTTTATTTGTGGTGTGCTATAAGGTATCCTTTGTGTCTGCTAAATGAAACTTAACTATAACAGGGTGTACTTTCTCTATCATAAAACAATACTACAGTTAGTGGTGTATCTGTTATTTGAATAATGGGGTGATGTGTTGAAGTTGATCCTATGGATGTGTTTAAGTTCATTTCCTCATGTTCGTATCATTCATTGTCGACATTAGTTTGACTTTCATCTGTTACACCTTGACAAATGTCTGAAACGAGAGTCGAGGATTTAACACTTTGCTATTTTGCTTTATCTAGTCAAAACGAATCTTCCCCTACAGACATGATTCCATTTGGTGAATCGAATTTCACAGTAAACTATATTTTAGTGATCTATTCAACATTACTGGTCAGTTATCAGTTTTTATGTAGATTTAATTACCAAAAGTGTTTGATCACAATGTGTGTCTTTTGTTCTGATATATAATCGATATGTGTTCTTATGTATTGTATTGATAAATTTCTTCTTATTACATAATAGTATGACGTCATCATACGCTGATATTGACAACAGAATACTTCACTATTTTCATCAATATCGACGTCTCTAACAAGTTAAAATTTAATACCCTTTTGAAACAAAAAAAAAGAGTAAAATTGAAGAAGTACCAATCAATAATCAAAACTCAAGTCCATTATCATACGACGAATTAGATGTGTAAATGGTCTCAACACGAAGAACAATTACGAATCCCAAACGGGATAAGACCAGGTGTCCGGAAGGCGTCAGCGTCTTCTGCTGGCATGCCACACCCGTCGCAAGTGTTCCATGGAAACCTTTCTAGTTCGATGAACGGGTCAAATTCGGTAAAAAGGTCAAGTTTGGTGATGAGGTCAAGTTCGGTGAAAAGCATGATTGGTGAAATTAAGTCACTGTCTGTGGCCGTGATCCAGAATACTATCTAATATATCTGAGAGGGAGGACTTCATAATGTAAAAAATAATAAAATTGTCAAATTTTCTTATACTCAACTACTTCAGATATTTTATAGAATGTTCTATCTCCAAATAAACTCTAGTTATCATCTTATTCCCCAAGCACGTACAAAACAACAACAAAAACAACAACAAGAAAATCTCTTTTGTGGTAAAAAGAAAGTGTAACGTTCTCGTATTTTCAAATGCATTACGATAATTTGAAAATTGAAACATCGTGAATTTGTATAGTGTAACAGCTTGAAAATTTGTTTCATTTTTTTGTCTATTTGTTGATCTAACAATGTAAACTTCAACAGTTTTAATAAATAAAGAAAAGGAAAACAGAAACGAAAGGAAACACATTTCAATATTTCTTTGAAAAAACGAATGTATTCCACGAATATATGTGGCGTGCTTCATTCTGTATACACTGAAAATGAAGATTGCTGTGGGAAATCAAAGATGATACAAAACTTCACCATATCAATTTTGTTAACTTATTTCAGAGGAAATGTTACAGACAATATACCTACAAAATCTTCAGGTTTGTTTTTTTTTCCGAAAAACAGCAAACACGTGTAACACTCCTGTATCCTGGCTTTTGTATCAGGAATCTATTAGTACATTTTGTCTTCTTGTCTAAGTACATTGTTAGCAGTGAAAAGGTCGAATTTCAGATGATACAACTGCGCGCAAAAATAAAAGCCAATATTAAAATTCAAGTTTTACAGATGATTTCTCGGTACAGAATTACATAAAAGCGAAATTCAATTCAGCTTTGACATCATTTTTTTTTATAAACCCTTAAAATTTATATTCATGGTTACTCCTCCATATGGCACCTGATCCCACCTCTGGATTTCTAGAGGTCTGTCACGGTTTGTCCAATGTCCATCATATTTGTATATTTGTCTCCTGGTCTCCTGGACATCCTTAAAATAAATGCAATGGTATATGTGATTTTTTTCCTTTAAAACTTATTTCCAATCTCCGAGAGAAGGGAAATAAAAGATATACACAAAATGGGCAAAGCATTGGGATAGAATACACATTGACAGAATTTGTACTATAAAAATTAATGAAAATTTTGAAACATCCCCATAATAAAGCGTCCCGCTGTGTAGTTGACAGACACTAAAATTAAGCAGTATCATAAGCACGTTACCCTCAACTGATAAGAATTACGTCAGTCTTTGAAGTTGAGAAATTCTTGGAGAAAATGTTATATACACAATCGGTATATATACAAACACGCACACGTATATGCTTGGACACTCAGTCTGAGTTTAAACCATTTACTGTACACTTAATAGGACATTGAAGTGAAATTTTATGTAAGATTTAGTATAAAGTGAGATACGTTCCTGACGAATGTAGAATTAATATTCCAGTACGTAATGTAAGTTTGATTGTATACAAAGCTTACCCGAGCGCAGTTACACAATATACTCTCAGCAATTTTACAAAAACTTGAAAGGAAAACACCTAATAACAATAGAAAACACATATAAAAGTAGGTTATAACTGATTCCCTTCTGAAGTCAAAACAAATTCAACTCCCGAGTCAATGATACTCTGCGTTTATGCAATTTATAAATCAACATATGATATTTAAAGGGGCACTAGCTGTGTTTTTTTTCAAAAGTTCAATTTAATTTTTTTCTACTTAGATTGATATGTAATGACATAAAAGAGTCACGAAAATTCTGAAATTCCTATTTGTTTTGTGAAAATTGCTTGAGATTTGGCACTTTTCAATTGCAATTGATTACCTTACTATTTGTATATGCATATACCACACTGGACCTGATCTTATTTTCACAAAATATATAGGAATATAAGATTTTTTATACATGTGTAAAGCTCTTACTTGATATTCTACATCAAGTTGTTAAAGTAGAAAAAAGTCGAAATATTATTTTATGGTTAACACAGGTAATGCCCCTTTAAGAAAAATAAATTTCAATTGTATAAGGTTATTTGAATGGCAAGGTTTTATTTCCTGAAATAAGCAGTAATGCCTGTAAACATGTTTTTTATTATGAAGATCTAAAATAGAATGTTCATTTCTTCATGTGGCTGACGAGATTGAAAAATGACGGATGATACACAATGTGAAGCCCTAAAGAAACAGTCGATTAAGGATGTGGATGGTGATTGAGTGAAGATGATTCATTTCTTTAAAAAAAAAACAAAGATAACCACGGCAGAGTTTAGGAGTTTACAAAATTCGTGTCGAAAAAAAATGTAAACTTATTGAAACTGAAACCGCCCCACACGCATTGATGCTGTTGTCAGTTGCTTCACCAGTAAATATATCAGACAATGTATGTTTCGGACAAATGTGTTCAAATATTTTATTCCAATATATATAACATATAGTCAGACTAAACAGACTACAAGCAGATCTTTTGTTTTAACTAAAACTAGAATTGTTCCTATTTGTATTATCTTATGTAAATCTATTTTTAAAAAAATGTCTGTAGTGAAATTCGCAGAGTTATTTTTTTCAAAATAACAATCCATTTCAATACTTTCTATACTATGACATTATGAGATGATTTTCAACATTTTCAAAGCCAACTTTTCTATATAAAGTTTGGAAAAGTATCTTAACAACAGGGATTTCTGCATATACTAATATATAAAAGTCCAAAAAGTTTTATTACCCACTAAAAAGTCTATACAATATAAAATACTACTAATGTAACGTTCAGTTTGTTAACAAACCCAACTACTAATTTGGCAAATATTTGCGTGTAACTGGATAAATGACCTGATATTGCAGTGACTTGTAAAATAAATTGTGTCAAATAGCTTGAAACAGTTTGAAAGATGATATTTCATATGTATTGTGACACGCAGTTTTGTCTTTGTCAGTTTTGTGTGGTATTTGCGTAATTTTCTGGAATGTATTTCAAATAGGGATGACTAGCACTGAGCTGACTTCTACGGAAGTATGCGACAGCTTCTAGTGACTCACAGTTGCAACACTAGTCTGGTAAGAGGCCCGATAATTTTAGCTCACATGATTTAAAATCTAATGAGCTTTATTGTTTCACAGTTCTGTTATTCACGTTAGGGGTTTATGTTTAAATTTTTATAATTTCTATGTCACTACAATTTAGTACTCAAGCAAACTGCAGTTACCAATATGCTATAATAAAACGATATTATGTAAAAGAATAAATAGAGATTATTATATAACCATTTTGATATCATACTCCTTCTCAGCCCGAGTTTATGATATCAGCCTGAGGGTCAAATTTTAAACTTTTTATCATGTGTCTATATTACAAATTATAACACATAACAAGATACAACAATAACAATATACTTTCTAATTCCAATATTCTGACCGACAAAGAATTCATGATTTTGGATGACACCGAACGAGCAGACGATGAAATGTACCGGAAACGAATGACACTCGAAATTCTTTTTGGTTTTCATTGATCGGAATATAAAAAGAGAAGTTCCGAACAAGTGGTGTATTACTAGAATATTTAATGTATGGGGGCGTGTCAGTATCGCATATACAAATGTAGTCATATCTAGTACAAACATATGATAATTGAATCTATTACCGTAATAATCGCCCATGGTTATTTTCGCCCCTTTACAACGCTTGAATTCGCCCTTTCATCTCAGGGCGAAAATGACGAAAATTAAATGCGAGTGAAATTTTGCAGGTATTTATATATAGTACTTTAAAATGCTTCTTTCGAACCGTTCCGCATAGCGGATGCACAACAGTTATGACATAACTTACGTGCATTTACAGTAAAACTCGCTTATAACGAATTTCAAGGGACCTTCTTTTTCAATATGTTAGAAGGACAGTTTGTTATATATCTATATCGAAGTGGGCTGAAGGGTTACGATGTAATTCGTTAAGAACAAAAATCACTCTAAATTGATTCTAAACAGGCACTTTCTGGGAAATAAAAAGAAAACAGAAACTTCTATAAAACACGTAGAAACCTCTATGAAACACGTTGGTTGAGGCATCAAAGGACATACAAATTGGTTTATTATAGGCAAAATTCGTTATATTTTTTCAATTCAACTAAGAATATATGGAGGTGAAGTCGGGAATTATTTATTGATTCGGTAGGTGCACCAATTCGTACAAAGCGAGTTTGTTATATTCATGTTTCATTGTACATGTTTATGATTGATAAGTGACAATCGTAATGTTGTAGGGTCTGAACAAATAATTTAAACATAATAGCAAAGTTATAGTTTTGCAAAATAGAGAGGTCAAACAAATACCGAAGACGATAGTTTATCTCAATAAGACTTCATCAGTTGAAATAAAATTTAAAATAGATAGAGAGTTCAGAAATAAAAAGTGATATTATACAAGACCAAAAAATAACCTAAATGTATTCCCAAATCCATTTAAGATTAACCACTGTAAAAAGATGACTGTCTTAGCTATTGAGCATTTTTTAATGATGCTCATAAAAATATTCCATATCCGGAATGGACTTTGCCATTCGTGTTACTCTCAAAATACTCGCGTTTCTTGTACTAAAATTCTAAATCATTTTTGTTAATTTACACTATTTACTAATTTTGCAAAACAATCCACTTTAATTCCAATTATTAAAACAATTGAGCATATATCCAACAATGTTTCAATGTTAACCGTAAGTTGCGATAAAACTAAAATAAACATTAATTGTTACAAAGTTCTAGAGAAGCTCAAGACTCATAGAAATCAATATTGACACTTAGAAAAAAAAGCAAATTGATGTTGTCCTACTGTATGATCAGTAAAGTTTGTTGGAAATTGACGTATAGTATGTTGGTTGTCTCCTGTTGTAAAGTTTGAATTTACTTCCTCCCAGAAAAATAAAATTTTACAAAATGATAGTTACCCTATATATTTCAGTTTTCTCTTTACTATACTAGCTTGTGTGATCAGTAAAGTTTGTTGAAAATTGAGATATAGTATGGCCTTGCAACAGCCACGTGGCTTTAAACATTTAGACATCTATAGATAACAATTGTCATCTGTTTGAAATTACTACATTATTACTAAAGCTAAATATTCCATCACGTGTTTTATTTGCAATTTTCTAAATCCGAATTTTTTACATCTTCGTTTTTTTATATTTGCACCTGTTTTGAACATTTCAATATCACTCAGTTCCATGAAGAGTGTATTTTGTTATTAATTTCTTTTTGAGGACTGTTCGTATGCATGTGTCTCTCCTAGATATTTTGTTGAAATGGCACGAAAATTCAGCTTCTGTTTAGTAGATAAAGCAGATGTAGTAGAACTATTCACAGATGTTCGATGTCAGACATGCCGTGGATAGAAGGATCGAAAATACATGTAAATTTAAGAACTTTGAAATTTAATAGTACCGTATTAAATATTTACTCATTGAACATAATTTAGAATGACATAAATGTGTTGCTTGTAATTTTTGTTGTTTTGTTTGTGTGTGGTTTCCATGGTACATTTCAAAATACAGACATTTGAAATACGTGTAATAATAAATGCCCCGATAAAGCAGATTAAGAGATGTAAGTTTCTCAGCAGTGATTGATGGATGGTTCAGTTTCACCTCCTTTTGACATTTCCTCGTATATGTAAGCAAAACAATGCAGTTAAGTGAAAAGCGTGAGTTAATACTTGGAAGAAAGCGAAGTGTTAATCGTTTTCTTATTATCTTTAGCAAATGATGCGATCCACAGCGATGTCATGTAGATATAGTCTTCCAGTGCGAAATGTAATATAGATGATGTTTATTCAAGAAGAATCTGTAGTCTGTAAGTGTCGGTTTTATACAAATACTTCACACTATAACAAACTCTTTCTATATATGTTTCTCCGAATGTGTGGTTTTAAAATTGCTCTTATCTATTAGTTAATTGAGTGTATCCATTATAAAACGTGTGTTTGGATCAAACTGGATATGTACTGATACTTCTTTGAACATATTTGATCTGTAGACAGTGCCCGTGTTGGGTTATCTTAAAGTTGCAAAGCAGCATCATATCGGTGCTTCTTCCCACACCTTCCATACCTGATATGCAAAATAATTGAGTTTGCGGTTAGTAGATCTTACATAATATTTAGAGAGGCGATGTCGAAATACAGACTACCCCTTAGAGCTGTAATATAATCATAATGTATTTCAATACTTCTGTTCTATAAGTAATCTTTGGTCGATATTCCGCTTTCTTAAGGTCGGTATTGCATAAATTTCATTGAGAAAGCCAATGTCTTTTCATGATATTTCGAAAAGTGTTCGTATTGATAACAAGTTGTCTATAAAAGGTGTCATAGGTAGAACATAAAGATGTTTTAAAATTAGGAATAAACATTGTTTGATAAACATCTGCAGGTATTACCGCGGGTTATGCCGGTCAATGTTTTATACTGTTGTGTGAGCTGAAGCAAGAATGTATGTCCAATCGAATTTGATATACTTTTACTTGTATATCATAGCTTGTCACATGTAAAGTATAAAATCCCTCTCGTCGTGATGGTTCAGTTAGTGAGTTTATTTCATTCTCAAATGTTTGACGATGATTTTATTGGGTTTTTTTTCTTGATCGCTATTAATGCTTTGGCTCAATGCATGCTTTATGTATACATTGTAAATATTTGTACGAGTATTTTGGGTTTCAACGGTGATAATATGCATAATTTAGTTCCATTCGGTGGATACAAAATGGTATAAGTATGTATCTGATTTAACTCGCACTTCTTAGATAAATTTATAATTGAAACAATAGGAAATAAATTTTTTCTCATTTTGAATAGTGTTTTACGTCACACTCAACAATGTTTTCAGTTACATTGTGGCGGCCATTTTTAATGGTGGAGCAGAGAACCCGGTCACAATGTACACGGGAAGAGACCAACGGCCTACCGCAAGTACACTTAACAAACTTTCTAACAAAATTCGGCTTGGAAGCAATAGGTTATCATTATATTAACAACATCAGTGTGACAGCAGACCATTAGTTCATAAACTGTACAAAGATGTTAAAGGAAAAGTAACTTCAATATCTGTTCGCGTATATACATGTATCATCAAGATATGTACATTAAACAATTCTATCTAAAGCTTTACGTATGATGGTGACTGTTTTGAAGAAGCATTGAATACCACCAAGGAATAATTGTACCGCAATCCGAGGTGTACCACTAAAAAGACTACAATATTCAGGTGAAGACAACACTTGTGTTATGAAAAAGATGCAACACAATGCACACATTTCTTTCCTTCCCTTCTAATGATAGGTTACACGCGTATCTAATATACGCATCAGATATGAGAGTTTCCTTAAACTGTCAATTTTATAAAGCAGTGCAATTAAAATGAAGATCTGCTAATGATGGGTGGGAGACTTTTTAGGCGGGAGAGCATTAACGCTCATCCCCAAATAGTATATCTACACCTTTGCAAATTTGTAAAGAAACTTCCAACAGAGTCTCCAGTTAACAATGATGACCCACATCATATTTGTAAAATGTCCAGATCACCGGAATTATCACTACTTCAACCAACTCACTGTTTGTTTTAGGAGAAATACATTTATTGGAAAGAAAATATTTGAAAATTGTAAATTAATTTTGGTAAATGAATCTAAAACAGTTTTAATATGATTGTTACCCAGTTTTAATGTAACTTCACCTACATGCTTAAAAGCGAAACCCTGGGATGGGACAAAAAATAAAATACACATCGCATGATATTGGTGTTTTAATATGGGGCGATGCAATAAATACGGAAAATTAAATACCGAAAAGTTTATTTCAAAGTCATAAGTTCGTATCATTACTGTTCCAACACCTCCATTTTCTTTTTTTCTACCATTGGCTATTACGCGTTAATAGCATATAAAGAATGTGGCTTTGTGTGATTTAAAAACACATTTACAATGACTGAATACAAAGTGTTCATGATCTGTTCTCAATCAATTATATAAGGTATTAAATCCAATCTAGATAAATTGCAAACATCTAGGATGAGAGAGAGAGAGAGAGAGAGAGAGAGAGAGAGAGAGAGAGAGAGAGAGAGAGAGAGAGAGAGAGAGAGAGAGAGAGAGAGAGAGAGAGAGAGAGAGAGAGAGAGAGCAATTCCTGAAAGACAGAGAGAGAGGGGTTGTTCAATGTTTTTGGAGACCATTGAAAATACTCTTAGCGATTCATGAACAGTTACAATATAAAAAAATCTCAGATACCAAAGTATTAATCTTTAAAATGTCCAGAATATAGGTACAAATCTGGTAAAAATGAACAAACATCTACCTCTTGACATCAAGAGGTGGGATCAGGTGCCATGGAGGAGTAAGCATATCCTGTCGACCGGTCACTCCCGCCGTGTGTCCACAGTCAAATAAAAATGAAATACACGAGGAACGAATCATCGTCACAATTTCTACAGACGTCTCAGCAACCGCCATCGAACAGGTAACTCTTAGTGAAACAGAGTAATCGCAAACATGTAGTTTGAATTATATATTACTATTTCTAAACATACTTTGTTATCTACATTGGATGTTTACTGGCTATATGTTTTGTACACAGGTATTCTGACTTCAAATTAATCTGAAGCACTAAAATAAGTATTAATAAATAAATGAATGAAAATCACTTTTTCATGGGTATGGTATGAACAGTTTCCGATAAATGAAAGAAAATATCATATCATTAAGCTATTTAACGCGAATGATTCAAGTCCTCTCCGTTTCCGACTCTTGCCTTCGTTTGTTACTGGAGTGATGGTAGTGAGCAAAACATGACGACTGTATTACCCGGGTTAAAAACTATTTTACTGTAATCAAACTGAAAATGTATAAAATTCCGTAATGTGGTATTTTTAGCGCTTAATATTGCTATATTTTCTCTTAATTTATTACTACGTTCATTGCCTATTATCTGTAATATACCACCCAGACTAATTCTCACCTTCATCGGCTTGCACCTCGGCATACCTCATCACCTGCATGCATACATCTATCTATCATAGAATTTTCGCAATGTGTTGTAAAGTTTAATTTATACAACAAGGATTTCACATAGCTCAATAGCTGGGTAGAAATATAAGGTAAGGGATTCCTCATACTTCAATAATTGTAAGCATCTGTAGTTGTTTAATTAGGCAATTATTCACACGCGTGCACCACACAAACTTGAAAAAGAATTACATTTCATGGAAAATTGAAAATAAAACATAGCTTTGATGTAGCTATCGATTGTTTTACATACTAATTGACTCATCTCTGTTAGGAATCGTTATGTTTAAGATGAGTATGGGATGCAAGTCCAAACGAGGCTAAAAATATGTTATCTCAAACTTTTTTGTCCATAACTTACAAAGACCAAAGTGGATTGGCATTACACATCTTTCCCCACACTGATGTAGATGGGATCGCTCTGAAATCACTCAAATTTTTGTTTTATAATTTGAGCACGTTCACTTTGATAAACTTTCACAGACTGATTACACACGTCATTAGATGTAACCACCTTTGTTTAGCGATTCGAAGATAAAATGGTTCCGCGTTTTCCATTGTGTTCAGATCAAAGAAGATTAAATATTCTTCATCTGCAAAGCAGACGTGGTTTTCATGCACATATCTTGCACAACTCTAACACAGGTCGTGGATGGGTTCGAAAAAAGACCGTCGGGTACTATGCAGTTTCGTTCCTTGTAGTGTGTGTATATCAGTGGTACAAAACAGTTAAAGAATATGTATATTTCATTATTACTGAAATACATATATTATATTTTGCCAATCACACATTAAACAATGTAGTATGTCACTTCTAGTAAACGCAGGTTCGAGTCCCCCTGGAACCTATGCTGACATTGTGAGAAAGTTTGCCAGTTTTCATTCCGGATCTATATGATTCTTTTCTTCACGGTTAAAAATTGACCGCCACCATGTGACTTAGAATTGGCGTTTGTGTGGCGTAAAACACCATTCAAAGAAACAAAATAGATTTTACCAATGTACTTCATCCCTATACATTAACACCTATGACTTACGCAAATCTCTTTGATGCAATAGCTTTTATATTAGGTTTGAATTCATCAACTACATAGAAGAGTCTTAAACTTAAACGATACCAAGTGTAATATGTATTTGAATGTATACCATTCCATGTCCCTTTGTAATACTTGTCTTCCGTCCACTTTCTCTCCTGTATCTTCAAGAAATTTGGATTGTTTAACTCATATCTGCAAACACACCTGCCTCGTCTATGAAATTGATTAGGATATTCAAATCTATTTGTTTCGTTGTCTCTCTTGCGTCAACGAGTATGTTGTTCTGGTAAGCCTAATGCCTTGCCATCAACACGTGCTTGTGGAGTACTTACACTCTAGCTTACTGTGATCAAAGTGTACTAAAGCTCTTTGCTTTCCCTCCCCTCGTATCTTGACCCGAATTCTTCAAATTTACTAAACACTCGAGCTAAAATTTTCCTTTATTTTTTTTACTAAATAGGTGTTTGTTAAACTTCTGGATGAGACTGAATAAGAAACACATTACTGTCCTTTTTATTGACATAAATAACATTGGTCCCAATGCTGACTCTCATAAAATACTTTGGGAATGGTACTCAAAATTTGAGCATGTACTCAACGAATTTCTAATAATTCTGAAGCTTTCGTCAAATGAGCAATAAGTCTGATAATTTTCTACAATTGTATGCCATCTTAAAATCATAAAATATGAGTTGATATTGAGTAGTGAGTCAATTTAATGAATTCGGGTACAGGGCTCTGGCGCATACTTAGAATCTCCGAGAATTAAGCTTCTGCTAACGTTTACTTGCTAACAAATTGTTTTTCCTTTGTGGTTTCTGGACTCAACCCCTGTCTCATTTATTTTCTTTTGTATTTTTTCGACTAAGCTGTAAGATTTCTCAAATACAAATACAGGTATACCATTTTATATATAACAATTTCGACACTTCATTTCATTACACTTTATATGTGTAGATATTTCTTTTTTCCTCACCTATGGCTAAAACATAGCAGGAGAACAGCCAATGACTTCATGTAGTAGTAATTTATAGCAGACAATTCTAATTTGAAATACGCCAGAAATTGCCAAGAGGAAAACATTTCTTTTTAACAATTTTAATCAAAACTTTAGTGTACAGAAAACGTTCTTTATTTGTTCCTGGCATTGCTTTCTGTTAAAAACCACAACACCTGGGTTCTTTGGTCATTGTATCTTTTAATCATAAACGCCGGTAATGAGGCCACCGTCTACGCTAGCTTATTATTGAAGTATCGTTCCACATCCTTGACTAACTATAGATCTATCTCTCTATACATCGCTGTTGTAGGATTCAATTTCTCTCACAATTCGAATTACTAATTTCTCACACTATAGAATCTACATCATAAACACCTGTAAATTATTTTGTAACAACGCGATTCTTTAAATGTTGAGTTCACTTGATATTAAAACACTTTTCAAATAGACTTGAATTCTTATGTATAACGTTTTGTTTACTTTGCAACAATTAATAAACAGGCATGGAAATCAATCGGATTGAGAGGATAATAAATTCCTGTGGTATGTCATAGTGCAGTAACTTTACAGACAACCACACAGAAACCACAATGATTCGTCTTTCGACGAATTACAGAAGTGTTGTATACGTTTTATGTATTTATTATGTACATGGTTAGTTTTCTAACAATATATATATATATATATATATATATATATATATATATATATATATATATATATATATATATATATATATATATATATATATATATATATATATATATATAAATCCAGACTTATTTAAAAGAAGATTTGATTCCAAATGTTAAAACGAGAAATATATATAGATATATACATACACGATATGTGCTGAATTCATTTTTTTCTGTTAAACTTGACGTCAGTTTTCCCATTACAAAGCCAAAGTCCATGAGCGCCAAAGTCTCATGGCGATACACACACGCGCGCACAAAAAACACACACGTGTATGTTACTTGTCATGAGACATGTAAATTACGAGAGTTGACGTCATGTCACGTGTGTATATGAGTCTGCATTGTAGAGTGAATTTGAATCAACTATATTTCCTTTCGATTCCTTATCCCATAATTTTCAATCCTTTATTTCCAGGTAATTGCATTCCATATTTTCAGTTAAATATATGTTTGTTTTATATGTGCAGGTTAGAACGGAAGATCCAAAGACCAATAAGCTATTTTAAAGTACTCAAAGTTGACTTTGACAATCAGTTCTCAGAACAAAATTTTAACTACTTCAAAGTACATGTATTTCATCTTTTTAACCGTTTTTTTCAAAAACATTATATATTAAAATATATTAAAAGGTAAGATACATTCAAATTCACGTGACTAAATTGTAACTTTGTTGATGTAGGCATGAGTAACTTAGTGATACAACAATGTGGTAAAGGCGAGATGCAAAACAACTCGCCAAACCCTGAAGTCACATTTGGAATTGCCAATTTCAAAGAAATATTAGTCAGTTGTGAGAATTCAGGGGTGTATGAGAATCAAACTGTTATATTAATATAACGTGCAATATGAGCTTGTTCACCCCCGAATTATAAAAGTAGAATACACTATTTATTGATGTGGATATGCTTTAAACAAACTTTTGATTGATTAACTAATTAACCGTTGTTTTCAATATCTCTTTAACATTCACATTTCTATTCTTCAAGTCCTATTGTGTTTATAAGGTCTCAGGCAAGCAAGTTTCTTCATAATTTCTTTAAATGTCAGTAAAACATGTACCTAGTTGTATTTGGTTTACGTGATTCCTAGGTTACTGACATATATATTTAGTTGTGTACCAATTGTGACGAGGATACACTCCTCACGTGTTTCATTGGACTTGACTGTGGACTCACGGCGGGTGTGACCGGTCGACAGGGGATGCTTACTCCTCCATGGCACCTGATCCCACCTCTTGGTTTCCAGAGGTCCGTGTTTGTCCATTTTTACCGGATTTGTATCTATGTCCTGGACATCCTATTGATTTATACTTTGGTATCTGAGATTTTTATATTGTGTCTAGTTAGTTGTGTCTAGTCCTGTACTTAGTTGTGTCCTGTCTGTCTGTCTGTCTATCTATCTGTATGTCTGTCTGTCTATCTATCTGTATGTCTGTCTGTATGTCTATTTATCTGTATGTCTATCTATCTGTATGTCTGTCTGTCTATCTATCTATCTGTTTATCTATCCATCTTTCTCTCTGTCTGTCTCTCTTTCTTTGTCTGTCTCTCTTTCTGTCTGTCTGTCTATCTGTCTGTCTGTCTGTCTGTCTCTCTGTCTGTCTGTCTCTGTCTGTTTCTCTCTCTCTCTTTCTCTCTCTGTCTGTTTCTCTCTCTCTCTCTCTCTCTCTATATATATATATATATATATATATATATATATATATATATATATATATATATATATATATATATCAAAGTATTAATATAACACACAATACATTTCTGTCGGACATTCATATAAGTGGTAAATTATCATTTTAGACATTTTGACAATTTGAAAACTTAGATGAAGTTAACGGAATGCGAAGACACTTTAATGCTGTTATACGACACTAATTAGTACTTCTCGTATATTTAAAGACACTCTCAATAAATCAGAAATCGATACATAATAAACCTTTCTTACTTTAGCTCTGTATGACAACAATACTGCTTTGTGTATATATTAAATTTGACCGTAAAGTCAAATTGCAGGTCTTTGTGTGCGCGGATGAAAAATGTTTCCATACATGTATGAACCTTTCAAAATACAGTCGGGGAGGACAGTTATTTCTGACCCACCATTTAAAAGTCATTATTATATATTGGTGTGATTGAGATGAAGGGTTTCAAGTCGAGAAAAGATAACACATTATGATAAATATACCTTTATGGAGAAATATAAAGTATGCAAAACAGTTCACAATTAATTTACAGCGTTGAATAGTTTCAAAAGTAGTTCACATGTTTTAGACATCAATGCCAACATAAAGAAGAAAATGGGTTTTGAAACAGATCAGGGGAATGTCGTCATTTTATTAGTTTTCAAAGCAATTCAGTTGTTAACAAGAGACTAATGTGAAATAAAACCATTGACGTGTGTAAAACCCGAGTCTTTTCACATGATTTCTTATTAATTTCAAGTTTCCGTATCAACACGGCGAATCGGTCACAAAGAAAAACATTGATGAAATGACGACTGTCTGACATATTCACATGGAACTAGAAAGTCGCGTCCAACAAGTTGTTGAAAATAGTGCATTATAGATACATTAAATGTAGCATAGCTAGACATTGGAGGTAAAATATATGTCTGCCTTTCGATTAAGTAGTAAAGACATATTGAACCGTAAGGTAAAATCAACGCGATGTCAATCATCAAAATCAGTTTCACCATAATATGTTGCTTTATGACATCACTTTGAGATAAGATCAAAATATGTTATCTTAAGACCTCGACAAACCAAGCGTTGTTTACCTTGCACAATCTGAATACTTGTCTGCCAGAATTATCACCTTATAATGTAATATTGTGGTTATCAGTGACATTTCTCATCCTGGAGGACTTTGCAATATATATATATATAATATATATATATATATATATATATATATATATATATATATATATATAGAGAGAGAGAGAGAGAGAGAGAGAGAGAGAGAGAGAGAGAGAGAGAGAGAGAGAGAAATTCCTGAAAGAGTCGATTCATTTTGATCGGTTGAATGATTTGAACTATTTCAAAATCTCAGACGACGAGAGACGACCTCACATTTCAGACCACAAGTTTTCAATCCTTGATAAATATTTGATAACTGCAGAACCTCACTGAATATACATGTATATAAATTTGCGTGTATTGCATGTAATATTACTAATTTTACAAGTGATTTACACCAAATTAATTTTGAGTAAAAATACGGAAGTGATGGTCTATGACCTTTGGTGTTACAAAGTATCTTTCTGATATAAAATGTATTATTGATTTTGTCTGAATTGTATTTTAAAATAAATATTTTCATAATTATCTGTCATCTATTGCGATTTAAAGATTGGTAATCTTGTTAAGTTTATCCTTAGTTCATAACCGACCTGGCCACCTCTGAGTTTTAATGTTGGAGGTAATGCACCTGGCATTACCTGTGGATAAAGGGGTATTTGTGTACAAAACTTTAGTGTCATATGCTTCAATTCTAAATTATAATATTATAATCTTGCTTATACGCTATAATTTATCAGGTAAAAAGCATTTTAAAGTAAATTTACTCATTTGGCTAATGAACATTCGACATTAGCAGTAAGACAGTAATATTAATTAAATCTTGCAGGTTGTAATTACAAATATTGTGTGATCCATCTTATCAATTTACAAACATAAACAAAAAGTTAGTAATTCATAGTGAGTGTTTTTTAATTATCAACATCATAATAAAATATTGATTTGAAAGATTTATGATTATGTGTATAATTGACGTATGAAAAACAATAATTATACAGAAATTTGAACGAATTTATAAGTGTACTGCTATAGTAATTCACAGTATCACAGGATATACTTTTCTTCTGATGTCGATAGATTGTTTGCTTAAATACAATTTAGGTATGGACATAACGGACATAGATTTAAATATTTAATCTAGTTTGATTATTAATGGACCGTTAATTAAAAATTGTAAACATGATTAACTGCAAATGATGTAATTTTCCCCAAATTAAGTGAACAATCTTATTACATAAACATAATCAAAAGAAAATCATTTTATCGTAAAACATGGACTAGCTGTAGCTTATAGGAAATATCTATTATCGTATCTATAGGTGCATGACGAGAAATGATTTAACGATAAATTTTCCAATGGCTATTTTCGGCCTCGGTAGATCCAAGACAGCTATTTTGTAATTTTCTGCTTTTATGGTTTCGGGAATTCCATTAACATGTGCAAATCAGGATAAAGAAATATTTCAATTAGTGATCGGTAATATTCGCCACAAGCTATAAACAATCGTTACAAATTATATGGTTCAGACTCTCAAATTCTTTCTAAAACTCGTATTAATGGTAAATTGTTTCTTTCTCTGCAACTTTGCTAACTTTAATAATCGCGCCAGGATTTTGACAAAATTACAGTTATAATGAGCGGATAAAGTTTAATCCAAATGGCAACTTTCAAACAAATTTCAACCCTGTCACCCCTACGTCCTAAAATAGACTGGTCTAAACAATAGAAAAGAGGATAACAACTAAAAACATAGGGTGAAAGGGTTTACTAGAAGGATGAGTATAGAGAAAACGAGTGTAGAGGAAAAGTTTGTTACTTGAGTTGCACCTATGCTTTAGAATAAAAAACAAAAGAAAAAGGATAATAACTACATGCCATTGACTAATCAATATATGGAATTAAACAGATATACACAAACAACACATTGGCAATAAAGGTAACATAAAATGCTAACCTTTGCGTTAGCGTGACAGTATACCAGTTATGGTCAAAACACCATCTGATGCGAGTGAAGTTATAGTGGAATTTGTTTTGCCAAGTTATTCCATTGATTTACTTAATAAAATTTACAGAAAAAATCCCCCAAATTGCAGTTCTTGTTTGTCCATTATACACCAGATTTGTATCTCTGATTTTTTTTCATATATTTATCATAAATTGCAATATATATATATATATAAGTAAGTACATTTGTATGACAACAGTCTACCTCTATTTGTTGAAGCAAGTACTCCCGTTTGGCATCATCTATATGTTAATTTTAGTACCTGTACTTCGATCGACATCTGGGTACCTCTATACGATTAGAACGTTCATACCTCCTCCGTACATTAAGATAATTACATCTGCTCGACAAATGCATACTTTTTATATGTTAAAGTAAGTGCAATTCCATGTAACAGTCCGTGCCTTTAGATACCAATTTCGATATAAGTTTTACATTACTTACAAAACCTCACTTTTTCAGTGATTAAATAAAATGTACAAGTAGACTCTGATTTCTATTTATATTATATTTATGTATATTAACTATTTTATTTCTGACCTTTTGCTATCTTGCTGACTGAATGAATATTTTAGGTGTCTAAAATTCTCCGAAGACAAAAACATTATCTATTCCGCAAAAGTAAATAGCAATGTGTGTTCATACATTTTTCACGTTACATGCGCGTTCACCGAATTACATTAATGCACTTGCTATCACCATAAAACATAAAACAATTAAATGTAAGATACAAAGAACCAAGATGGCTGCTCAAACGGAGATAAAATAGTAAAACAAGTAATAGACCTTGTGATAACATTGAAGTTCTATCATTATAACTGCAATACATGATACTACAAAAAAACTGAGAAATTTAACAAATGCTTACAAAAAACAGGATAGCCACAACGAGTAATCTGTAACTTAAGTCATTATCACGTTTTACAACATATGGCACCCTTTTGTATTGATAGTAGTACACATCAAACTTGCCAATCCTTTCATGATTTTTCTGTTTTATAAGTCTGTTTCCCCCCCCCCAGTTATAATTATTATAGTGATTATCAAATACGATGTCAATGTATTCAGATGCATGTATTTGACTAGTCATCGTAGTGGTACGAACACATAAAGATCTAATCGAACGTCTTCATGAGCTGAGAAAATGAAATTGATTTATTGTATCAAACAAGTTATTAAGAAAACTAATTACGTGGGGTATTATGTGTCTAGTTGTCAAGACTGCTTACTTTATTCCGATCGGTAGATTCAGTCCAAGTGGATTTGACCAATCTTAACATAATTCCCTCATTTGTCATATACTAATACCGTCGTCTATATTCAGATGCATAATGCTGCTTAATTGTATTGCTTACGTGCTTCGTAAAATTATAGCGTCTCGATAAATTTTTGTTGAGCATTTTTGTTTCAATAATTCAATTTTCGATATTCATAATACAAAAATAAATAGGTGAAATTGAATGTTTTAATTTTATGGTTAACAAGCACAGCTGATGCATTATAAGTTCAGTAATTTTATTTTATACATTTCTCATTTCAGATATTCGATTGTTTCTTCTTGTCGAACACCGTTAAGTACGTCCACAGTGGTTCCCCCCTTTTAAGCGAAGACAAGATAAAGCTACGTGTACATAAATTCACAGAATCATCTACAACTTCACAAACGTTCCATTTAGACATCAAAATAATCAACGCAACTCACAACGTTGTTGTCACACGAGGGCTAAGGTCCGTCATAGTCCCAGATTTCAAAGGAATATCGAATACGATAGACGCCTCTGCTATACGTTTTTATCATAGTGCCAATCAAAATGTCTCGTGTACTGTTAGTTATTCAAAATACAAATCGTTATGGCCTATAGCTGGACAAATGATTGTTGGTGATGAGAAACTTGTTACTAAAGCTATGAAGAAAACATGCAGAGAATTTTTATACAGTAAGTTGCATTACCAACATCTAGGATCACCATACCCAGACGTAGATTACCTCCCTTTAACTGTCGAATTGTTCGATCCGGCGATTAATGATGGACTTTTAACTGAGAGATTTTTCTTCCCAATCCATATTAAAGGAGCGTTAGCGAATTCACCTCCTCGATCCTCGTTTATGAGTATGTATTTAATGGATGTTGACCAATTTGTGTTGTCAACCCTGATATCTGGTGTAATATCAGCAGAAGACTACGAAAATGACAGATCTCTACTTGTTTTCAATATAAGTCGTCAGCCAGATGAAAATGAAGGTTACTTTGTTAATCTCGATGACCGTACCACTCCCATCGATTCCTTCAGTCAAGGAGATATGGAAAATCTAAAAATAGCATATCAGCCCCCAAGTATTGGGTTTTCTGGAAGAAAGGTATACGAAGCAGAATTTACAGTTTTTGATATGCATTTTGCAAAAAGTTTACCAATTGTGTTGCATATGGCTGTTAGAGCCTCGGTTACTAACGCACCTCGAGTTTCTTACAATAAAGGATTGGTTTTACTAGAAGGACAGTCTCGACCATTGACAACTGACGTCCTTAAAATTGTTGATATAGATAATTTTGACAAGGTAAGACTTTATGTTACCGGTGGACCAGACTGTGGACGGTTGGAGAAAGACAATCGAAGAACGATTGCGATGACAGTTCGAGACTTGCAACGTGGATCAGTAAAATACCATCACGATGATAGCGACTCAACAAGTGATTACATTGACTTCCGGGTAAGCGATGGGGTCAACACAGTCCTTGTTAATTTTCCAATCACTATAATTCCAAAGGATGACAGTGCGCCTTATGTCATTAATAACGTAGATCTAGAATTAAATGAGGGAGGGATTAAGCGGATATCAACTGACATGCTTCTGGCACATGATATCGACTCTGTGGATAGCAATATACTTTTCATAATTACAAAACCGCCATCTGCCGGAGAAATCATCAAAAGGGTGCGCGCTTCCGATACTGGGACAAGAGTAAACAGATTTTATCAAAGAGATTTAACAAAAGGAAGAATATTTTATCGACATTTCGGACACGAAGTATTCACAGACTTTTTTGTTTTTAAATTAAGAGACCACCAAGATCCCCCAAATAAATCAGAGATGGAACGATTTTATATTAAGATTAATCAAGTATATGAGAATCCTCCCCAACTTATGCCTGATGCCACAAGATTGGTCCATGTCTTGGAGACTGATATTGCATATATAACTAAAGCAGAATTACAGTACACAGATGTGGAAACTGATGATAACCAGCTTACTTATATGATAACATCTCCGCCTTATTTTGTATACAATACTGGGTTTGAAGAGGCGGGAAAAATTATAGCCACGCATAATATTACAATGGTGACCAAAAATCCCCTAACTCCTGCGATACAAACGTTTAAACAAGAAGATATTAATCATATGAAAATTGCGTTTATGCCACCGATTTCTGATATCGGACCAGAGTCTAGACTCGTACGGTTCGTGTACACAGTCCAGGATTCTAGTGGAAACCGAGTTCTAGGACAGTATTTCGATATTGACATTCAGCCAGTAAATGATAAACCGCCGGTATTTATAACTTCAAAACTTCTTGTTGAGGAAGGTGGAATACTAAGCATAACCGAAAACCAATTATCAGCCACAGATGAAGATACATTACCAGACGATTTGAAATTCATTTTGGACGAGAGGCCAGCTTTTGGTATCATCCAGAAAAATGGCGAAGCTCTGAAAGAATCTGGTTCCTTTAAGTTGCAAGATTTAAGACGAAAAAGCATAAGGTAAGGAGGAGCCACCATAGAATAAGAAAAAAACTAGGGTGGTGATGGTTTTTGTTAGATGCCGCATCATTTTTTTATTCTATCAACAATAATACAATTTTTTATCATGAAATAAGCAAGCATTGTACATTCATACAATGAAAAGTAATGAAACAAAACTTTAAAGGTGACCGAAAGAAATTTAAGTTATGCAAATGACAGTCAGAGAGTGGTTCTTATGACTCAACATAAACCATTTTCAGAATCTAACCTTTTTGTGAGATCTTGAAACTACGAAACTAATTTTATGCTGTAATTATCTCTCACAGATTACATATACAAAGTCCACGGGATATCCGAAAATCAATAACAAACAGTAAATATGATTATCAAATTACATTTGAATTTTATATATTGAGCATAAAATCTGTGTTGTGACTGTCTCATAATGTGCCAAAAACATTCAAAATTATACAGTTTTACCATTTTGTTTTGTTGTGTATCTGTTCTAACAAACAAGTGATGTTGATACTCATTCGCAGTGTTCGTAGTCTGTGTAATTCAACGTTCAGTGATTTTATAACACTGACGAGTAGTCAAATTGTGCTACCTAATTGACTAACCAAAATTATTACAAGTACAATTAAATTTGAATCGGCTAGTTGTAGCTTATGTCCTGGTACATATACGCGACTATTTCTTGACTACTTGATTATGAACACACACACACACACACACACACACACACACACACACACACACACACACACACACACACACACACACACACACACACACACACACACACACACACACACACTATGGTATTTGAAAGTCTAAATTCATCAAACATTTTTTTCCCTATTTTAATGTCATTTGTGTAGAAAAGACAGACTTTGCCAGTCCTGATTACTCAAGTTACAAATTTGTTGAACATCAGTCACATTTACCAAGTTGTATCACACTTGTTGCACTACAAATGTACTATACAAATGTATTTTTCTCTAATAGAGTACGTTATTTACGTCCAGGTATGTGCACGATGGAGCGGATGTTGTACTTGATACGTTCACCATTACCGTCTCTGATGGCGTCAACAGAGCCACAAAAGTCATCTCTGTCGACATTGTTCCGATCGACGACAGATCGCCGACGTTAAAAAATAATTTGAGACCGAGGCTCATCGTATCAGAAGGAGGCGAGGCTATAATTACGTCATCTGTGTTGGCCGCTACTGATGACGATACAAATGATGAAGATTTGGTGTTTTTAATAGTTAAACAACCAAAACATGGAATTATGCAACTCGGCAATCAACCAACAACAAAGTTCACACAGCAAAATGTTGAAGACAGATCAGTTAAATACATCCACACAGGAGGAGAAATCGGAAATACAGTCATGCGAGATACTGTTACCTTTATCATTTCAGATCAAAACTATCTGGCTACAGCTGATCTTCCTGTATATGACCTGAATATTACAATTACCCCTATTGACAATTCTAAACCAATCATAATAACGGGCAAAAAGGTCACCGTTAATGAGAGTGAAAGCGTAACACTAACGCCCGATCTAATAACAGCGAAAGACCCAGATACAAATCCAGATGAGATCCGGTTCATCATTATTAGGCACCCTCAGTGGGGGTTTCTTGAGAATTCGAAGCCCAATCCCGGATCAGAAAAGTCAAACAGTGGTATAAAAGTAAATTCTTTTAAACTCCAAGACATTATAGATAAGTCTATAACATATGTACAAGCAACACATAAAGGTTTAGAACCAGTATCGGACGAGATATATTTGTATGCAACTGATGGCAAGCAAAGATCTACCCAGAAAACGTTACATATAACAATTAAACCCCAGAATGACGAAGAGCCCGATGTTATGTTACAAGATTTTGTTGTGGATGAAGGCGGTAGTAAATTGATAGATAAATCAATGATTGATGTTATAGACATGGATGTCCCAAAAGACAATATCAAGATATCAATTTCACAGCCTCCAGATCACGGAGACGTTGTTATTATGTTGCAAACCCAAAATGGAGGCGTTGAGGCAGCAGTACAGGAATTCACTGTTGATGAACTACGTGGGGGACTTAAACTGAAATATAAGCATGACAACTCTGAAAATTTTAGAGATAAATTTGCTTTAACTGTTTTCGATGGGAGACACGAAATAAAGAAATTATGTAATATAACGATTAATCCTCTAAATGATGAAGGACCTGAAGTGACCAAAAACGCGGGGCTGCAGTTAGAATATGGTGATTATGCTATGGTTTCAAGCGTTGTCCTTCAATCTACTGACGCAGATAACAGTGAAAATGAAATATATTATATATTAGTATCTATCCCAAGAAAAGGTTCATTGCAGTTTTGCACAGACCCGTTTTCGCAGACACGTGCGTCTGAATGCAATGACATGAAAGTTGGTAGCAACTTCACACAACATGATATCGACATGAATCGTATACGGTATATCCACACCACCAGTATGGGTAGTACTGAGACAGATAGCTTTCTCTTTCTACTTTCCGATGGTAAAAATAAACGGCAGGTGGAAACATTTGAGATTAGAATACGTAATTCGAAAAAGGCAAATCTAGCATTGTTGAACAAAGGTCTTCAGGTCCGGGAGGGTGAAAGAACAGCAATATCAACCGATAATCTCAGTGCGTCAGACGAAAGCACGAAAGCAGACGAAATCGTTTTTGCCATAATTCAACAACCAAAACTGGGGCAAATAGAATATATTGAAAAACCATTGGTGAGAATAAATAGTTTTACACAGTTAGACTTGGCATCGCGGCGAGTGGTTTACAACCATTTGACGAAAAATGACATTACGGATGATGATTTTACTTTTACTGTTACCAATGGACTGAGCCAAGCTAAAGATGGCGAGTTCAAAATTGTGATAGAACCACTGGACAGAATATTGCCATCATTACAAATTAATTCTTTGATAGAAGTTCAACAAGGGAGTGACGTGGAAATTTCACCAGAACAATTACGTTCTCGTGATCCAGATACACCGGATATGAATGTAACCTACAAGATAGTTAAACCGCCAACATATGGCCGTCTGTTTAACAAGGGTATAGTCGTACATGCATTCACACAGAGTGATATTAATTTGGGATATATAACGTATGAAAGTGACAATACATACGCAGGACTCGATAATTTTCTTTTCACACTAAATGATGGAAAACACGAAGGATTTCTGGTAAACGATACTCTTCAAAGACAACCTGTGATATGTAGCGTATTTATAAGACCTGTGGTAAATGATGCCCCTAAAATGCTGCTGATAAACCATCCTGATACACTAGAATACTTTGGAAGAAATCGCTATGGTTTCCGATTGAATAACAGAAATTTGAAAGCGATCGACTCGGACACACAAAATAGCCAGTTGATATACAATATGGTGAAAAAACCGCAACACGGCCATATTGAAAATGTTGCTACGAAAAGGTATATGAGACGTCGTTTTTCCCAGAAGGACTTGGATGATAATAGCTTATTATTCATTTTAAATCAACGTGGTGGCGCTACGAATGACAGTTTCACGTTCAGAGTTATAGACAGCAGAGGCAATACATTGGACAACCAAAAGTAAATATCTAATTTAGTCAGTTGTCCATTACATATGATCTTATCTAATATCATATCATTTAATATTGAAAATTTTTTCTGAAATTACATCAATTTCATTTTAATTTACCAATGTTTGAACATATTTCATAAAGATACAAAATTACGTCACCATTCAAATACATTATACATGTTTTCGTTTTATTATTATATTCAATTTTCTTGTTTTAGTATTCAGTTAACTTATTTATCTTCATCAGATAATGAATACAACTATTTTTGATAAATATTTTTTTTTATTAATTTCTTCTCAGGTTTGAATTGAAATGGTCGAAGGTTGAATTTGTTCGTGCACATATGGTAGTTTGTGAGGATATTGGGACTGTTAGTGTAACTTTAAAGAGGACAGGGGCACTGGATCAGATGGCCTTTATTGGTATCAAGATAAAAGAGATGTCAGCTAAAGAAGGAAAAGATTTTATACCAAGCACTGCACAACAAGTACAGTTTAACCCAGGTAGTTCAAATCAATGTTGTGACTGTTCACATACACCTTCATTATCATGACTCATACCTGTTACCTGTTTACGTAATATCGGTGATGAAATGTAAATGTTTAAACAATTGTTGTTGTCCAATTTTCGATACTATATACTTTTGATAACGGATTAAAAAATTTACATTTAAAAGGACGTTGGAAGGTAGAAAAAAAACTTCTTGAATCAAAATAAAATATTATTTAAATAATTTTTCAGACGATCTTGCATTGTATAAGAATGACGTAGCCAATTTATTTACATATTAATTATATTCACTATACAATGTTACTAGTCATAATTTTTTTCTAAGGTATGAACAAGGCTACCTGGGATGTTATCATTCCCGATGATGGTCTACAGGAAAATAACGAAAAATTCAGGATCACTTTAGATGAGCCAGTGAATGCTGTACTTGGAAGAAGAACAAAGATGAACATACGCATAATCAATGCTGAAAATGGTAACAAACTACTCAGTTGCGTACTGAATGTAAAAATATCATGTCACGAATTTTTGATGAATAGTTCTTAAGTAATTGAAATAAAAGCATGCTTTCAACAGTGCTCTCCAACAGTCGTACATAAGATCAAAATGGTATCTTCACTTTAACCATTTTTCGGTTATTAATTGATAAGGAAACAGTATAAATAAACAAAAAAGTGGTAATAAAACATTTTTTATGCATCGATTATATAAGGTTTCAAAGTGGCCTAGACGATATACTTTTCTCAAACCCGTGCATTATAATTCGGGATTCTCTTTTTAAATGTAAAAATATTTCGTTAAATTAATAAAAAAAAATTTATGATAGAAAAATTGATACATAAAATTTCATGGACATCAATGAGAGAACACCTTTAGTACATAGTCTTAGTTTGTTATTTCGGTTCCCACACAATAATTATTCCTTGGCATGTATTCATTGAGGGTGAAATCCATTATATGTAATTATCCGACATTTACTTCTCATGAGGCTTACTGGTAACCACATTTGTTAAAAAGCGAATCAAGATCAAATGATTTTTATATTCATTATAAAGAAACAAATTAGTTCTCGTCGTAAGTGATTTGACATTGATTGTTATACAAAATTTGTCAACCCATTATTTTCATTTTAATAGGTGAATGCCCACAGTACTTGGGTATGATTAGCAAAGACCACAAGGATGTTCTGAAAGTCGATGGCTTTTTCTTACCGAAACGTTCTGAAAAGAATACGGAAACAATAGTCAAGGTAGATAGAAACATGAATGACATTTACTTAATTATTATTTTTATTCTGTACAGAAAATATTTGGCTCAAGCGATTTCATAAGTATCGGAAGCATAATGGAAAATAAACATTCTATCAAAATCTCCTACAATTATTGTGTCACTGCTAAAGGCGGTCCGCTGTTATCCGTTTTTTATGCAAATTAGTAAACAAGAGAATAAATAAATTGATATATTTCTGTGCTGCAACAAGAATAAATATCGGAAGTAAACCGAAAATTGGGTTACCAGTAAACAGAAAATATTCTGACAGATTTTTAAATTTTGGGATAATAGACCCTTTCACGTTAACTGCGGTCTTGTGACACAGAGTGGCAAAATGATACAGATACCCGCAAAAACATAGACGTCGTTATCGTAACTGATTCTTTCTTGACGTAATTTTCCGGGAATCTGCATCATTTTGCCACTCAATATTATAGGCCCACAGTTACCGTGAAAGGGTCTACTCACAATAATGATAACGACATTATCATCATTCATGTTTATAATCGTTTCAGTTACATTCCTTCAAAAGAATGAACCCGTCACGAAATCCTCTAGATAAGACGTACAACACAGAATCGGCGTCAAACTCCAAGTCTAAAACGAAGAAAAAGGATTTTGATTTGAAGGGTACTTCTTTTAAGAATTCGAGAAATGATAAAAGGAAGAGAAATCGTAAAGGGAAAGGCAAGAAAAGAAGAAGAAAACCAAAAAAATCCAGAAGGAAGCAAAATTCAGTACTACCGAAAGGAGATGTTGATGATCCAAATCTATCTGCTTTCTCAAAAATGTCCTCACCTGAACTGAAGATACAGGTAACATTCAATTTATATAAGACCATGCCAGTGCTTTTAATATTGTAATTAAAATACATATTGTACTATTTGCAAAAGTATGATATTTCATCATGTGCTATACTGAATAGGTTCATATTTAAAGTCGTCGACTACTGTTTGATAATTAGAAGGTTTTATAAATGTACAGTATGTTGTTGTATTGTTGTTTAACGTTCCACTCAAGAATCTTTCACTCATATGGAGAAATCACCAAATGTAGGTGAAGGGCTTCAAATTTTGGCCTATGCTCGGCACTTACAACCATTGAGCAGTGAGGGTTCTTTAACGTGCCGACACATATTGTGACACGGAACCTTGGTTTTTACTGTTTTATCCGAAGAACAAGTAAGGCCAGCCGCCTCCGCTGGGGCTCGAACCCGTGACCCTCCCGTTCCGAATCGAGTACTCTACCGCGGAGCCATTACGGCTCTCATGTACAATGTGAATGGAGCATTTAAAATGACAATTCACTTTCAATTCACTGGATGAAAAAACTCAATACACGATATTCAGGAAACTTTCTATATATAAGAATGCTTTCTGACTTTGGAATGTCACGTTTTTAAAGTTAGGTACATGGTAGTATCAACTATCCTTTATATCGAATCTATTGTATGTACAGACGATATCTAAATCAAGATTTGAAATAATTTTGTAAGTGTTGCCGATGTCTTTAGAATACAAGATGCATACAGGTACCTGAAACATAATCAATGCTATAATGCAGATGCAATTTGATGATACAAAAAGTAGAACAGTTTTATCTATGAACTTTAAACGTTGTTTATGGCTTTGTTTATTTTCCAGGCACCACAGCAATGTACACAGACAACGAAGAATCTATTGCACCTAGATACATTTACTCAGAGAATGTATAAATGTGATGGAACAAGCTGGAAAGCATGGAACACAGATACAAACTCCCTAAATCAAGCTGACAAAGGTTCATCAGCGAATAAGATACAGTGTCTAACAGGTAAAAATATTGTGATTTGACAACGGTCGGCCTGGTTCCGTGTATAATGTGTGATATCCCAGTGAATGTAGAATGTAGTATCTCACAAATAAATTCTTATTAAGTAATCAAACCCTGAAAAACAATGGACTTTTCTGTAAATCAATGACTTAGATCAGTCCAAATGTGTCTTTAGCGGTAAATGGGTTAACAAAGAAATATAGATTGATTTTTTCCTTTACCGGAAATCTTCCAAAAAAATTCCATGTAAATTGAATTTGAATTTGCATATCTAATTTGTCGTGTTATAATGGACTTGGAATTTCGATTATCAAAGAGATATAGATTGATTTTTCCTTTGCCGGAAATGTACCCCAAACTTCCATGTAAACTGAATTTGAATTTGTCTATTAAATCTATCATGTTATAATCCTCTTGAACTTTCGATTATCCATTGGCACTTCATTTTATTTCATTTGTGGAATTCACTTGAAAGTACTACTAGTCACCAAGAAATGGGAGTTTGATATGAAGCACACTTGAATTTAACCTACTTTGCTACTTCTAGATATCGTAATCAGAGACAAATAAGACACTTTGGTTACATTTACATCATCATGGAAGTATATTTTACACCCATTTGGTGTTGTATGTTATCGTATGGTGCAATCTACAATCATTGATATGTATATCTTGTCAGTATCATGTATCACATGTGATAAAACTTGTGTTTACAGGCCAGTATTTTGAAGGAAGATGTTACATGTATTTCAAAGAAAGAAAGACATGGGACGAGGCGAAGCGAGTTTGTGAATCTATAAGTGCTATGCCATCTGTACTTACACCAGTTCATTCCCGTAAACATTTTAATTTCCTTACTAAACTTGTTGGCAGAAACTCGTTCTGGATTGGTAAGTATATTCCTTGAAGATAGTTTATCGATTATAATGAAGTTTGCCCCCCCCCCCCAAATTACCAAGCTTCCAGGTTCACATTAGCTTTAACTTAATGAATATAAAAATCTCAGATACCAAAGTATAAATCAATAGGATGTCCAGGACATAGATACAAATCCGGTAAAAATGGACAAACACGGACCTCTGGAAACCAAGAGGTGTGATCAGGTGCCATGGAGGAGTAAGCATCCCCTGTCGACCGGTCACACCCGCCGTGAGTCCACAGTCAAGTCCAATGAAACACGTGAGGAGTGTATCCTCGTCACAATTGGTACAGTGAACTGATTCATTAATTGTTCAGTTGAGTCAATAATATATACAGTGAAACCTGTATATAGGGGCCACCCAAGGGACCAGAAAATATTGACCTTTATGTGCAGGTGACCCTTATACACAGGTTCAATTTAGATGAAGTATGCAGTCAAGGGACTTTATAAACAAGTAATCCTTTTATAGAGGTGGCCGCTATAGCAGGTTTTACTGTATATATATATATATATATATATATATATATATATATATATATATATATATATATATATATATCCAGCAAATACATTATAATTGATTCAACATCAAAACGTTAGATAGATTTAGTGAATCATTTCAACTAAATTTAGAGTAATTTTGAGCAACTGAATTGTTTGCTTAATAGTAGAAAGGTTTTGAACATATCTGCAATTAGGGATATTCCGTTTTGTTAAAAAAGATTCAATTTTAATAAAGAAAGGTAATTTAGTTTTCAAATTCACACAAATGCTAAATAAATTAGGTTATTACGAATTACAGAGAAATTATTTAGTTAACATTTGTGACTGGTGTGGCATGGTAACATGGGCTGCTGGCTCCTTTCGTTTGGGATTTGCATTTGTTCTTTATATTGAGACCATTTATATATCAATTTGTCGTATTATAATGAACTTTGAGGTTCCATTATCCATTGGTACTTCTTCATTTTTACATTACGACATCACGAATTGTACGATGGCTGATACTGCCGAATATTTGAAAAGACATTTTCTCAATATGATCCAGTGTTAAGTTTAACATAAAATCAATCCCAATTACCACAACATTGTGTTAAGCTCTCATGTAATAATTGTTTTTGATACATGTTCCTGAAGTGTCAATTACCATTTCTGTTACCGATGTTTATGTGATCCAGAGTAATGTTTGCTACAATCGTAAATAAAGTTGTACTCGTAACTAATGGTTATGACCTATAACATGACTGCAAGAGTGTATAATACAGATATATCTCATATACAATATTTAAGACACAAGTGTAGGGTGTAGGGAAGTGGGTCCTTGATATGGTAAGTTTTGTCTTTATGAAGTCCCCCTCTCAGAAGTATTAGATAGTATTCTGGAGCACGGCCACAGACAGTGACTCTCTTTCACCAGTCGTGCTTTTCACCGAACTTGACCTTATCACCAAACTTGACCTTTACACCGAATTTGACTAGAAAGGTTTTCATGGAACGTTTGCTACGGGTGTGGCATGCCAGCAGAAGACACTGCTCCTTCCGGACACCTGGTCTTATCCCGTTTGGGATTCGCAATTGTTCTTCATGTTAAGACCATTTACACATCTAATTCGTCGTGCTATAATGGACTTGAGTTTTGATTATCGATTGGTACTTCTTCAATTTTAATTATCGTGTGTGTGTGTGTGTGTGTGTGTGTATGTGTGTGTGTATGTGTGTGTGTGTGTGTGTGTGTGTGTGAAACAATAAAAGATTCAGACTTTTTGTAATACCATTGTTATTATTATTATTATTATTATTATTATTATTGTTGTTGTTGTTGTTGTTGTATATTGTAAAAATGAATACTGTAAATTCGGTTTTATACGCAAGAATTTTATTTTCGCGTAAATTCGCGAGAGTTCCTCCTCTCGCATAATGAATTATGATAGTAGTATGAAGAAATTGTCATACGAAATCGCGAATATATTATCTTGCTAATAAACTTACAACTTGTTTATCCGGATTTACAGTATGTAAATCAAATGGTTATGTGAAAAAAGTTAAGAGAAAATATCAAATACTTTTATTTGATCAAATCTTTTGAGAACTACCTTGTAATCATGATTATCTGTCTATATTCAGGGTTAAATAAAAAGCAGAATCCAAAAGTTTGGGAATACCTGCGAAATGGAAATAATGTACCACTTGTGAGTTACACTAGATGGGCTAAAAATTTCCCGAAAGATCGTGGAAATAAGAAAAGTTGTGTACAAGTGAATAAACGACGAAAATGGAAAAATAAACTGTGCAATAAAACTGCCAAAAGATTTATATGTGAGGGTATACCAAAGCAAACCGCTTATGCTGATCAACCACGTGTATCGCGTGGAAAGAGAAGAAATAAAGGAAGCAAAAGAAAAACAAACGGTTTTCGAAATTTTCAGTGACAGAAATATGTGACATCTGTTAAGTGATTTGCTTTGAGTATTAATACTTATTTTCTGTAAACCAGGACATAGAGATTATGGCTGTATTCATACTCATTTGTCAACCTTTGTACAGAAGGATGACTTCATTATGACTGCTGAAACAGACAAGCAAAGTACATTGGTGATTGACTTGGGACACACGAGTCTCTGAATGATTATCTCTACAAATGGACCTATTCATCGTTTTGTTGGAATGGACGATTCGGTTTTCATTCTACACATTTGTTCACGACGGGAACCTGTGTGATTCTGACTTTGTTGAAGACAAAGTCTAATGTTTTTTTTAGCTGACAGAAGTTTGTGTGATTTGAAGTTGTATTTATTATGTATAGCATAATATCTATCAATGCTTATTTACATTTTGGTCTTGAAGATGTAGATATTTGTTGACAAGGAACCAAAATGTTATGCTGATATTATATATATATATATATATATATATATATATATATATATATATATATATATATATATATATATATATATATATATATATATAGCATTATATAGCATTATACGAATATTTTACTGCCCAATCTAAATATGTCATTTTGTTTTTCATTTAATGATACAGATTCGTTATTTGTATGTTTTATATATAAGCAAACCATTCAACATATGTTTTAGATACAAACGTAAGACTATTGCTCGGTTAATTGGATCACTTTAGAGTATCCATATTGACAATCTTGTAAACTGTAAGCACGAGAAATATATATATAATGATTCAACATATTCATTTCAACTTTAACAATGCTTAAAAAGAATATCGTTATTTTTGTTCGAGGTATAGCATTTTAATTTTAGTCAGTAATATAGACAAGGGTTAGCACTCTACATATGTTGTAGTATGTACATTATAACGTTTGTGAGAATATTATATAACGTATTTATTTCATGTTATACATGTTTAGATTGTATTATTTTGAGCAATTTGTATATATATATAAATATTTGCTTTAAAATAATGTGTTTTGCATTGTCAAAGCAAATGGAATTTAGTTATTGCGTTAAATTAAAATGTGTTTATCGAAAAACATTTTGACATTAGCAATTTACTATATTCATCTGTTCTCGATATTATCCCAGGTAATCAAATTAAGTTCCTATAAAACTATAAAAATCAACAATACCAAAGTATCAACTGAAAGACGGTTCAAGAGACAATAAACGAATCGGATTAAAATTGAACCACTGAAATATTGTTCAATGAAAATATGGTCTTTTCGATATCACTTATGTAATACGTAAATGTATATTGGCCGTGATTGACATCGTTGTTTTCAACTGTATGTAATAATTATAATAATTGTGTAGTAGCAACAAAGTCCATGTATTTTCATCTGCAAATCATAAAAAGATGGTTGAGCTGGGATATCGAGTAATTTGGTGGTTTCGGTGAGTGACTTGTCAAGTCACCTAGCTCTTGTCTTATATACCCGTATGCCATTTTGGATTGTGTTGGCATTCAGAAGATAACAGTAATATAAAAGCAAATTGGCATCTCCACAGTATGGAATTGACGTCATACTTTTTATCTGTATATCGACTGATAGTATATGCATTTGCATAGGTCATTTAGAGTTATTTAACATTTTTCATATTTTCATTACTTTCAGGAATAATGTAAGAAATTTTCGTCCCATTATTTAGGAATCATTATGCTGGTTGAACCATCATGCTATACTATCAAATAAATGTTCAATGCTTTTGATAGCCATTAAATTTACAAGCGTTTCTTTAATGGTGTATCATTGTTGGAATACAATTTATTGTTTTTATTTACAGCAATAAAAATTTTGACTGAAAAGAGTGATGGTCACCCTGGTTTTTGATACAGTCTTATGTTCTATGTTATTTCTTGAATTATGTTGATGAATCGTGCATAATCACATCGATCAACAACAATATAGATAATTGCAAAAACCCTGTTATTTGACATTTATCGGCATGGGTTTAGTTTTATAAGCTTCTAAGATGTTCTAGCTCCTTGTAACCTGAGCACATCTTAATACAATTCGAATTCTGAATGTAGTTATACGCCACACTCAACAATTTTTCAGTGGTATGGTCGCGGCAAGTTTTTATTGGTCGAGGAGACGACCCGATCACAATGTACACAGGAAGAGACCGCCAGCCTTCCGCAAGGAAATTGGCAAATTTTCTCCCAAAATCAGCTTAGGTTTAAAAGTACACGTACACGCGCTGACCAGAAGTTAGAGACTCCGTGGTTCATTTTAAAAACCTTTCTCTGAATATTTTTTTTAGTTAAAAGTAACGTTGATGATTGAAATGGGTATATATGATTTTTGTGAATTTAAATGAAACAATACCTTTATGCACTTCCGTTCAAATAGTACAATAACTTTATCCGACTGTACATTTAAGAAATTTACGAATAGATAACATACAAAATAATAAGTCTTCATAATCTCAGAAAATCTCCTTTCTCTTACATCTTTATATTCTAAGGTAATTAATGAAGATTAAATAGAAATAAGAAAGGTGTACTTATCAATTTAACATCCATCTATAAATCTAACAATACTTTTGTTCTTATTCATGATTATTAAGAATGATTACTTTTTGCTCTTTTTCATGCTCTATTGCATGTTTCAGAAACGATGTTTTATGGAACTCGTTACATTGTACATCTTACAAGAGTGAGTGTGCATATCATTATCGGGAAGTCGAATCATAGTATCAAACATTGCCAACAGAATTTGAGGCAAGGCAATACTGTTCAAAGTAACAACGTGAAAAGATGCGGAAAATGTTTAACATTATAACACAACAGTATTGGATTTGATTTTTAAAAAATTTTGAATGTTGTTATACGCCACACTCAACAATTTTTCAGTTATATGGTGGCGGCCAGTTTTAAATGGTGGAGGAGAGAACACGGTTACAATGTACCCCAGGAAGAGACCACGGGCCTTTCGCAAGTACGCTGGCGATCTTTCTTACAAAATTCAACTTAGGCTTCAATGGGACTCGAACCTGCGCTGACAAGAAAAGACTTCATGTTTTAAAGCATTACTGAAAGACGGCTAATGTGCCGAAAATGATTTACGAGTCATAAAATATCATGAATAGAAATTAAAAAAAATAATAAATATTGTTAACCGGATCACGACTTGATACTGTATGTATTGAAAAGGGTTTCCGTGGCACAATGGTTAGAGCATTGTGCTTGAAGTCGCTCGCCTCTAGTCAGCACAGATTCGATCTCCGCTGGAACCTTCGCTGATTTTGTCTTTCCCGGGTACATGGTACACTCCTCCACCAGTTAAAGCTGGCCGCCACAATTATAACTTAAAAATTGTTAAATGTGGCATACAACACCATGAAAATAAAAATTAAATATTAAAAATTGTTAATATTTTTGTGTGGGAATGTTGAAACTGACATATATATATATATATATATATATATATATATATATATATATATATATATATATATATATATATATATATATATATATATGAACCAAAGAAAAACACAGTCGTAACAACTTTCTGATTCATGTATGTAAAGGTAACGTAATACATAACAATCCCTTAAAGTGAGATTAACAAATCAAAGCTGTCTATAGTAAGATATTGATAAAAAATTAATATTTTTGTTTGTTTGATTGATTGTTGTTTTACTTCCGGCCAAACTTTTTTCACTTATATGCAAATGTCAACAGCTTTATGTGAAGTGCTACAAATTTTGACCTATGCTATGGACTGACATCAATACATTTCTTTTACGTGACACGGAACGAGAGTTTTATGCCTCATCCGAAAGACTCTTGACATTCACTTCGTATGCCGAGCACTTGGCAAAGTAATCACCATTTTTAAAAAGTCTTTGTTATGACCCAGTACCGGGAATCGAACCCGGTGCCTTCCGCTTGCGAGTCGAACGCCCGAACACTAGATCACCGCAAGCAGTGCAGAGTTTCGCTTTGATATGGTTTGTCAGTAAACTCTATGTCAGTTTTTTTCGATAATCATTTGATAATTGGGACATACATGTATTTCTGTTCTGTATTCTGTATATTTCTTTATCTTAATCGTTTACATTTCCTATGTATAAATCACGTCATATATTTCAATTATACTTCACACACATACCGCCCATATTAACCCCGAGCAATGGAAAATGTAAAATATTTTGCTTTACACTTTCAACTAGAAAATATAAATTCCAGCTCTTGTGTAACGATAGGTATGACACGAATGTTAAAGAAGATTCACTGCATTGGCAAAAGTCTGTAATGTCGACTTTACAAGTGACAGTTCATGTTAAGCTGATTACGTCTATATACGCGTGAGATTTTCTTAGCGGTAGGTAAAGAAAAATTCAATAAAACTGACTGGAAATAATTTCGTTGTTTTCCGACAAAGTACAGATTAACGCATCATGAAAGAATAACAATAAAAACGGGATTAAGGATAGATAAATCTTGAAAGAATTTGTTGAAACATATTGGCAATACTGGAAGTAAAATTACTACTCGTAAGATAATGTAAATCCAAATATCACACAGACTTTTATACACATCATGTTTTTTTATTAATGAATATTTTGTAATCTTCGCTCTTTTGCTATTTGTAATAGTTGCTAGTGCAAGTATGGCACTAGGCCAGCATTTAGACACGATCTACAGCACATCCGGAAGAAATATTTTCTGTCGCAGACTTTGTGTTTCACCACTAGCGGACAAAACTGTGCTCTGTCTTGATCATAACATTCTGAAATATAGCAAATCTTCATTAGTTCTGACGAGCTATTCTACATTGTTTTATATATTTTATACGGAAGGAATAAAATATTCTTTAGAGCTCTAACTTTGGCCAGAATGAGCAAATCGATACGCCAAATGTTCGATCTAGGGGTGTATTAACTAATTTTAGGAAAACTCGCTACCATGATTATGATAAAACACATAATAGGTACTTCTACTGAACCGTAAAATACAGTACCATTTTGACTACTAAATAAATCGTAAATAATATCAATTAATGCAATACTCACCTAATTCTGGTGAGTGTTTGCTCTCACAGTAAGACTGACATTCTTTTATACTTATTGGTTTGTTTCTGTAGCTACATCGATTACTTCTCTCTCCTCTGTGATTTTGACATATCACTGACCGGGTCTGTCTACCCGTCCCACATTTTGATGAGCACTGCAAGAATCAATAATACTAATTTCATTTTATATCAACATTGGTGAAAGAACTATAAATGAAATTATATCGATTCATTTTAGAATTTTTCAACAATCCATGATTTTATTAAGGTTTTTGTTGTTTAATTGTAACAAAAAATAACAAACTTAATACAATAATAAAATAGTGGTCTGAACGTATAGCAAACATAATAATCAATAAGGAAACAAAACCGATTGTAAGACGAAATTATCACCCAAAGGTCAGAGAACTAATACTGGTCGACAGTCGGCATAAATTGTAATTGAGGAAAGGGAAAAAAGAGTTAGTGTATACATTTTTGAAAAACATAAAAATATCATAAATACTGTTTATCATAATAAAAAGCGGGTACTTGGTCTTCACTTTTATTAGAAAAGCAACCCATGATTGTTTCACAAGAATATGCAAAGATTTCAATTTCAGTTGTTATTCGATTCAGATTACATTCTAATGTATCGAATTAAATATGATCATTGTATTGAAAGCTCAAGTACAAATCATGCAACTTTCGTTTCCCAGACTTATTACTGTGATATTAAAAGCAATAAGCTTTCAAATAATTACCGGTCCCCATTTTCCTGTCTTCCACGATGGTCCGGGGCATGGTTTATTAAAACATGCTTGCTTACTGGCTGGTCTTTTAGTACTGTTGCACTTATTTTCCATTAGATACTTCTGTCGGTCAATGGTCATGCAAAATACTTCTCTATTTTGAATATTGGTACCACAATTTTCTGGACACTGACCAAAAAATAAACCATGACCATTTAATATCAACATGTGAAATGAAAATGACAAATACATGTATTTTTATGAAAACTTAGAGTCAATTTACACTACAAAGACTGATGCAAAAACGTTCAATAAAAAGATACACAAACAAAGGCATTGAACTTCCCAAATAAACGGTAAAAAGGTCAAAATTTACTGCACCTTGTATTTTGTAATGGTGATATTATTTTACATACATATATATTACAACTTCTATACATGATAAGTAACCTTTGACCATTCCTCTGTAAACCATGCGGAGGGACAATCCTGTTCCGAACATATTTTGGTAGTAGACGGTTTGTTCAAATGACATTCGTGGTCCTGCAAGATTATCTTTTCAGTTTCGCTTATGGTATGAACACATATAACTGTTCTCATTCTCCGGCCCTCACCACATGTAACACTGCATCTAGACCAGTCCCCGATCGACCACCTAAATAATATAAACTTAAACATTAAGTAGATAAAACGTAATATGAAAATAAAAAAAAAAATTAGAGGACACCTGAATCCAAAACAACAAAGAGGTTATCATATATTCTTGTGATGAAGTCGAATAAATTCAATAACAATATTGAAAATTCCTTAATTGAAAGTGTTTTCAAATCTCTTGAAATATCGTGAAATCTCTTCCACCACCATGATAAATAACTGCACCGAAGAGTTTGATGGCCATAATCATCATTATAATGTTGTTTGACATACATAGCATTTACCTAGCTTAACGAATTGCGAATCAGAACTAAGGGTTAACCGTAATGCACTCGCTATTTGAAACATGTAGGCTATCAATTTAAAGTAATATTTCACAAATATCAACCATTGCTTCTTATTGGCGTATTAAATTGTTTTAAATAAAACCCATTGATAAAACTTTGACCACAGTGTGTGATAAATTATTGCCAGATGAGATAGTATTTCTAATTTTTTCTACATTAGTCGCCGGCATTTAGACATTTTTTCATTCATTACTAAAATAGCATTGCAGGGCGAAAATTATAAGTGTGTATTAAGTTACAATTTACAGTCGTAGCAAAGACATTATCAACAGAAAAGCTTCCCTCGTGAAACTTTAAAATAGTGAAGAATTTGAGAATTTCACAATGTATTTGTTTAGTGGGAAAATATACTTACACTGGCGGACAAACTTCTTCATTACACGTTTGTGTATGATCGCTTGGTTTGGGTTGAGGCATACAGTTGGTGTCTGCTACTACACCGTTATCACGTTTCTTTACACACACTGCCATAGAAACTTTTGTTCCTGATAAAACAAATGAACAACACACAGATTAACCTATCATTGTCATCTAGATCTGACAATTCTATTTACTGTTTTATCGATAATTAAAGTAATGCCGACTTGCAAAACACACTCACCTTTCCCACATGTTTTTGAACATTCTGACCATATTGAATGCTTCCAAGTAAACAAAGAGGCGTGACTTGTTGATTGACCCGGATCTTTTGGCATGTTGTACTGGTAGGTAATTCCTTCATTTTCCCCTTGTACTAACACCTTTATGATAAAGACAGAAGGTTAACAAATTTGTCTAGTTAATGTGTTAATGTGTAGATATTTATGCAAAGTATATTAATCTAAAACATTTTTAGAATCTATGTCAAACAAATGAATGAGGTGATGCGATAATGGTTTTATATATCATGGAAAATATTCCACAATAGAGCTGTGTACATATTCATTCAACAATAGTTAAGTATTAGAAAATAATAATAATAATAATAATAATAATAATAATAATAATAATAATAATAATAATAATAATAATAATAATATTAAATCTACACCATTACGACCAAGTCTTCTTGTGTTGGCCCCAGTGATCTTAAAACTTCTAATTCATTGTCTTTTCTTTCATAATGAAAAACAGTTCCGGCGACAGAAAATTTACGTGGCCAATCAATGGTCCATTCTCCGTTAATGTAGTACAGGTCCTGGCTATTCTTTAAAGCTGAAATGATATCATTCAGAAACTCATCTTTAATTGAAATTATTTTTAATTTGTTACCCACATAGCATATATTCAATCATAATCATTCACAGAATTAATTGACGATTTTGTTTGATTTTAAAACATATGAAGAGAGTATTAGTAAAAATTGGACCCAATGCAATGTAAAACCGGAAATGTTAAATGTAAAATGTAAAATATGATTCATGATAAACTGTCACACAGATCATCCGATCACTGTGTTAGTAGGGGCTGTATATTTTTAGAAAAAGACAGTCAAAGAAGATTTCAGACATTTTGAGAGGATAAAGTAAATTTTAAATGGCAGACAAAGCGACATGCTGCTCTCTGTTTATTCTATATATCAGAACAAAAGTGTTTGGAGTAAACTGGATGTATAAAGTTTTGCCTACATGGAAATATTTCACGACTTATCGCCGGATATTATTTCAGTCTTGGGTTTCCTGTTGAGCTTGTCAATAACATCATTGTTGTGATAACGTTACTTTAGATTCGGTTCATATTGTCAGTGTAAAAATGTACATGTACATGACTTTGAAGTTTAAAACAATAAATCAGTATTATCATTATACCCATAGAAAATGTGCAATTTATATTGTCATATTCCAATACCAAATATGCTATGTCCATTGCAAAGTCCCCATACCAAATATGTGATTTTCATTGAGAAGTTCCCATACCAAATGTGCAATTTACATTGTAAATCCCCATACCAAATGTGCAATTTTCATCGTAAAGTTTCTCATACCAAATGTGCAATTTTGAATTGTGAAGTTCCTCATACATACCAAATGTGCAATTTTATTGGAACGTTCCTCATACCACATATGTCATTTTTATTGTAATGTTCCCATACATACAAAATGTGCAATTTGGAATTGTAAAATTCCACCATACATAACAAATGTGCAATTTTCATTGTAAATTTCCACATAAACTAATGTGCTAATTTTATTGTAAAGTTCCACATAAACTAATGTGCTATTTTTATTGTAAAGTTCCACATAAACTAATGTGCTATTTTTATTGTAAAGTTCCACATAAACTAATGTGCCATTTTTATTGTTAAGTTCCTCATATATACCAAATGTGCAATTTTCATAGTAAAGTTCCGATATGAAATGTGCAAACTGTATTTTAATGCTCCCCATATCAGATGTCCAAGTTTTATTGTGAAGTTCCCAAAACCAGATGTGCAAACTTTATTGTAATGTTTCCCATACCAAATTTGCAAACTGTATTATTAGGTTACCGCCACAAACTATGCAGTTTTCTATTCAAATATACAAATATTTCAATGTCAACGAAATCGTTCATACAAAATGCCTATCCATTTAGTAATTAGTGTTGAGTTGGAACGAAAATAAAGTAACCATTGATAATAACGCAATAAAGGAAATAGAAATGTTCGTGATTCATTTACATGTAATATCGTAAAAACTTACCCAGATAATTTTTTGATTTCTTAGTTTCCTGTACCACGATATGAATTGCTTTTCTGGGTATTTTAACGATTTCGTAATAGGCTGTGAATAAATGAAAAAAAAATCTCAAATACATTGTATTTGATTTGATTTGATTTTTTGTTTTACGCCATACTCAACAATCTTTCAGTCATATGATGGCGTCCAGTTTTCAATCAAATACATTGTAACCATAATAATTAATGACATGAAATGAGCTATACTTCCTTAATTATTTTGACATATTTTGCGTTTTATACAGTAACTTTAACAATAGGGTTGGTTTTCTTTAATTTAGGATACCTTCACACACCGAACACACCATGTCGAACGTTTTCAGTATACTTGTTAGTAAGAAACTCACAGTAAACACGACTCGCTTATCTCCCTTGGAAGTTGACGAGAGAATATGTACATGGATATATGAAGGCATATTTTTAATTTGCATACGTTTAGTTGACGATTGAAATATCGTACAAACGCATTTTTCTGATGGATAGTCTAATATAGAGATTTAACAACGGTGTTATTTGATGATCATGTTTATTTAACTCAAGTTAGTTAATTTTCAAACTTTGAAAAGACATAAGGTTTACCGAGTGTCTTTTCAAACTTTGAAAATTAACTAACGAGGGTTAGAAAAACATGATAATCAACTAACACGAATTGTTGAAACTGTTTCTACCATAACTGAAAACCGCTGATTGGTAGTATGGTCTACATCACGTCTACACAGTATCGGGTTTGGACTCTCATGATCACGTCAATCTTGTACGTCACTTCCATCTCTTCATTCATCTGAAGGTTGGCAATGACGTCATTTTTGTTTGTGACTTCACTTAAACAGTCCTGTGGTTTATTTGTAAATGTTAACTAACTGCAGCTTTGTATTTTATTTCTTTATTTTTTATTTTGGCAGCTTTTTTGCCACCGCTTGAGAGTGGTATAACACCACAAGTTATAGTAGAAACAATTATGGACTACTTTTTATTATTAATCAGCATTATATAGGCAATAATCCATCCATTGACTCGAGTACGTCTTAACTACTATCCTCGCCACATAATCCATGCACCTAATAATTGTGTTTTTCGAAATCCTGTTTCATTAACAGAGAGTTTGTTAAATACATTGATTACACTATATTATAACACATCCCTAACTTTATTTAGCTACAAATGTAACAATAGTCGACTAATTTTGAATTTAATTTGAATGTGGTGCTATTGTATGCCATACAATTTTAATCATAAGTGACCGCCAGTCTTTAAGTGGCGGTGGAGAGAACCCGATTACAATATACCCAGGCAGAGATCATCGGCCTTCCGCAAGTAAACTGGCAAACTTTCCCACAAAAGCTTAGGTTTCAGCTGGGCTCCAACATGCGTTGACTAGAGGTGAGAGACTTCATGGTTTAAATTTCGATAGTCCAACCATTCGGCCATCCAAACTTTGACGCCATATGATATACAGTGAAACTTGTATATAAAGACCCTCTTATGGACACAACAAAATCAGTCTTTATGACCAGGTGGTCTTTATACATAGGTTGTCGCTAAAGCAAGTTTTACTGTATCAATCAAATTAGGAAAGTTCAAATTGAAGATAAATTAATTACAGGTAAGTAACCAAGTCATAGTTATCCGTGTACTAAGTTGGTATCTAATGACAACATGGCCGCTTGTCACAAAAGTAGTCTGATACCAGCAAATGATATTTGTTCATATTTCTTAATGGATGCCAAGGAGTGTGACATCCAAACAATTGATCGGCTCTTTTGAAAGGTTCCAGTCAATCATTAATTTTTATGAGCAAAACAGATTAAAGTATAAATCCGTAATAGACTTTTAAGAAAAAATTACAAAACAAACAAACTTGATAAACTACATATCTATCGAGCTTTGATGGTGTGTTATGTAAAACTTATATAATATATATAACAGACTTTCCAGATAGTATGCTTAAGCTACATATACTCTAATTTTGTTGCCGTTACTACATGGCGCTTAATGTAAGTTTCGTGTTTGGAGTCCAAGTATCACGTGAAGGTCATCGTCCAAAATCGACCTAGCTACAAATAAACTGACGGGCAAACTAAATGGATCGGAAATCCTATCTCATGATATGCTTAGGCGGAGCTCAATACAGGTTTTACTGGTGATAAACACACGACATAATAGTGTGATTGATATATTGAAAATAGTTAATGTGCGTTATATGGTGAAAACAAAGATTTATAGACTGGGTATCCTGTCATCTTTTTGAGTAACGACTGGCTCTTATGGCGTCATAAAAAGACACAATAACTCACGTAAAATTCTTCAACAAAGTCGACTTTCAGGTGTGGTCGATCAGGTGTCAGTTCGAATAAAATTACAAACGCTGCACTATGGCAAAAAAAATTTTTTTCAAGGATATAGTGAAACTTACTCTCGTTGAATGTTACCCAGCCCATATCGCATATATACGATACGGTAATATATTTACATATGAAATTCTAAATATTGAGTGTATATTTTATGTAGTAGATAAAAGATAATGTAGAAATAATATTAGAATTACCACCACTTGTCAGCCGTTTGTCAAAGACTCCAGAGATTGTGTAACACGTTGAATTATCTCCATTACATATCCTACACATGTCTTCTACGGAATTCGAACCCAAAATACCATCACATCCAACAGGCTGTAAAACAATGTAACGATTACATATGAATTAGCCTGAAAAATTGGTAATGTTTCCAAGATACACAGACACAAGATACATATGACATTTATAACCAGTTTAATGTGTTTATAATCACAATGTTCGAAATTAGTAACGAAATCTGATAAAACATTTTGTTAATCTATCACATTTTGTTCTGTAGACTATCTAAGGTTCACACACACTCTCTCTCTCTCTCTCTCTCTCTCTCTCTCTCTCTCTCTCTCTCTCTCTCTCTCTCTCTCTCTCTCTTCAAGATATAGAATCATTTAAAATACATACAAGGCATTTTCCATTAACACACATATCCATTCGATCAGGGAAACATCTTGTTCCATCTATTACTTTCCTGGCCCGCTCTGTGTAGAAATTGTGTCCATCAGCTATACAATTCAATGCACATGGCTCATCGTGGGCTACAAATAAAGTTAATCAAAATTGTAAAATATAATAATAGCAAGCTTAATTTATTTCAGTACAAAATATAATTTTTTGAGGATTTTTGACATGTAATTCAAAATGACTTAAAATATTTATATAAATAATACTGTTAATGACACGCAAATAGACAAACAGATAGACAGATAGACAGATAGATAGCTAAATAGCTAGATAGATAGATAGATAGACAGATAGATAGATAGATAGATAGATAGACAGATAGACTAGAGTCAATTAACTAAATTAATAAATACACATAAAATGATTTTATCGTTATTTGTATCAACTGTGTTTTTTTTTTGTATGAAATATTCACTTACATCCTGTAAATGGTTTCCAGTTATAATATCTCCCTCGAAATGGCTTTGTATTGAAGTTTGCGCACTGAACTTCTCTAAAATCCTGTACATTATCTGGACAAGGCTTGAAGAAAAAACAAAGATAAACTATCCTGTTGACAAGATACTTGGGCGTACAGGACAGTTACCCAGAACTAGCCAAGAAGATTAATAGCATGGCATGTAAATATAAGACGATTGACAGAAGTCAAAAGTTAAACTCTGTTTTTTTGTTTTTTTTTTGCTTTTGTATATCAAAAATAATAAATCATATTGTTGCACTACTTCCTATTTTCTTGTTGAAAAATCTGTCCATTTCCACTAGAAAAGAAAATGTATCCCATGAATGTTGGAGGCGTTCCGTAAATATTAAATAATAGAACTTTGTAAATTTTAGAACTTTCATCGAAATAAACATGTTAAAAGTTTAAACTACTTACACGACATGCACTATTTCGTGTAAGTAGTTAAATTCCAAACAGATGCGATCAGTTTCTGTAATTACGGATATTTGAAGCAATTATAGTCTTAACAAATACGAAATAGCGTAAATCTTAGGAACATGAAAAGATATGAATCGTTTATGAAATGTAATAATTCTACTTTGAAAAGTAAAACATTGCAAACAGGGTTCAATTTATTGTAGCTGTGATACATTGACCCCGTTTTAAAATAATATATATGTATTCATAGGGAGTCTATATGATTAAAAGAGTACAAATGACATCGAATATGTGTGGATATGAAAATTCTTAGTATTAAGACAAACAATCTATAGGAAAGTTTAGTATACCTGGATATTACATGATCTGTAACGTTTTCTCTGTCCCACACAGTATTTTCCTCCATGCCTTGGTCTATTCAACATATAGGTATAAATTATAAGTAACAAACAAAATAATACATTAAATGATTTCAAACAAGAGGTCAATGGGCCTAAACGGTCACCTGAGTAATATCAATGCACGCAGTTCATATCTTCATTAAACTGATTTTCAGGGTGTACATTTGTTTCTACTACGATATTTTCACTATGGCTGCAAGCAGCAAACTCTGTAAATAGACCAGGTGGAAAATAATACATTTTCTCACTGTCTACTGTATAATCATATTTGGTTTCATCGAGAGATTGTTTAGTCGAACTGGATTTTTATTAAAAAAAATAAATTTCAGGATGTCTGCAATACTGGTCATCTTTGATTTCAAAGTGACCCAAAATGGCAGATATCAAACATTGGTTTAAAGTTTTAATCAAACTTGTTCAGTTGCCTTTCAGTTTAACTTTGAAAAATCAAACTTTTGGACAATGCATGAATCACACTGATGGACGAAGATACGGATAAGGATTGCAATAGAGCCTTTGGCTGAGGTGACCCAAGATGTAAAAATAAACATACAGTAAAACCTCTTTATGTTATTACTCGTTACATTAGCCATCTTGCTTTAAGCCATAATTTTTGAAAGTCCACTTTTCCCTATAATTTCATTAGAGGTTTCACTTAACCTACCGACAAACTAGTTTATAATGCCAAATTTGGGTTGAAAAAATGATGGCAGTATAACATGGTTTTACTGTATCAATAATATATAATATGAATATATCTGAAATATTTATGTAATCCAATCTATTATTAGAACATATTTGTTATGCTATTTCCATTTATTTTAACACTTACTCTGGATCATTGCATCTTCTAAAACTAGATTCAACACCGCCACCACAAGAACGGGTACATTTCTCCCATGCTGACCACAGTCCCCATTGTCCATCTACAGGTTCTGGTTTGTAATCAGGGGTTCTACATTCACCGAGATAACACCACTAACAAGAACACATATATTCCTCAAATGTAATATACTCTGTAAAACGTTTTCTTGCGTGTAAGTATTTACATATCGTGATTATTTTGATTTCACGTTACAACTAACTTTGAGAAAAGAGAAAAACGTACTATAAATCAGGTTTTATTCACGAGAACTTTATTTACGAGTAATTTTGCAAGAGCTGTCGCTCACGAAAATAAAATCATCACCTAATACAGTATAATCCTAGTATGACAAAATGAACATTCAAAATCGTGAGAATATCATCTCGCGAATAAATTTAGAACTTGTGCATCGCGAAAATAATTTCCCAGAAAATAACCGGATTTACAGTATTTAAATCAACAAGTTCATAAGTACACTTTTATCGAGTATTTGAACATGATATATATAAATTAGATGATTAGTCTACATCTGTATCTTAAATTTATCGCATTTATAAATTTTCTGCTCCTACAGGAAAATTGTTAGTCATTATACATTTGTAAAAATCGGTATGAACATATATTTCGAATAAATTTGGATTATTTTAGTCTACATATTGCACTGCTTCAGGTAATTGATTTACATTTTATTAAATTTATTTTACGTATCAAATATATATTACTGTAACTACTTGAATAATTACCCCAGTTTTATCAGTCGGAGATAGAAAGCATTCAGTTCCTTCAGCAGCGGGTATACTGTTAGTCCTACATTTTCCTTCTTTGTTGATGCACCACAACTCCCTACATACTTCCTGTAGATACATGTATATACAATATAGTAAGTTCATCAATTATATCAAAGGAAAACCAAAGAGAGTAGGTGAATCCTTTAGAATATTCTTTTTGTTATCAAAACTGATTACAAATACAGTGGAACTTCACTATTAAGAATGAGTGACTCAATGGTGTCTGATAATCGAGCTGGCATCTAAAGTGCAAGTCTGGACTGATATAATTTGTTTTTTAAAAATTTGTCAATTGGCCGGATATATGCAGAATTAAATGCGAGGTGGTATGCTAAACGAGTTGGTCTTTAGGCGAGATTCCAATGAACCCATAATTAAATTATATGAATCTCTCAGCAATCTTATTTGAAATATTAATCGCTATATTTATCAAAATTAGCCATACAATTCCAATCCTACCTACCTGAGGTTTGCAGATTTTAGATGTGTCCCCAAACTGTTGTTTACATTGTTTATCGGCATTATGTCGTTTTAATGGAAAACCTCTTTTCCTTGATTTAGTAATAAGATCATCACTTGGTTTGTTTTTTAAACAAGTACTCATCTTGGAGCTGTAAAAATTTTTTACAAAAATTTTAACAATATTATTTTGATAATTTTTTTTGTAGAGACTATTTAATTTGTACTCAAGCACAAGACAGGGATATGTTATATCAAATTGATGCTTAGTAATACGGATAGTAGAAATGAAAGAGCTGTCCATAACTACAATACACAGAAAATGTCATGATCGACTCTACAGTTCACTCACTCATTCATCTCGTAGACACATTTGGACTTGACCGAGTCAATGATTTATAGAAGAGTTCATTAAATCTCGGGGGTTGATCAGCTAATATGCCTGTTGATTTGAGCAACAATAAACATGCCTATCTAAAAGAAGATTAATTCCGATAAGATATCTCTTATCTGGTATTTTGTACATTATAATCTAAACAGTAACTGTATTTCATCTATATCGGAAGAGTAAAAATATTAAGATCATTAAGAGTTGGTTGTAAAAAACAAAACACTGATATACATATTAACTTTGTTCTCAATACATACTCCAAAAAATCTGTAATGTATTTTCTACTGCAAGATGACCAATTAAAAGGTTTTGTATCTTTCGTTAGTTGTGCTGCCATTATACCAGCTGGTTCTACAGAGCCTGGTGTACCACAAAGATTTCTTGACCCATCGTGTTGCATGCCGAAACTGGATTGAAAATGTACATGTATATTGACCATTAATAGTTTTCAATTTTTAAAATTTGAATGTATTTCGAGCAGCATATGCATGCTGCATATTTAGAAAAAGAGGTTATGTGTATATTTTTTTTCTTGTTTCTGTAATATTACTTCGGTAGAGTTACCCTAATCTGTCTAAATCACAGTAAACTTTCATACCTGTATTTATGATTAATCATGGGTGGTTTAAGAAAATCTAAACAGTTTTACATTCGATACTAACTAACAGAAAGTGCTTATCAGAGAACTACGAATCACTGATTCATTTTTTTAAATTTAGCTTTATGATACCCATCATTTATACTTAAGAGCCCCATCCCCTCGGATCATCTGACTTGCTGTTTAGCTCAAAACAATGTTCAAACTTTATTGAGAATAAAACGCATTTCCTTTGCAGACTGTCACAATCAAAACTGGATAAAATGGCCGGTGTGAAAAACAAAATATTACTCAACCCCGTCAAGTTCTGGGAAACGGACAATAAAAAGTCCGTCATATGAAAGGGATTATCGTTAAATCTGTATAAGCTATATGAGCTAGAATTCCCTAATATGAGGTTTTGTAATGAAGATTTGAAGAAATTTTACGTGTAAGTAGTTTGGTATATACGGGGTGTGTAAGGGGTCATAGTAATTAACTACCACTGAAATTAAAAGAAATAATTGTACAACTATGCCTGAGACAAATTAAAATTATCAAATGCTAATTATTTCTCCTTCATTCCATGTAAAAATGTTCGAGGAAACAATATTTGTGACAGACTGCCGGCATATTACAACGAATAAAACTTTGGTTATACTTGTGACAGAACAGATTGTAGGAGTACGCCAATATTATACTCATGACAAACTATATTCTTGGACATGATACAATAATTATATCCGTGATATGACAATATCATCATTATTGTTATAGAATATATTGTTGGAGAAAAAACTTAATATACTTGCGAAAAACAATACCGTATATTGCTTTTATTCGCGGGGGATTTGATTTCGCTATAGTCCCCGTCAAAGAAAATTCCATGAAATGAAATACCCGTGAATAAAATACCTTACACTTATAAAGTATCAGAAAGACAACTCGTAACCAATCTTCGCGAAATTTAAAACCCGTGAATAATTTCCTGCCAGAAAATCGAGAAGTTTTCTTCCCGTGAAATTAAACAACTATACAATATATTGTAAGAAAACTTTCATCATAATATTGACAGTATAAATTGTAGAAATATTTGTACTTGTGTCCTATTTCGTGTGCGATGGTAAAAGCTGATGCCAGTCCAATGTCCTCATTGATGCTGCAGCTCCTCTCACTGGTACACATTCCTCCAACTGGTGCCAATCCTGGTGAGAAGAAGGACATTACAACTTGATGGTCACTCATACCTAAAACTTTTGTTTGTTTTGTTTTAATTCTACACTTTAACATCTATTATATTGCACATGTATACAGTAAAACATGAATATAATGAACTCGTTTTGTACCAATTCGTGTACATAACAAATCGTAGAATATTCTTAAACTGCACCTCTATATATTATTAGTTGAAAAATAATTTCATAACGATTTTATATAACGAATTTTTGCCTATAACAAACGAATTTCTATGTCCCTTTACGCTCCAATAAACGTATTTTATTGTATTATGACGAAGTGAGTAAATTCTTGACTTTTTTGAGGAACATAATTTGGCAGCATATTCTCTAATTAATTTAATTGTGAACATAAAAAGAAACACAAAGTTTCGGTTTTCTTTTTACTTCCCTGGAAAGTTTCTATTTAGCATGCATTTAGAGAGTTTTTATTCTTAACAAACTGAATTGTAACCATTCAGCCCACTTTGCTATAAATATATACTGTCTCATCCGAAGGACAGGAAAAGCCAGCCGCCTCCACCAAGGCTCAAACCCGCTGGATATTCGTTAGAAAGTTCTTTGAAGTAAAAATGAAGAAACACCAATGCTTACTCGAAATCTCTTGTTGTAGAAATGATATTGATTTTGAAAATAAAAATATTTATTACCTAAATTAATTTGAGTTAGCAACTATTGTAACTAAACAATAACACAAAAATAGATTAAATGTGAAAATACCTAAAGTTCCACATGGTTGGTTTTTATATGTACAAATATCATATCTGAAAAATAGAAATGAAAATTTTACAAAGAAATAGACGAGGTGACATTAATTTTTCTTGTGGAATTATATTAGAAAATGCCTACAGACTGTTGATCTTGAAATAATTATTTTGCTCACTATATTCACACATTCTGTCAATAAAACTAAGAATACTCATAAAACTTAATTTAAACAACGTGAGATGCATTGAAATTTCTAAGTGACGTACAGTGCTCGTCTGGCCTCAGAACAAAGTACAGGATAATAAAATTTTGTGATATGTTGTATTGTAAAAGAACATCAACAGGCAACGCATTACATGATAGCATTTAACTATACGTGCCAAATAAATGTATGACCATTTTGTTCAAGAGATTTTTCATGAAAATAATTTAGCAAGAAGAGTTGTAAAATCATTTAATATTACCAACATGATTATAATTAAAACAGGTATTACAGTATATATAAAGAAACGTCAAAAACTTACCCAGTGATGAGTATTGCATTATCATGTAGTTGTTTCCCTTTATTTTTATTCCTTTTATTCTGTTCGGACTGCCATTTACAGAAGCTGTCCAACGATCGATCAGCATTATGGTTCAATGTTAAATTTTTCTGGATTCAAAGTAAATTCATAAATCATGTATTTTCATTTTTTTAAACTTAAATTTATCAATTCAAATATGTTTATTGTTAGAGCATATTGGTTTATTGATATTTCAAATTATTCCGGAAAATATTTGCTAATGTTAATAGATTATTGCAAAGAAATATCTCATCATCGATGTGTTGGTCATATTGTAAATTTTGAATTCATCGGGCTTAGTACTTTAACGGGATTACCATTCCTTCGCATCGATGGAAATCCGGAGAGAAAATTATTCTAACCATGATGAAGGATCAAATGGAAAATATGGATCATTTGAGACAGAATAATAATTAATTCATTTACATCCTGAACATTACGCGGAGTGACAAAAGAACCGTTCACGTTTGCATTACACAGTTGCCTAAGCCTGGTATGTATTTATACGCTCTTCTGTTTGTTAACTAATTACTAGCACGACTTGCTTACTCTTCGTCGTCAGTCCAGCATGGTACATATTTTATGTATTCACACTCTCTGTAGAGTACAGTCGTTCATCCTGTTTCTCTTGTACTTGTTTTAAGTGTATAGTTATTTAGTATCACGCTGGAACTACGTGTATATTTTGCTTCTGTTGTTGAAATAGTTTTTACGACCCTCACCTGGTTATACATTTGCCCCCAAAACAAAAGAAAACGTATGTTAAACAAAAATTATATTCTTTTGACAACCCCATCCCTCCCGTAAAAACAGAATACAACACATGTTACTTTTAAAATTACGATTTCTATCGGTTGACGAAAAATAACTATAATGTATGTATAAATATTTAGTTTTATTTCTACTGCATTACTGCTAGATCATTATACCTAACAACACGGTATATCTACAGGTGTCAGGTTAACCAAGAACCTTAGTCTTACCTGATTTTTTTCTAATATGACAAGTCTGGTGACCACTATGTTGATAGCGTTTCCTATACTTGCATCATGGAAAAGTTTAGCCACCTGACCTCAAAAATAAAGAATGACAGTAATCTTAAGTTTGTTTTAGTGGAACTTTGATAATTATGTATTATTTAAGAGAAAACTGATAATAATATACATTGCCTGTCCTACAAAGGTATCAACTATATATGTTTCAACGTCAAACATACTCTGTCGTTTCTTATTTATAAGTCAGGGCTGAAATATACGCTCTTTTTCTTAAGAAAATACATAAACATTTTAAATTGTTCAACTGATGAAGTATAATTGACAGGAACGATCGTCTTAAGTATTTAGAAATCTATTTTTAATTGGAGTTCAACTGATGAAGTATAATTGACAGCAACGATCGTCTTGAGCATTATAACTTTGGTATTATGTTTATAATATTCTTAATTAGTTTTAGACAATTTTCTCCAAAAAGGTCTTCTAATTTAAACATTTTTACAATCAATACATATGAAAATATAATCAAAGTATCTCGGTCGAATTGTTGTTTTTACATTATTTTGGTTCGTTTGTGAAAAACATTTCCCCATTTATTTTTTACTTTTCTGGCAATGATAAAAAGAAAATCATCAGCAATTTTATCCATGAGAAGAAATGACATTATAACTGGAACGGCTGTAGGTAAAATATCGAAGGTTTTTTAAATACAGACATCGAAACAATATGAAAGAGTTATTTTTGGATAACAGATCCAGAGTGTTTCCATTTTATATTCCGATTACAATATAAATATTATCTTTGCATTCGTCTGCAATGCGTTTAATGTCAGTAGACATTTACTTGTACTTTTAAAATTTCGATTGATAACATCTAAATAGTGAAACTGTATTCCGCTTTGGGTGTGTGTGTGTGTATGTGTGTGTGTGTGTTATACTTGCAATATATATATATATATATTGCAATATATATATATATATATATATATATATATATATATATATATATATATATATATATATATATATGTATATATATATAAACTCCTTAAGGACGATAGCTTTAACATATAAATACTCACAACATTCATTATTGATAGTATATAGGGCTCTATGACTTTCTTCCCGTGGTATTGAACCATTTTCCTGTCGGCGACCACGAGAGTTTCAACATTTTTTTCTTCACTAACAGCCGATCTTTTTTGTCTATCTCTTTTGTGAAAATTGTCAATTACAGGAACACGTGGTGGCATTTTTCTGTTTAAATTGCTTTCAAACATTCCTCCTACTGACCCAGAAATTAAAGGTGATTTCATGTGACTTTGTATCCGATGAACCGTTTGATCTTAAAGTAAAAATGCACATTCACTTGTACTCTTTGTTAAGATGTAAGTTTGTTCAATTATTTGTTCTGGTTTTACCAAATTAAAGAAGCCTATACACAAAATTTGACATATAGAGAGAAACTTAACTCCAATTTTATTTGGAGAAATTAAAATATACAATGACGTGTACATAGAAATAAAATATGTAAACATGCGTTTGGTTATAAGATAAAAGATATTACCTAAAGAGAAACTGCATGGTTACACACCCATATACACACACACACATACACGCGCGTAAACTTACCGTAACAAAACACACACATGGGCGAATACGAGCGTGCGTGTGTAAAAATGGGTAGTATTCTCAATTAGATAACATTTTAAAAGATGTTATACATTTACCCCTTTTAAATCAATCTACAGATTTTTCATACTTGCTAAATGACATTGTTCCAAGTAATTATATACCAAGAACTAACCTAGTTCCAGAAAAAAGCATCCATACCTGTGACGTCACAATGTACATAATCATGTGGAAAGTGTAAGGCCGACCTTTTGTAAACTAAATGTGGATGTCCTTTAGTCTTATCATTTGTTTTGTTCCACATCGGCTCCACAAAGTAGTCATCTGTATCTGTCTGGAAGATACCGTGCTGGCGAGAGAAGTGGAGTGATATCATAAATAAGTAGATCAATCAGATCATTAAAAATTAATCAAAATTGTAAAATTATATTGTAAAATCAGGCACTTGTTTCTATCAATGGGGGTCGAGAATTACGAACTGTATTCTTATACAGTACGTAATTCTCGATCCCCCCCCCCCCCCTTGATAGAAACAAGTGTCTGTGATTGTAAAGTATTAAACGTTGTGGATCTCCTATACAGAATCAGTATATCTTATCATATGTTCACAAATGACTTGACGGCAACTTACTCATGCCTCCGAGTGACGTCATTAACGCGATGATCGGAACACTCTATCCATATATAGGGTTCAATGTTGTACCAAAATATTACGGAAATTGGAATAAGAAACAAATTTCGTCTTAATCGTGTTCGAAGCACCCAAAAAAGTTTTCAATTACGCTACAAGGCCCACATGTGCTACAACTGGCATCTCGGAGTATCTAGCGATTGTAAGTGGTAGAATTGTTTTCAAATCCGCACCGGCTCAAACCTTTGACTACAAAGCAGTGATAGCCTAAAGTTCTGCATACGAGGTAAACGTCAAAAGTCTTCCGGAAAAGACTTATAACCGGAAAAACCGATGAAACCAAGAAAGATGGTACAGGAAATACAGAATATTATGATACATCGGTATTCAAAAAAGAGAGAGGAGAGACCCCCGTTACAATATACCCGGGAAAAGCTTTGGTTCAATCGGGGCTCGTGGAGAGACTTCATGGTTCAAAGCGAGATGCTCTAATCACTCGGTAAAGGAGGCCCCATCAGCAATCGGTCAGGACCTTAGTCTTTATATTGCATCAAACAAAAGACCAAATTAAGATTATTACAAAACCAACATTATATATCTCACCAATCCAAAACAGTTACTTATTGCAGCAGTGGCTAGATGTGGCTTTATACTGTATCCGATATAGTAGCAATTTTTCTTCTTAAATAGTTTTCGATGACGACCACTTTTACCCCACACTTCCGCCACGTATGAATCTGGCATTAACTTTTTATTTGTCTGAAGTTTGAAATGGAAGTCATTTCCAAACGCCGATAAGTTGTAGAAAACAGTATCGGGGTATCCTTCTTTTGCATCCCTCTTTAGTCGATGTCTGTCCCCATTCCGTGCTAAATTATAACTCAGAAATCGACCATACTCATCCACCAACACTGGAATTACCATTTCGTAGTTGCCCAAATTATTGAGAAGTTTTTCTGAAATATCAATGTGAAACTAGCATATCATTCTATTTCTGCGTGGAGGTAGATGTTGTATGAAAATATGGTAAATTAATTTATTAAATACATGTATACCCGGCTATTCCGTAGATACCACCAGAAATATGTGAGAGCTGTAACCCTGAAAATTTCGAGATATTTCAAGTCGTTTCTCCCATATATGTTTATCTTAGGGAAAGCATGGTTGGTTAAACTTGTGCGCTATACGAATCAGATTTTGTCCGATTCACATAACTTGGCAGGAAGGAGTAACATTTGGATTTTAATACGGATAATTCTACTCACTTTAAGGTTAAAACAACCTTCACAGAAAAAAAAGTTTTATTCTTTACTGGACACTCGTAAGTGTAATGAAACGATAACGATTGTAAGTGTTATTTTATGTCACTGTGGTATATCAGCTAAACTGTAAACTCGCCCAGGTCAAAAAAGGGTTCATGAGACTCCACGCCGCTAAGTTATATGTATTTTACTATAGGAATAAGTAATATGAGAATAAAATTTAAAATCAACCCATTACATAACAAGCAATCGTTTTCGGGATTTAGGATAAATTTCTGTGAACTAAAAATGTCTGTTCTTCTCTGTTTTGGCTTTTAACATGAAATTCTGATTTGAAAATTATTCAATCTTAAATTTTCATATATAATCCAGTTTCACTGTCAATTTGTCGTGTAATGATTGCCTTGTTTATCTGTGCAGCAATGGGTATATGCCTCAGATTTTAACAACAAAACGACCACTGGTTCCTGTATCAAGAATTCAGACGAACAACAACTGCATGGCACGATTTCTATACCTTTATTCATATGGACAATTTAATTTCTTTTAAGAAGAAGTATTAACCATTTCTATAATTTGTTTAAAATGCCCAAGAAACATCCGTCTATCAGATCGATAGACATGGTAAAACAATGACTGTCACCTCTCTAGGCAGCAACACATATCTCAAACTCTCTTGGCCGTCCCGATAACGAGGTGGATCAGATCAAAAGTCAAAGTTTATCATACATTTTAAGTTTGAATATTGAAAACCAGACACTTTTTTATATTTCGATATAACTGAAAGCGTTTGTGATAAATTGGCCCACCAACATCACTTCAAAGATAAGATCATTTTAAAATTAGCAAAGAATTTTAAAATGTTGAATACAATAAGAGGCGATTTAACGCATGGCGTGTCTACACACAGTCCTCGTCACACGTTCAAATGTTTGTGTCTAAATAACTTCATTTGTGTGCATAGTCATACACATGTAGATCTAACCAAATAAAATTTTTCAGTAACATTTACAAATTTAGAGACGTTTGTGGAAATGCCCAAGGTCACCACGATGAAGGTCATATCGAAATATTTCCGAGAACTGGTGAGATTGTAGTAGGTATTTGTACTTTGACATTGTATAAATATCATGAAGGAAGTCAAAGTTAAAGTTTTACAAAAGAGACCAAAACAAATGCTCAAGACGATCGTTTCTGTCAATAAACCTCATCATTTGAGCTCGAATTTCATATAAATGTATATCTCTGAGAGATGGTAGATCTATCATACAAACTCACTGATGGTGTCGGTCAAGGTCATATGGTGATTTTTTTTTTACCAGGTGACGTAGTCATTCTCGTTTAGTCATCGTCCAATTCAAAATGGCTGATCGCCTAATGACTGAATTTTCTTGAATATAGTGAATATAACAAACCATCTCTCAACGGGCTATGAAAGACAACTTCAATAATTTGATATTTGATACGAGAGTTTCCCTATTGGCGATCTTTGATTTGTTCAGTACGATTTTCTGAATTAGAGTTCATAGGAGAATAATAATGTTGTCTTTTGAAAAATACATATTTGCAAAATATGATGGACCAAGTACGTTTTTGTCAAGTTATTGTCGAGCTTAAAGACGAAACATCGTTCCCGCACTTCTGTCTAAAATATGCTAATCAGGCAAAAAACTACTATTGAGAAAATAGTTCGTTGATTTTTTTTACAAAGAATGAAATAATGTTAACTATAGTAAACTTTGAAATCTCGATAGTTAAAAGGAAATATATATGGAACAAAATATTTCCTGCGATAGTTATATCAGAATTAGTCAAATATCGTTCTACATTTTTATTCATTCGCGCCATATTGTTGTGTTTACAAGTGGAACATTTAATGTTTATCCCTTCACCCACATTGTCGTGATATAATCACGTTACCACTGCAGTGGTAATTCAGGGATAGACTTTATAAATATCGCGGACAAATGTGTACTAGTCAAAAATGTGAAATGTTTAATTATGGCTTTGTGGTTAGAAAAAAAACAGCTTGTGAATGCCGACACACGTCTTATTTTGCGTGTCATATAAACATGCTACGCACAAGTTAGACATTACATAATCCTAGCTTTACAATCTGTCACCAAGTATCTAATTAAAGCATGGTAGTTGTAAGGAAAGGATAATCCCCTCATTACATTGGTATAGACGTCCGTGCATATGTGTCAAGATCCAATATTATGCTCAGCACAAGAAACTGAAACTAAATTTTCAAGTGGTAACCGCAGGATACTTAAATTGCGATTGTTAATGTGACAAACGTCTGGCAATTGACCTATCGCCAAGTGTGCCATGTGCTTTTTGCGGTCATTCGATTGTGACGTCATAATCACACAAACGTTTGAGGGCCTTTAATTGTGACGTCTTTACGTCACAATTAAATGGACCATTAAACATATGTGCTATTATGACTTCACAATCGAATGACGTCAAACACATGGAGAGGCACGTGTCAGACATTTGGCGATAGGTCAATTATGGGCGGGTCAGGAACTAAAGAAATAAAATATATTTCTAACGTGGCATCTACGGGCATCCGTAGTAAACGTTTTGCATATACGAAATAATTACCAACAAACCTGCTAGTTCTTTATCATGCTTAATTAAACCAATGTTGGGTGACCTGGGTATAAGTGCAAAGTGAGATTCATGAATAATTCATCTTAAGTGCAACTTGGATTCGTTTCTTTCATGGTGAATAACAACAATATTTAGTGATATTAAAGATAACAAATTTCATTGTTGAATTTCAGGTATGCGAGGCGACATTGAAATATTAGAAAAGAGATGGCATGTGATAATTATAAGTTGCACTTCAAAGTACCGGCGGATTCAAAGGAATGGAGACCCCTTAGAATTAAGCTGTCAAATTCTTATTATGAAGTGAAGCAGTCAATCTTATTTTACTTGGCGTCCATTTCTGAAAGATGGCTGTCCGCCTGATAACTGCGGATTTAATTTTCTCATTTTTTTTAATATAACGAATCGGGACAATAAAACATCTCTCACTGGAGCATGAAAGACAATTATTATCTGTATATATGAGACCCGAAACGAGAAAACTGAAATTAGTATTTCCAATATTAATTTTGACATTTTTCAAAACTAGACATTTTAAAGAAATGATAGTGACATTGAATATCATCAAAAGATTAACTAAAATAAAATATTGAACTAGGGAACACTTAGATATCAATTAGAATTCAGAATTTGAAAAGGGTCTTAGATATGGACCTTGTATATCGTTCGGGGGTCTAGTTGATGACATAGCGGTAGGCCTATATCAAAATCCACGGAGACTGAAGCGTTGGGGTTGCTACGAGGGTTTATGAGGATAGTACGGAACCCCGTATATGCCACGTATGAGCTATATTTCATCTGTTTTCAGCCAGATATTTTGGTATAAGGATATTGTCGCCATTGTCCGCCAGATAATGAGGTAGTGACCGCCAGTTAATAATGTGGCAGCTCCCAGATAATTAAGTGGCGATAGTCAGATAATAAAGTGGGGACCTCAGGTTAATTAAGTAGGTGGCATCTACCATATAAAAGGATCATTATCAAGCGGTCCCCAGATGAATATATTTCTAACCAGGCACTTACGGGCTTCCGTAGGATATTTTCCGAATAGGGCTCATTTTAGGGTGAATAACACTTGAAATAGATTATTATGTGTAGGGTCAGATTTTTATACGTAAAATTATATTTTTGGTAATAACTTGATGAGTTAAACATAATTACATAAACATAAAAAAAATAATAAATTAGAAACATTTAATGATATGTATCATAGGCGTCGGAAGCAAATTGAAAGTGGGGGGGGGGGGGGGGGCTAAACCAACTTAAAAACACACACACGCCAGAAGTGGGGGGGGGGGGGGCTAAACCAACTTAAAACACACACACGCCAGAAACGTCTTGGGGGCTAAGCCCCAGTTTTCAACACCTATGCCTATCTTTGCAAAAAAGTGGGGGGCTAAGCCCCCCCCGGCTCCGACGCCTATGTGTATATATATATATATATATATATATAAACTATATATATATATATATATATATATATATATATATATATATATATGTGTGTGTGTGTGTGTAGGTGTGTGTGTGTGTGTGTGTGTGTGTGTGTGTGTGTGTGTGTGTGTGTGTGTGTGTGTTTGTTTTACTTTACATATACTACTATTTTTCTACATGCATCGCCATATCCATTGTCATTTACATTTAGATAAACACCTTTCACCTCTATCTCTACGACCAAGTTCTCATGTACAGCTATCGAAACATTCATTTTTGAATGCGTAGATGGCCGAATGGTTAGGGCGTCTAGCTTGGGAGCTAGGCGGTTGGTGCCGTAGATCGAGAGTTCAAACTCCAGCCGGGGCATGGTGAGTTTGTTGGTGCCTTGTTATTTCTGTATTTGTCCTTTATATATGGTTTATTTATGCAGATAGTATCATTTGTGACCTAAGGTCCTTGGTAATTTTTCAGTGAAATTGTGTCCATGGCCCTAGGGGTGGGGTGTTAACTCCAGATGGCTCGCTAAAGGAAAAGGTACTATTCTGGTATGACGAGGACGGAATTAGGGCCTGAAATTGACTTATCTTTACATTTAATCACAAGACCGAGTTCATTGTTGATAACATAACTGCAGTACTGGGTTATTAGAAGAAACAATTACGGTCTGGGTCCTCAATGTCCGAGTTCTTAGATAACCGTCATATGTTGGTTTGTATGGGGAAGTTTGCCAATTTACTTGTAGAAGGTCGGTCGGCTCCCGGTTGCATGACCCGATTATCTCCTGTCAAACCGGAGCAGGTTACACGTAAAATTGAGACTTTTAATTGCCTGTAGTTAGCACAATTGCTTAGTCAGAGTATTTTATGGTTATAACGTGGGTTTGCAGTTTTACACTGTCGTTGTACAGTGTAGTGACATTATCCCAGAGCATTTACCTTTCAGAAAATGACACCGCATCTATCATATGTTTGGTGAGATGTAGCACAACAACAATGATGATATTGATGATCGTGATGATGGTTGTATTCGTCATCACCCTCGTCGTCATCATCGCCATCACCACCACAACTACCATTATCATCATCATCATCATCATCACAATCATTATTTTCATCGACTTATCACTACCACGACTCGTAGAGAGATTTTTAACTAAATCGTCTTACCCGTTTTTTGGCTTTTAATATCTCGATGGTCCGCCTCCTGGTTGATGGTTTTGCTCTTACTTGCTTCAACCTTGGATATTCCTTCTGATAAAAGGTAGATGACCAATGCCAACTTGAAGCACATAATATTTTATGTTCTGTCCTCCAGAAAGGACTCTTTCCAAAACTCTTAAACAAACCTTTGTATTATTTTCCATTAAGTATAGATAAATTTAAATGAAATCAAATACGATCCAGAAATGCACAGTTGATTACGAAAACGATCGATCTGCAACATGGTTTTCCATTGGTTTTACATAAGGTTTCTGCTTTTGATATCCACAATCGGCTTTCCACGATTATCCATACTTATATGACCTACGTTTTCAAAGTCGCGATCTTGTTCAATATATTACTTTGGAGTTCAATTCAGACCTTTGAGAATGTTGGTATTTGTGCTTTTAACTTCCACATAAATCTAATGTGAATGAATGCTTGCAAGTATTGTCTTAACAGGCATGCTATTTTCAAAGGTTTGCAAAAATAATTTACATGTAAATTCCCCGTGATAAAGACTTGCGCTCCGCTAGCTAACACGTCGGGAGAATATAATTAACCTTGATAAACTGTGCGTTCACGAGTACTTGACTAAAATTAAAAAGAAAATTAAGTTCTACGAGAAATTGATTAAATCCTTCCACATACAAAAAAGAACGCTATCGCGTACTATCTAGAAAGCTGTTCACAGATTTTACCAGATTGCCGCTAATTTAATTTTCAGGTACTCTATTTTTTCATTTAATTTTTTCTTTTTCTTTCGTTTCCCCACAGGTAGTGGCGATAATTGGTCGCTACCTGTGGAGTAAAAAAACTACTGACATTGTGCAAAAAGATTATCCAAAACAATATCAAACCCAATCAAAACGGTTTTAATGGATTTCAACAAGTTAAAACATACTGTAAGAAAGGTTCCGGACATTGTTGAGTATCGGTTTTCTCAGCGTACGTTATTTCTTTTGTGCCTTATTTTGTGTTCGCTGTTTCGCCATTAGAGCGGAGTAGACTACACGGTTGAAATGTAGTCCTAACAACCTATCTTCTGTTGTATGTGTGTGGCGAGGTCAAATTTAACACTGTACATCTTCAATAATTTGTTTTACCACATTACACCGAATGGTTAACGTTTAAACGCAACAAAGTTATAGAAAATAACACTTTGAATATATTAGACTGTTGGGAACTGCTTTGTCTGTGTGATGAAAACTTTGTCACAGATATTGCGATTTCCAGATGGTGTTAATATGAATAAATATTTTATTTGTTTTGTTTGTTTTATGTTATATTGTTTGTTTGGTGGGTTTTTTTTTTTTTGGGGGGGGGGGGTATTTGTTGTAATGGTCGACTTCCGACACTGAAAAAAATATTAATATATCTTACATACAGTATACACATACATGTTGAGTTTTTATCACGGTGAGTGTGTTTTCAAATAGGTAGTTAGGAATTTTCAATCTAGGGCGGACGCTTTACATAGCAAAAACATGAAAGCTAGAAAAGTTAGAAGCTGGAAATAACTCTTTGAACTTCCATCATGTTTTCAGATAGATTGATGTTTTCTGACCCGCCACGATTTATCAAATGAATTGGATTTTCTGTGATTTTTTTCTGGCATGCATCGTACAACAATTTTAACGTTACCCCTTACACACCCGTGCTTTTGAAAAAAAAATATGGATCCACCACTGTTGTCTATGGAATAACAGGTCGTATCTCTGGACTTCTCGCCTTGTACATGTTGGTTTCATTGACACAATGTTAATCATTCATGATTGCCGCAATTTACACACTTGGTCAGCAGGTCAACACTTTTTAATAAGGTAAATAAAGAAGTGAGTTTGAAAAGCAGACAATAAAAAGGTTCTCTAAATTTATTTATTAAGCCGAATGAATTCGATGTCTGATTTTTCTACGTTTTTGTCTACATAAATTTGAATTTATTCGAACATCTTATCAACTGCGACATGCACCGCGAAATTTCTTACGACTTCGCATGAAAGAAACATACGCCTAATTTATCCGTTTGGTTTGAAACAAACTTTCAAAATTTAACTTCATTACATGTTTTTTCACTGATCAGTGATCTATATATAAACTTTATATATCAAAGAATAGTAGAATTTTATTTATCTCTACACCTGCAGCGTAATTTCTTTTTTCAAATGGTCCAATATTTTATTTGGATGGACCACAGAAATACGTATTTTTCTTGTCATGATCTAAATCATCATTGACATAAATTTCAAACTATGATTATATTTATCTATCTATTTACTTACTTTTCAGAAATCCATTTTTCTATCACTTGTCCTTCATTTGTACGACGAATTTAGATGTCGAGGGGAGGGGGAAATGCTATATCACCTTGGATGGAGAGATAAGCCCATTCCCGATGTACCGGAACTACTTTTGTCGTCTGCTTGTAAACAAAGTTGGATGCATTATCCTTTTCAACTTGAGAGAAAACATTCAAACTCCATTTGAGGGAGGGATGGCGAAATTTCAATTCAAGTACACACCATTTTATTTGTCCATTACTCAGCAAGCCTCGTCATGGACAAATAAAACTACTTTGTGCACTTGGATTAAAATTTTGCCATCACTCCTTCAAAGTAGTGATAGATTGCATTATTCCCACGAATTCAAATGGGAACACAGGGATGACAAGAGTTTCAAATGGGGGTTCAAGTTGCACCCCTTAGTTATACCACTGCTCATCATATACTTTCTTTATCATTGTTTTACAAGTACAGCAGGGTGACAAAAGTTAGGAAACTAATTATTTTTCGCTATATATTTCAAACAAAACCACATAAAAAAAGAATACTACTGAGTCGATTCCTAAAGTCAATTCCATTACAAGTTCCGCTATTAACCATTGATGTTTCCATGTTTGTTTTGTGTTACGATTCTATTGTAATATTCATTTTAAAGTACTAATAAGTTTTGCAGGATACAAAATTTTAATGTCTCTTTTTGTGTGTGTAAATAGGGAATTTTGACATAGAAAGTTAATTTTCTTTTGAGAAATCGCTAAATCTTTAAAACATTTTAAAGTTTTACACTAATAGGAAGAAATACATAATTTTAAAATGAAAGTCATTTATATTTTGAATTTTGTTGTATACAGTTATGGATACACAGTGGCGTAGGAAGCAAATCAAAAGTGGGGGCCATTTTTTTTTTTTTTTTTTTTTTTTTTTGAAAGCGGTTTCCCCAGGAAAAAAAGTTGTCATGTGCCTTTTGATTATGCAGTTAGTACATACAACAGTGGTGGATGTAGAAAAAAATTAAAAGTTGATGTTTTAGTGATGCAATGCATACATCATGAAAAGCAGACTGATGATTCAAAGTTGGAGTAGTGTAAATATAAAATTTATTCGCCGAACGGAGCGAGGCACAAAAAATTTTGGGAAATTTGTTTTAATTTGGAGACATAAAATTATACCTATTTGTGATGCAATGCAAACATCATTAATAGCACGGACTGAGGATTCAAAGTAGGAGTAACGTAAATTTATTCGCCAGGCGGAGCGAGACGCGAAATTGGGGGGGGGGGGATTCGTTTTTATTTCGGTGATATAAAATTATACCTATTTATGATACAATGCATATATCATCAAAAGCAGACTGAGGATTCAGAGTTGGAGAAGGTGTAAATTTATAATTTATTCGCCGGGCGGAGCGAGGCGCAAAAAAAAAAATGGAAAAATTTGATTTTAATTTTCCGACTTTTTATAGAAAAATTAAGGATTTCACAACTAATTTATAAACTTTAGGGACACGCTCTCCTTGGTTACTTCACATAATTTTAAATGTTGGTTTAATTGTCAGGCAATATTCATTAGGGGTCGTGTTTTATGCATCTACATTTCGATTTTTGTTATCACTTTTACTACTTTTACTTGATGTGCAATAAAAAATAAGAGGTATACACAGACACAAAAAAAAAATTGGTGAAAATAAGGTCAGATACAGTGTGGTATTTACATAGGCCATTCCAAGATTTTTTCTCTGTTTAGCGTCCCCTGATATATAGGTTTTGAGATCATAAAACGAAAAAAAAATCTTGTGAAAATAATTGGAACAAAGCTCTAAAATGAACTGTTTAACATGAAAATTTATTTTCATCGTCGTAAAAACTAACATTTCATAGGTTATTTATCAATATGTACCATCTGGCTTTTGTAAGTTTTATTTTGTTTTTCTTTTGTTAACATATTCGGATAACACTTGAATGTGCAGAAAATTGCATTTATTCTCATAAAAATGCCTTGTGTTTTTTCTGTTGTTTTGTGTTGTTTTTTTTCGATAGAAAGATAGGTTTTTGATTTTAGGGTGGACACTAAACATAAAAAAAAACTTTAAAATGGCCCAATTAATTGGAGTTCAAGAAGTGCCAAACCTGGTTTTCTCAAGCAATTTTCACAAAATATATAGGAGTTTTAGAATTTTTTTATGCCTGTGTATAGCTATTTTCTGTTATTGTATATCAATCTAAGTATTAAAAATGGAGAGAAAAATGAGGAGAAAAAAACAGCTATAATGCCTGCTTTAATGTCATGATAAATAAAAAATCAGCATTTTAAAAATGTATTTTTCTATAAGAATATCAATTAAACAAAAACACAAAATTAATCCCATATTTGACGACGGATGAGATGTCTCGATTATATGGCGAGTTCGGCATTTTGGACGAGTTGTCTTTCCGGCGAGTTGTCTAACATTCATTAGTTTTAGATTGAGCTGAGCCGAGTATACTCCCTTTAAACATGGCTTCCACACATAAACAGAAACCGAGCAGTCTCGACAAACCACTTGGAAAAGGCAAAGCAGAGGTATATAAGATATTCCACTCATGTAAGACTTAAATAGTATTTGTTGAATACGTTTCTGTGGTAAGTTATTCATTTCTGTCTTGTAAAATTGCAGGTAAACGTCGCCACATTTGCTCTGCTGTTTTCTGAGATCGTCCAATATTGTCAAAACCGAGTGTATAGTGTAACAGAATTACAAAACAAGTAAGTCTCCAATACACAGTCATGAATTTTGTATATTTTATATTATCTGGACTTCTCAGGGCTTACATTGAAATTTTAACGAATGAGTAAATCCCTTCGGATATATCCTGAATGAAAGAATGGTCTGTTCGACCTGAAATCCATTCGATTCGAGAATACTCTGCCCAGGTTAATTATAGCTTTTTAGTTTGCAACTAGACTACAATTGGATTTAAAAACTGATATATTGTTTTGTTTTCATTGTTTTTGTCATGTTTTGTTTTGCAATCATAGACATGCATGTAATTATGCAATTTTGTTAATACACAAATTGAAGTGTAATCAAACATTCACAAAATTCTAACATGGATTAAAATAATGTTATCAAGATTTAGGCTACCACAGTCAGAGATAATAAAAATAACCGCAGGCAGAACAGGGAAAGGGTTAAAAAAAACATCTCCCTAGTCCTAATAAAATGTGTAAAATAGAAAAAGTTAAAAGATTTATTCATTTTATTAACCTCGTCCAAAAATGAAGAAAAACATCATTTCTGTTGCTTAAACTCATCAACCCCCAACCCCCCCCCCCTGAAAAACAATGGACTTAGACTAGTCCAAATGTGTCTTTAGGATGAATGAGTCAAGATTTGGTGTGACAAGTAAATGGCAGGAGGTACAATGTAGCTAATTTACTTGAATTTGATATTTTTTGCATGTCATTTCCATTACATTCTATAAAGTTTACATATGTGTAGGCTTCATAAGATTCTTCAAGTGTTTTGCTGTAAAATGTGAAGACAATAATATGATATTAATGATGTTAGGAATAACAGTAATTTACAGTGTTTTTACCATTAATACTGTTGTTATGGATATTTGAGCCAGTGGCTGGGAAAAGCTAGGATCCTTATAACATAATCAGTAAAATGTGAGAAAACAAGGAATTTTGTCTGACGTAATATGGCTAATTTTGTAGATTTTTCACACCAGAAACAAAAAGAGTTGATCTTGCCAGTGCCCATTCTCATTTTGTATTTATTTAATCCACATAATTATGTTCAAGTTTCTGAAAACATAAAAAAATCACAATTTTCCTCCCAAATTATCCTAAGGATCATTTTCCTAGCCACTGGCTCAATATTAATGCTGTCAAATAAAGTTGGTTACTGTATGAAAATCATATATGATAGAAAAATATATTTTCTTTTAGACTGGCGGAGATGGGACAACACATTGGACTACATATGCTTGATATTCTATTTGTCAGAGAAAAGGGTTATAAGAGAGAAACTAAGCTTTTAAATATGTTGCTTTTTATCAAAAACAATTTCTGGAAGGTAAGTTTGTTAATTAATTTTTTTACTCTCATTTGTTTTCATTTCTTGTAGGTAGTAAATGATCATGATGATATATATATATATTTTTTCTATTAAAGTAAGTGTACACTCGACATATTGTACATATTCTGTATTATGTTTTTAACTTTACTTTATCATATGTCTGTATTAGATATGACTACATTTGTATATGCAATACTGACATGCCCCCATGCATTAATTATTCTCTTAATGCACCCCCCATGCATTAAATACTCTTTGAATGCACCCCCTGTTTGGAACCTCTCTATTTATATTGCAATCAAGCCTTAAGACTGATATTGAGAACATTGAGCTGAGATGGAGTATGATATCAAAATGGTTATATAATAATCTCTCTATATATACCAGTATATAAAATGTATACCGGTATATATATATATATAGATATATATATATTTGGGAGGGGGTCTTTCAATTTGCACTGATAGGATTTTGTGTCAGATGATTCAGACTTACAGTGTTTAATGATGTAAGAACAGATTACATGTATTTATATAGTTTGGGTCACATTTGGGTAATTTGTACTTTGTGAAGGACAGATACAGTAATGTATATTTCACAAATATAACGAGAATGGGTCCCCCCACCAGTATATATACTGGTATATTTTTTTGGGGTACAGTATGTAGCTTTAGGATTTTGTGTCAGATAACCGAGTTTCGTCTTATTTTAAACAAATTTGGCAGTATGTAACTGGCCTACACAGGTGGTGACAATATATATATATACAGTCAAACCTCGTTATCTCGAAGTCGTCGGGACCAAACAAAAAATTTGAGATAAACGGGTCTTCGAGTTAAAAGGTCTGTCACTAAATACAATCCTGCTTCCTCTATTGAGCATCTTGGTTGTTGCCAGAATACTTGTAGGCCTACATGTATACCGTTTGTCTCTTATCGTCAGTTTATGTGCACTCTGACGGCAACAAAAACCATGTGTTGTGTCAAACAATATTCAAAGCAAATTAAAAGGAATGAATTACGTTTGAGTATTTATTTCTTAATACAAAACTGTATTGGCAAGTAAAGATCACTCACATTTTAACAGGAACATCCTATGCTCTGTTTTAGATCACGAAATGGATACTATTATTATACATTGAAGAACAGGAAATCTAAAAACGAATTATAGAAAGTAACATTAACCATATAGATTTAAGATCAGAGAGCAAAATAAAGGAATTTTGGTGAAGATATTTATTTATTGTATGTACTCAAAATAATACAGAAATCATATTTGTTCAGTTCTAGTCAAATAATCACAATGACTTTATGACGATGTACAAAAATTTAACTTCGAGATAACTGGTCAATTTCACATTTAATCCAAACATCGAGACCAAGTTTTAACATCGACATTAGCAATTTTCGACTTTTCTGATCTCGAGTTATCAGGTCTTTTATTAGTAAGATATTGAAGGAAAATTGCCGGGACCGGCACTTGATCTCAAGATAACCGGATAAATCAAGATTACCGATCTCGACATAATGAGATTTGAATGTATATGCTATAATAGACATAATGTATCTCAGATACTGTAAGTTGCATTATAACTTGCTTAACTTTGGTTATTTTCAGACTTTGTTTGGTAAAGAAGCAGACAGACTAGAACATTCCAATGATGATGAAAGAACTTGTATCCTTTTCTTGTGATATAAACAGTACAGTAGAACCAGTTTTGAGAGACCACTGTCATGAAAGACCACCTGTATTTTGAGACACAAGGTTAAAATAATTATAGTAAACTGATTTAAAGAATAGTCCAGAATATATGGTTAGGGTCGCCCCAGGTCACAAATAGTTATAGATGTAGCTGCAGCGTTGTCTGTAACCCACCAAGTCTTAGTTTTTCATCAATCAATTGCAAACTGTTAATGTGTCGGACATCCAAGTCTTAAAACTTTAAACTTTTGGTAAAATAGGTCCCAGTAAGTAGGTACAATGTTCTGTTGTCAAAACTCTTAAATTCTTCATTACTGTAAAATCATGCCCCAAAGTATACAAAAGTTTCTTGTTTCGAACATGTATATATAATGTCATTTTAATAGAATAAAATGTAAATAGACGATGCTGTACTGTATCTATATCAGAAGATTGTCACAAAATGTGGTTCAAACAAGTACATGTAATAAGATAAATCAGATCAAGATATCACACAAATATCTTTTTTTTGCTAATTCCAGTTTTTACCTTCAACTAGTTTTATAATAGTCTTGGCCTATTTGGTATGAGAGACAAAAATAGGGTATGATGTCCTAAAGATAGATGTGGGAAATTCCAAAATAAATGCACTTGGATTTTTCTGGTTGTAATAGTTTCAAAAAAATATGTATTGTACACTTATTGAAAAGTAGTTGTTACAAATAATGCTGAGGTCTGTAAACCAAATTGTACATGGTTTCAGTTGCCATGACAGTGTTTGACACCATTCGTCTTATGGGTACAAAATACGGTTCTTCTAGGATATGTATCAATATTACGATTTTTATCTAGGTTACTTCCAACAGAGCTTTTAAATATTTCTTTAACAGTTCCAGATTATATAATAGAGTCTGAGCATCTAGTCAACCGATTTATTTCTGTTCCAAAAGATAAAGGTAAGTGGGTGACTTACAAAACATGTCAACTTGAATATATTTCTGCTTATTAGTCAGGTGTTCAGAATATGATGGGCACTTATAATAAATGTGGGTAAAAAAGATATGAATTCAAATTGGGAATTTACATGTAGCATACTTTTGGGTATAATTTGCTTAGATAGCAGATTATCGAAAATTGATGGTTTGATGTCATATTTATCTAATTTGAGTTATTTTATGTACAAAATTCAAAAAGATACAGTTTAACCAGATAAGTTATCACTTTTGAATTCACTTTACTAAATGTGTGTATAAGCTACTTCATTTCATATTTATATAGCATTGTCGATATTTTCTCTGTGTCTATGTTCTACTTGCCAAAGGTTGAAATCTACATTGTATAGTTATACATTTATTTAAGAGTTTTTGAAATTCACCTGTCTTACCAGAAAAACTGGTAAATTTTACAAACGGCGTTGAAATCTATCTGATAACTGGTACAAATGACCAGTAATTTTCCATTTCATTTCAATTGTGTATATATACAGACCAGTAAAAAAATTGTGTTTGACCAGTGAAATTCCTTTATTCATTGGTCCAGTTGACCAGTAATTTTTTTTTATTTCAAAATGTCTTTTATATTGATTACAGCATATTTAGTTGGATATTTTCAACAAAAAGTTAAATTTGTTCTAACGAGATATTTATCTCTTCATTCATTCTCCCTGTAATTGTAGTTGTCATCACTTTGTATTTCAGGGAAACTTAATTGTGCAGCGTTCACAGCAGGGATAATAGAAGCTGTTTTAAATGGAGCTAATTTTGTAAGTGTTTAATTGATGGCGGTTCAGATTATGATGCAAGATTTACTATAAAGTATAATTTGCTTCACATGAGGTGCTATATACGCCTTTATTGTTTGATGTACATTTCAAGACGTGGCTTCTGTTTGATTTAGCAAGCTTATGTCTGTCACTGAAGTAGATCTAGTACCCAGAAATGACAAGTATGTCTGGTACCCGGGGATGTGAAGTAGATCTAGTACCCAAAAATGTGAAGTAGATCTGGTACCCGGGGATATGAAGTAGGTCTAGTTCCTAGAAATGTCAAGAAGATCTGGTACCCGGGGATGTGAAATAGATCTAGTACCTAGAAATGTCACGAAGATCTGGTACCTGGGGATGTAAAATAGGTCTAGTTCCTAGAAATGTCAAGAAGATCTGGTACCCGGGGATGTGAAATAGATCTAGTACCAGGAATGTCAAGAAGATCTGGTACCCGGGGATGTGAAGTAGATCTAGTACCTAGAAATGTCAAGTACAAATGTACATTTATTTGTCCAAAGTTTATCAAAATGTTATTTTTTTTATATCATAGTTGACATTATTCAATGTATAAAAATGACATATAAAACAAATAGGTTATTTAGGTTTTGTAAACCTGACAATAAATCATCTAAACTATCATGTAAGTATCATCTTTGAGTAAAAGATTTTACTTTTATAAATTACCAAGAGATATATCATATTACTAGAGAAGTGTAATACTGTTAGTATATTGTAAAAACTCACAAAGAGTATTTCATTATATTTTATATTACTTTCACTTGAGCTTAAAAAGCCTTTTCTATGATGTTTTATAAAAAAAATTATCAAGACAAGTGGTTACAAGTTACTTTCAAAAATGTCATAATTAGACAAGTATTTAGATGCAGTTTCTGTTTTATGTAGTATAAGATCCTCCCCCACACCCCTGAAATTTGTATTATTCTCACAGCTTAAAAACTATTCACATCCCTACCCTCAAAGCAGATATATTCTTGATCATAATGGGAAGATACATTCAGTGGTGTATTTTAGGGTCCTGCCCCCCACCCCTTAACCATACAAATTCTTGTTTCTCATGGTGCATATAGGGGTCCTGCCCCACTCCCTGAAATATATATTTTAATTTATAACTTTAAAAACCTTTACATTTCCACCCCTAAATGCATTAATTGTGCATGTAACAAATATCCTTTGCTACATTTAATATCAAACATGGAATGGCGAGACATGTAATTACACAAAATTCTCGTTTTGATTTTGTTGATATTTGCATTGCCTATTCCAAAGAAAGATAAAACAAATGAGTTTGAATTCCAGGGTTATTTTGCTTTGATTCATCACCCAGTTTTGTGCATATTTGTTCTTTATTCAAATTTCAGCATTTCAGAAATATTTTTTTCACAACTTCAGAAGTGAACTGACACTGATTTCAACCTTGATTTATATTTACCTCTTTCAGCCTGCAAAGGTCACAGCTCACTGGCACAAAGGGACAACATTCATGATTGAATTTGATGAATCGGTTATATCTAGGGACAAGATGATAGAAGGAAAATAAATGTATGTTTCCAATTACAAGTTTTGACTGGAGAAATCATTGACTGTATGAATATTGGATGTGAGTTTCCTGTGGAACAAGTGAACATTATAAACCTTAAATGGATATCTGAATATTTATTACACTGATTTTTATTCAGGTTTTTAAGTGCTGTCAATACATTTTATACTAAACATATATGCTTGGAATGAATCCATTTTACGTTGAATGTGCAACATTGTGTAATGAGCTGTCATTGTTTTAAGACTTTTCTGATCACATTGAATAAACTAAATTAATGTGGAAATAAAAAGTTACAAAGTAAAACGATTGTGTGACTCAGTTTGTCTTTCAAAGTGTTTATTCACAAAACTTAAAACCTGCATCTGCGATAGACCTTTTCCTAGTTGTTCCATTCCGTTCAGGAGTCAACAGAAATGTTGCCTAGATAGGCCTACCTTCCGTTTCCTCATGTTTACATTAACAACATTCAATATCTTGTTTCAAATCAGTTAATTTAAATGTTTTTTTTTTCATGTAAAGATGACAAGTGCCTTTCCTTAGGCTACTTTTCAAATATGGCTCCTTCCACTGTATGAAATACATAATCCTGGTCATCTATGTGATAAATGCCTCAACCAGAAGTGATGCAGGCCACATTTTTTTTCTTGGAAGTTGTATACTATTTGGTCTGACAAATTCTGTCACAAGATCGAGATCTTTAAAGCAAGGTACAGAGGACAGAACTTGTCAGTTCTACATACTATTATAATAAACCTTCATATATTCGAACAACACGAAAAAGGTCTATTAAGTTTGAAAAAAAAGTTACAGCATCAAGGACACCAAGATTTTTTTATAGTAACCTATGGAGTAAAATGCACAAATATAGTCATATTCTGTGACTCTGAAGGGATATGATTCCATGATGGTGAAAAGGAAGAAAAGATGGCTTATATGTAGAGGTTTAATATCTTGTGTTGCCTCTTGTCAATTTAAAACCAGTTTTAGAGTCTTTCAGTGCATATGGAAAGATGTCGTAATGCTATACAAGATGCATAATAATTATATAATAACTCTACTCTCTTGAAGTGTTGAATGGACCTTTCGATACCATTTATGAAATGTACAGTAGAATTACATTAATGAGTTTGCAAAAATGTATTTCACTATATATTATTAATTCTGCATTTGCTTGATTTTGTCCTATGAATTTAGTAGATATCCGAAATGAATGAAAAATGGCAAGTTAAAACCTGAGAATCTGGGCCTAATTTTGATATTTTCGTTAGTTTACATCAATGGTTTTACATGTATTTTGGTGTTTATGAATTATGTCATATATCCATTCATTATCTTTGAAATAAACATCGAAATGGCACGACTAGAATTTTACTCATATGAAGAATGATGTATTTCTCCTGAAATAATAAATAAATTGCAATGGAATTTCTAGCATATGAGTACCAAAACCTCAAGTTTTGTTGAAATTGGATAAACGACAAACTCGAGAGGAGTTACTGAAAAAAACATGAATTTACTAATAATATATAGTGAAAATAAATTGTGCAAATTCATTTATGTTTATTATTGTAGACAGCTATATTTATATAATCTTCCAACTTTAAGACTTTCTTCCACTTACAGATTATTTCTTCCATCCATATTCAGCTCCTTCACTAAAATGACATATCGCCAAATGCCCGACAGGACATCTTTTCCATTATGATGTCACAATCAAGTGGCCCGTCAAACATTAGTTTGATTATGACGTCACAATCAAATGACATAAAAAAAACACATGGATAGCCATGTGTCGGACATTTGGTGATAGGTCATTTTTTTTTTTTAAGAGTTAATTCACTCTAAAAATGCAGATAAATGTCAAGTAAATTTGGGTTTCGGATACGTCATTGATGTAAGATATTAAAACGGTTGATGCAGGATCCTATAGTTTTCAGAGCATCTGTCAACAATTGTTGTTAGCGCTTCTCAACAAGTTTCAACCAAACTGATATGGAAGGTGTATATGGGAAATACCTTGATCAAGTTTGAAAAAGTGTGCAATCAGATAACTGTGGGAGTTACAGTCCTTGACTTAAGTTTGTTCCTAAACATGCATTGTTAACACTAGCAATTCTACATTTCTCAACAGATTTCAACCAAACTGATAGGGAAGGTGGGTATGGGCCATATCTTGATCAAGTCATAAAACAAGCACCATTGGATAAATTTTGTGGGAGTTATTGCCCTTAAATTAGTTTTTCCCTATCAACTTTGTTTTTGTGGGAGTAACTCCCCTTGACTTAGTTTTTTTTTTCCGTTATGCTAGTGCTCTCAATTTGCCATTTCTCAACCAGTTTATATTATGGAAGTTGTACATAGACAATACTTTGACCAAATGTGAGTTACTGCCTTTGACTTAGTGTTTCCTCATCAACATCTCTTTAGAGCTCTCCGTTCTACATTTCTTAACCAAACTGACATGGAAGGTGTACACAAGCAATACCGTGGATCAGCACTTATTGGGATATTTTTATGGGAGACACTACCCTTGACTTTGTTTTTCCTCATCATTACTCTCTATTCTACATTTATTTAAATGTTTTGAAAGCAGTAAATACCTTGACCAAGTTGAAGAAAGTGTCAATATTTTCTGATCTCCATGATCTATGCCCCACCCTTTTCGATTCGCAATATTCTTGTAAATTTAGTCGTAAATCCACAATATTGTCAGTCCATACCTCACACATTTCACATAGAAATGACCTTTTTTGTAAGAATAACCACCAGACATAATATAGAAGTTAAAAATATTACAGTATGAGGTGGATGTGAACATCTGTCTGTTGCAGGTAGTATCTTGTTTAAATGTGGTAAAAAATATATCAAATCCAGTCACAAGTGTTGATGTTATATCTGTTATGATATGTTAATTTATGTCCGCTACATCTTGGACAAATTTTAATATGGCAACATTTGCCAGACTTATTGGACTTTAAAATCTTCAAGAATGACTTAGCCCTTGGGGCATAGTTTATCTCAAACACATCTTGCTCATGTTCAAATTTCACCACCATTTCAGAAAATTATTTCAATATTTGTTTATGTTATCATCCAGAGATAATCTGACATGCAATTTTCATTATAATTTGAAATCTACTTCAACTTAGTGAAACATAATTCAGAAAATGGACATTTTTGTTTTAAGCCAATTTTAATGACTTGAAAACGAAACTGACTTCAAAATGACTTTTTTCATTTCAAAAGAAAAGTTACACAAACTAAATACATATATAAATATATAAATAAGCAGCATACATTTTGTATGTATAGAATGCTTACACATAAAACAATACAATGTGAGTCATGATTAAAATGTAGGTGATTGACTCCCATAAAATAAACATAAACAAACAAAACCCGATTTAAAGAATTTGCTGACTTCAATCTTGATTCTTTTTCTGTATAAATAATAATCATATCTAACAGACTAACAACAAATATATTTAGACAATATAAATGTATGCCGCCCTTTTTCAATTACATGATAACAATGGATTCATGATGCATTCAACTAAAACAATTCCCAAACCTTTCATTCCAGGCAACAATTCAGTAAGAAAAGAAAAATAGTTCAGTGTAAAAGATTTTCTCTAAAAAATAATATACATTCACAAACACACACATAAAACACATGTATATATCTTTTGAATCAAATGAACATGATAAATGGACTTGGTGATGAAATGGTATTATGTCACTGAAAGTAAAGTGTGTCAGGTGATATATGTACAGACATACATATATTTGTGTATAAAACTGAAATATACAAAACAATATATTTAATATAAAATATTGAAATTAGAAAAAAAAGTGGGAAATGCAAATTATCTTGTACTTTGTATATCAAAGTGTTGTGTAATATCTTTCAAATCTAATATTGTGTAGTCTTCTCTGTACAATCTGAATTGAACTGATATTGCACCGAGTGCCAAACACTGTAATATTGCAGATCATATAACTTAATAATTGTATAATATTTTGTTACATTTCTGTGGTGAAATACTCAGAAATAATGTCAACATTTTTAAACGTTTAAATACGATATTTTCTCACTTGTGGTGAAGCATTTAATTTCTCACTTAACATTATAATTAAACTTTATCATTTATTTCTATATATAAAATTATATATATGACAAATATACTGAGGGGTAGAAAAGAAGATTTGTCTTTTGTGTTTCTTTCCTAAGTCATTTGCTACAAGGTTGAAGAACAAATAACTAAATTACTGTACTCTAAACAAATTGAAAAAATGCAAAACCCAATTTTTGTGTAATGTTTCACACAGGTTAAAATAAGTTGGAATTTACAAAAGAAATTTGGAAAAATGTAATAAAAAGAATATTCAATGTTCTACTTGTTCATATCACATTTATCTCACTCTTTCCACAGATAAATTGTTTTGTTGTGACTCTAAATTTTTTTTACACTATATAAATTTCAAAAGATAAATAAACCATCGGTGACGACATAAAATAAAGCATGCTTAAGAACTGACAGCTCAGGTGACAATTTTGACTGTCCAATCTTGAACGCCATGATTACAAAAAACATTTGAATTTTAAGCTTCTTGGTAAAAGAGATTCTTAACAATAACGGCAGGTATGGAGGACATTTAAGTCGCTTCTGGAAGAACTGACTCTTGAAACTTCAGTGGTTTTTTTTTAAGTTCTGAAAATGTAAAGCTAACTGGTATAAACAAATATTTATCAAATGTTAGGACATTAGTCAGTTTGTCTTCCCCTCGGTAAAAACTAAGCAATGGGTTTTGCTTTGGGATGACAAACTATTGTCCCAATTAAACATCCGATACAAATCTAACTGTATATTGTCATAGTTGTGAAATAAATGTGTTATGTACAAACGAAAAATGAAATATACACTATGTACTAGGAAATCAATAAGTTTGCTTGTATTGTACGGCAGTATCGTATAATTCATTTGTTAGAAGTGCACCGCAATATTATATTATTTGTTTGTATAGAATAATATCCCAATATCATATAATGTTTGTATAGAATTGTACTGCAATATAATTTAATTTGTTTGAATGAAATTGTATCGCAATGTATAATTTGTATAGAATTATATCACAATATCATATTATTTTTTTTTGTATAGAATTGTTCTGCAATATCAGAAAATTTGTTTGTAAAGAATTGTATCGCAATATTATACAATTTGTTTGTATAGAATTGCATCGCAAGATAATAATTGTTTGTATAGAATTATATAGCAATATCATATAATTTGTTTGTATAGAATTGTATCGCAATATTATATAATTTGTTTGAATAGAATTGTATCGCAATATCATATAATTTGTTTGAATAGAATTGTATCGCAATATTATATAATTTGTTTGTATAGAATTGTATCGCAATATTATATAATTTGTTTGTATAGAATTGTATCGCAAGATAATAATTGTTTGTATAGAATTATATTGCAATATCATATTTGTTTGTATAGAATTATATAGCAATATCATATAATTTGTTTGAATAGAATTGTATCGCAATATTATATAATTTGTTTGAATAGAATTGTATCGCAATATTATATAATTTGTTTGAATAGAATTGTATCGCAATATTATATAATTTGTTTGTATAGAATTGTATCGCAATATCATACAATTGGTTTGTATAGAATTGTATCGCAATATTATATAATTTGTTTGAATAGAATTGTAGCGCAATATTATATAATTTGTTTGTATAGAATTATATCGCAATATCATATTTGTTTATATAGAATTATATAGCAATATCATATAATTTGTTTGTATTGCAATATTATATAATTTGTTTGTATAGAATTGTATCGCAATACTATATAATTTGTTTGTATGATATTCTACTGCAATACTATATAATTTGTTTGTATGATATTCTACTGCAATATCATATAATTTGTTTGTACAGAATAGAGATCTGCCAATTATTGGGGTGTAAACAGTAAAAAACCAGAAATAAAATCATATAATGTGACATCATAAAATGTATGTGCCTAAAAAACTGCAATTGTCTGTCCCTGTAAATTAATGCTGTATGCAGTCACTTGAGTATACATAACAAACTTATAAATGATGATCTTCGGTCTTCACATGACCTTAATTGCGTGCTCTGGTTGAGATACGGAATGATCTAAGATAGCACTACGCTGCACATAATATGTAGTTCTAGATATATGATATAATGACGATGGAAGCAATGTATCACCGTATCGAGGTCATAGACAAAGTGCTTTTCTTTTCCTTTGTAGCCGATTTTTGTGCTTTTTTCTTTTGTTCATCAAATACAAAACATTTCCACAACCTGAGTGTCTCATCTGCACCAGCAGATACGACTGTCTGCCCATCAGGTGACATAGCCATGTGTAGAACCCTTGCAGTGTGACCTATAAAAAACACATGACAAATTATGACATGTCTGGTTTTATTCATTGCAATTAACTTTTGCCATTTATTATGATCCTGCCAAAACTTCTAATTTCGGTCAGTATAATAAAGTCGTGAAAAAACAACAACATGAAAGACACTATGATGACTTACAACTGATGTTACATGATATCAAGTTTACATGATTGGGTGGGGGGGGGGGGGGGGGGGGGGGGGGGGGGGGGGGGCGGGGGGGGGGGGGGGGGGGGGGGGGGGGGGGGGGGCAGGGAGGCCTGGAGCCCCATTTCTTTCACATACAAGCAAAATTCTTATATTATAAACAAGTAAGCAAATTGTTTCAAATGTAAATTTTTGCTCCCCCTCCCCCCTCTGATTTGCTTTCTACGCCACTGTTACATGCTACAAAATTCCATTATCAATTTGTCATGAAAGGGGAAATGTATTAAATGTTCGTATTGATCTTTTTCTGTCAAAGCAAATATTTTATCAGTGACTGTGGTCAAAATATACAAGAAAATGAAGATATGACTGAAATCCGTTCACATACCTGTAAGTTCTGCAACTTTGGTCATTGTAGGATATTTCCATATCGTCAGCTGATTTAAGGCGTAACCATGACTAGACACCAATTCCCTGTACTCTTTGGACCACAACAGTGCACATACCTACAACATGTACGACACAATATCAGTTTTCATCATATCGTGTAAATGTTCTATGGATAAATTACAGGTTGATTTAATTAGATATCTTCAAGTAGTAAAAATCACTTATCACCAATGTAACAAATCAATGAAGCCATTACTGGCTTATGCACCACATATTTACACAAGTTATAATGTCCTAGTTTTCCCCTATATATATTGGATGAGATTCCATGGCCAATTTCTCAGTGTGAATATTTTGTGTGAAACAAGGATGGAAATCTATATTTCATATATACTGAGTTTACATGTTAAATTCAAGTGAAACGAAGTTGTCGTATAAAAGGTGCACTTCTACAGAATTTCAAGAGAGTAAATCAGGGATCATCCTGGAACGTAATTTTGTTATATTCATGCGGAAGTTTCATAAAATCACAACCATATCCTTGAAGTGCACCAAAAAATATCATAAATTCAAGCTGATGGTTGCATAAGGTTATTTATTGTCCTTTAATTTGCATTTTGATTATGAAAGCAAAATCATGTTTTCTGGATGTTCCACCATTTTGTGTTTGAAGCTTGACCCACATGGTTGCATGTTCCCTATATTGTCAGAAAGGTTTTAGGTCCATAGATATTGCGAGTAGAAATCAACAAAAGATTAATATATAATGGTGTGTCATTCCATACTATGCAAGATAAATCTAAACGAGTATTTTAGACAGTTTTATACATAAGACATTGTTCAAAATGAGTAGAAAACATCTTGGCTCTACATGATAATGAGATTTTAGGATGTTCTGGTCGTAAGGTATTCCACTTTTGGATACATAAGAGCTGTATTCATTTCCTTATTTTAGAGTTCTTGGTGATCAAATCCACCAAATAAACATCGTGCAAAGTTTGGTTCAGATTGATAATGTGGTTTCCAGGAAAATTAAATGTTAACATACGACAATGCTGACAAAATACAGCAAGTGATGACACTACATAGTGCTTTGGAACAGATGAGTTAAAAAACAACTGACCTGTGACTTTGTATCTACACTCTGAACACATGTACCAGTACTGCAATTCCAAAAACGAATGTGTCTGTCTGCAGTACCACCTCCACTTGCCAAAACATGAGGTTGCCACGGACACCATGCCAGAGCCTGTAATAGGTAAAATATGATTAAAAAGATGATAATTAAATAATTCTTTATTAGTTGCACAAACCCTGGACTTGAGGTTTATGTTAATGGTCTTGTATAATTATTCACTCATTTCTAGGATAATTCCAATTACTTACAAATAAAGCAGAATTACTCATTTTTATGTATAATAATTCGATTGTTTAAATGGCGTTTCACACCACACTCAGCCATTTTTCAATTATGTGATGGTGGCCAGTGTTTAATACAGTAGTGGGGGACAGAACCTGGTTACAATGTATCCGGGTAGAGACCCACTGGTCTTCAGCAAGTAAACTGGTCAACTTTCTCACAAAACCCAGGTTCCAGTGAGCTCAAACCCACACTGTCAAGAGGTGAGACCTCGTGGTTTAAAGCGCCATAGTCTAACCACTTGACCGCAACACCGACAAAGACACTGTCCAAAAACTTGAAGCTGAGGATCTAGGTGAGTTAACATACTTCAGAGTAGTAGTAAACAAAAGAGAATATACTATTGAATCACACACACACACCACAGACTGTGGAAAGCAAGAGAGGCATTTCATTGCCTTCAGAATTTCTGAAAAGCAGTAGGTATCAGAAGAGAATCAAAGGAACAGTTATTCAAATCATTTGTAAGACCATGCCCCAGGATCTTAGACATTACTCAAAATTAGAATTCTGTACTGAAATTATCTCTTTGCCATTCACTCGAATATTAGATGATATTTACAAGGTGCATACTAACCACAAAATTTCAGTTTAAAAATGATTAAAGGTGCATTTTTATACTGAAGATTGAAATTCTGATGTCAGTTTAAGATTATTTTCCAATCCATACACTTTAATATATATAGTACAAATCATTTATATAACACACTGAAAACAAGTAAATTGTTACCTTGACTGCTGCTTGATGCTGTGAGAACGTATACACTGGAGAGTTATCTGTTACATTACTTCCCATCTGTGCCGGCCAGATGTTTAGAAGATTATCATTACCACCGCTACCTAGATACTTCCCATCAGGTGACCACTTCAAGCCACAAACCTCCTGGGTATGCCCTACAAGTGTTGCTACATGATGCTGGGGTGCACGCACATCATGGTGGTGGATAGAACCACTCCTGGAACCACTAGAAACAAGAGTAAAACAACCATATTTTAACCATGATTCATTTTATTGATCTTAAAACAAAATGAACTGTGCCACTGTGATACAATTACTGAACATATAGCATGTGGTTATTATATAAAGTAACCATAAATATGCCAACTACCAATGGGATAATGATTGATCTTTGAAATATGATTAGTATATCTTTTTAGAGTTTAGTCTGATTACTGCATAGTTTTGTGCTGAATTCGATTTCACTATATTCGGGATGGGGAGAAATACAACAAAATTAAATGCCCATGAAATATGATACCTTGTGAAATTTGATAATAAGTAATTTAACCCTTTTTGCACTTCTTTCCCTTGAAACAGTGATGGGAAAAATTTTCTCCATGTGAATAATTTCCCATAAAAAAAACCCAGAAATTAGACGACAATACAGTTCAGTAATGGAAATATCACTTGGAGCAGATTTTAACATGCTAATTTACCAGAACTGCTTGTTGCTGATATGAAAATTGGAGACTTTACCTGCTTAGTATGTAAGAGTTCCAAGATAATGAGCCGACCCTTGCTGCATGACCCGTCATATTACGCAACCTCTTTGTGGCAGCTACATCCCATAACTGAAATGTACATATGACATGGTGGTAATCAACTAATTAGTTATGGTTTAAGGCATATCCTATACAGGTAGGAAAATGAAAAATTGTAAACTAAAATGAAATGGTCAATTTTGCTTGATCACACATGTACACCAGGGATAGACATTTTAACACCTGTCTCGTTACCATAAACAACCAAATTTGTGAAGGTTATTTCTATCAAATTAGCATGGATAGAACATATAGAAATGACAGGGGAAAAAATAGAAAAAATTAAATTATCATCATCTAGAAAATCAAATATGGTTAGAAAATGTAGTTCTATGGGGTGTGAAGTATTATCAATGACCAAGACTGAAGTATATTTATCATGATTCAGATTTTTTGGTGATATGCATAGTTTTCAATAGGAGGCGACGAGAGGCCAAATTGACCGCTTAGAAACAAAATTTGGCCGCTTAGAAATCCTGCAGCTATCATAAGTGATGAGCTTTGAAAATATACCCTAGTAGGGTGGGGACTCCTTCATTCCATATTTGGCCTCTTAAGTGAAATCTTATTGAAAACCCTGGATACATATCAGTACACATCTTCAGTGTACCAGACTGTTCCTGCCTGCTAAATTGGAGGAGGGGGGGGGGATTGTAAAAATAAACAACATTTTAACTTAAACAGAAAACTTATTTTATTTTTTATTTTGAAATTACAAATTGGGAATTTTTATGTTTTTGGGGAACATACAGGCCATCTTTGTATTGGGAATAAGTCTTGCAACGGGACCCCAAAAATGGCCACTGCATGAATAACCTGTGTACAAGGTTCAGATTATTGACAGAGTCAAATATTCTATAACGTAAATCTGGTCTTACTCACGAGAATTTTATTTACGCATAATATGACAATAACTTTCACTTGCCAAAATAAAATTATCACGTTATGAAGTATGATATATAGTTTGACGAAATGGGCATTCGAAATCGTGAAAATATCATCTCGCGAATACAATAAGAAATTCGCTAATATAAAGTCCTGTGAAAATTTCTGGATTTACATTATCTAAATCATTGTACTTGCTAGGTCTAATAAACAATTCACTTGTCTTTCCTGAAATATATCTCAATACTTTGAATTATATACTTCTTACTGTTCAAATAACTGTCAACATTTCTTGGATTTCAAGCATTGGAATGGAATCAAGGTTCTTGTATTCTACACAATTCAATGTACATATGATTTGTAACATGGTCAATGATAACTGTCACCAGTTTGACCTAATGTGAAATGTGCAAGCAAAATCCAATGACTGGTAACATTTTGTCCTCAAAATGGCAAAAATTAAAGGGTCAGGATAGTTAAAAACTGTTCTTTCACTGCTCCCATTTTCCAATATGTCGCATAACAGAGGATCTAATGCCATCTGTTCATGGGTCACGTGTGGATAACCAGGATTATCAGAAAACGTTAGCAATTTGAGATCGGTTTTCAATTAGATTGGATGAAAACACTGCAGTGTACCATATCCTTGGGGAGGACAAAGATTAACCTCCAGAGAAACAATAAAAAAAAGAAAATAATTGGAAGAAATTTTCTCATTTTGTCCTTGTATAAAAGATAGTGTCTGTCTGTGTTATAACACAAGATGTAAATATGATGTTTTCCTATCAACTTGTACTTACTTGCACTTCTCCATTGCTAGTTCCTACAGCTAAATAATTCCCCTCTCTAATCCATGATACAGCACCTATATAGTCATCGGCATCCTCCATCTGTAGTAACTGATTTATCTCCCCTGTCGCAGCATCCCACAAATACACACTTCCACCAAGACAGACAGCCAGTTGGTTGTTGCAAGACCAATCGAGGAGATTTAAGTCTGCAAGAAATCAATAAAAATCACACATCAAAAATATATGTTAGTACTTGCAGGGTTTTCCCTAGGTGGTTATTTAAGTGAGTCCCAGGGACCCACAAATACAATATTCCTGAGTCCTTCATTAAATTTGTGAGTCCCCCAAGTCAATGAAATTCAAGAAAATACATGAAAACAAAGGCACACATTTTCAGTCTCAGGTGAAAAAAAAATCAGTTTTTGTGCATCCTAAGGGACTCACTAATATTAATGTTTTGTGTCCTGAAAAGATTTTATGTGTCAGAGACCCAGAAATCATGCATAAAGGAAAACCCTGTACTTGTCAGTTACACAAATTGTGTAGATCATACAAAATGTAAGAAAAACCTTTTGTAGGGCATTATTCCTTTTTATAAGTCCCAATGAGTTCTATTACATTTCGTGAGTAAAAATGGTACAAAATGCAGAAGTTTGATGAAATGATAACAAATATATTCACTATCACTCTCCAGGGTTTTCCCTGGGATTTTCAAATGAGGAGTCCATGGACTCCCACAACTACAAAATTAGGAGTCCATTTGGTAATTTAGGAGTCCATTTGCTGTCCACTTCAATTCGACCAGAATTAAACTGAATGTCAAATGTGCACTTTTGTTGATAATTACTGACATCCCTATAGAGAAAACATCAAGAGTACATGTGGAGCATTTATTTTCTGATCATAATTTAATCATGTCGGGAGTGTGAGTAGTTTTTTGCCCGCATTCATATGTGAAACAAAACATCAGCACCATTTTGATATGTTACTGTAACATCATCATAATTTCCTGGTTTGTTCTTGAACCATCAGAGTTCCCTTAATTCAATATATAATTATGGTATACATACATGTACTATAGATTAAAGGTTTATAAGAAATGAAATAAAATATAGTTGTTTTAATTACATTTGAAATCATATGGAAAATTTATATTAAAAATCTATAAATTGTAATACACTTACATGTTTTAGAAATATAGATGCAAAACTGAAGTTACTAAATACATGTAGCCTATTAATTGATGCCTCAAATTTATTTATTTGAAAATTATATCCATTTTATCCATTTCAAGTATTAAAGTACTTTATCATATGTAAGATTTACATAAACATTTGTGTAAATAAATCATTTTATATAACTATCATTAGTACTTTCATTATTATTTTTTAATTTGCATAATTCACATGTAAGTCGGGTTTGGTATCCCTTCTTTAATTTATACTTCCGGAAGTACCCATAAAGTGATGAACGATGTTTTCTTGTTGCTTCTAGATCCATATTAGAGGTAAAGATTTCCCTGTTTTATTATAAATAAAATGATGAGTTCAGTTTCTTTGTTTTCTTGTGGAATTGCAATAGAACATAAGAATTAAAAATGGACATAAAAAAGGAAGCAAACTGGTAGAAATTAAGATGCACGCTTGGTTTATTTACCCAAACGATCTCGGAAGACATCAAGTATTTAACGCGTCCACTAGGACGCAATAGATCTTATTTTAGGCGTCATTTAGGATTTTTACGCGTAAATATGCAGAATTTTTGCGTCAGGGAAAACCCTGACTCTCAAACTTCAGACAACAACATAACTGTGATTGCAAGCAGAGTCATTTTAGTGTTAACACCAAGTAATATTCCAGAGATATTCCACCCCATCATACGAGGCTGAAATAAGGCCCCATTCCCAATGCAAAAATAATGCATCTTCCCCCCAATTTGCAGTCAAATGACAATTAATTTGAAGAGATTCTTCTATTTTCAAATAGTTTTGAGTATTTCTAGATTTCCCAACTTCAATAAAATTTTGCTAAAATTCCCCAATTCAAAAGGCCCATAAAAGTGTTGAAAAGTCCCTGTATTGCCAACACATATATGAATATATGCTAAATATCAAGGTTAAAGTTATTTTCATGTTGTGAATCTTGTTCTTATCAAGAATGCATGAAGAGTACACACACACACAACAAACATAACTCCTCGTTGATATACACAGAAGATACTTTCTAATTTTCACACAGAAAATTCATTCAGCACTGAAATGATAATCCATGAACCATAACATCTCAGGTAGGCTATATATACGTCCCACGTGCAGCAGAATGTTAGCTGTGTTTTGCTCTAAGGACAGATGCTTGACAGTGTATTTTCACAGATAATTTTTGTCTTTCACAGGTAATTGCTTGAAAATAACACTCTTCCATCACATGTTAGGAACATACAATGTTGAAATTTCCCATTGGCTTTAATATCATTATTATTTTTTTGAATTAATCTCATTGATATACCGTACTTACAATAATCATCAAGTATATAAGGAGCATCAAGAATTCTCTCCGGTACTTGAGGTATGTGTCGTGTGGTTTTCTTGACAGAACACACTGGCGTCTTGCTTGAACTGTACAAAACTCTCAAGTTATTCTGATGACCTATAAAATATAGAACAATTGATGACCTATAAAAAAGGGAACATTTTAAGCTTGTTCACTTTTATTCATATACATGAAGGGCTCTTACATCTCATTTTTAGAACCTAGTTAGAAAAATTTTGGCAGTCATCTAGTCATTTTTAAAAAGATGATCACTAAAGTCTCCAATGGCAATTCCCAGCTGCTAAATAATTTCAATGCGTCATTAGGGAACAAAAAGCGTTAAGGCACTCACCTGGCAGTTTTGGTCAATTATGCCACTGATTACAGTACATACTTATGTGCATGAGATAAAGGCCAAATTCTATTTGAAGCACAACCTAGTGGTATTTTTACTTACAGATTTTATTTTCTTTCACAAACTTGTAGATACTGACTTAAAAACCATGTATATCAAATCTAAAAGATATCTGCTATAGATACATTTATTGTTTGTTTTTTGATTGATTGTTGTTTTACATCTTATCAAGATTCTTTCACTTATATTGAGATGTCCCCAGCTTTAGGTGAAGTCTACAAATTTTGGTCAGTGCTATGGACTGATGCCATGCAGTGAGGGTTCTTTTACATGCCACGCCTTCTGCGACACGGAACCTCAGTTTTCAGTCTCATCCGACTCGACTTTCACTTCATACTCAAAGCACTTGGCGAAGGAACAGTCACTACCATTTTTAAAGTCTTTGGTACGACCAGGTCCCAGAATCAAACCTGGGACCTTTTGCTTGGGAGTCGAACGCTCTATCACTAGACCACTGCAAGCAGTCTATTGGTACATTAGGAGAAGATTTTTAAAAATGTGCCATGTTTTGGCTCTTTTTGATGCTTCATATGTTTATGAGGCCCTTCTCCTTCACAAACATGAAGCATCTTCACATGGGGATGCTTCCTACATAGTTTAGTTGAAACTGGCTGGTTGGTTCTGGTAAGAGGTAAAAGAAATATGTTTCTGAATACAGTTGATAATGTATGAGCAAAAATACCATGCAAATTCTGCAAAAATATGAATATTTTGCTGAATCTAGAAGACAAACACAATTAAAGGATATCAATCTGTACCAAAACATTCTTGATTATGGATTTTCAGTTATCTTCCAGGGTTGCAATCCCTTGTTTTTGTTTATGATTTTACTGTAGATTTACAATTACCTGAGCCAGCCTGGCTCTGTCGGTAGCGCGCTCGACTCTTGATCGTGAGTTTGAGTCCAGCCGGCGGGAGGTTGTTTTCCTGTTCTTCAGATGAGACAGTAAAACTCAAGGTCCCGTGTCACAGTAGGTGTTGCACGTTTAAGAACCCTCACTGCTCAATGGCCGTAAGTGCCGAGCATAGGCCAAAATTTGAAGTCCCTCACTTTTGGTGACATCTCCATATGAGTGAAAGATTCTTGAGTGGGATGTTAAACAAAAATAAACAAACAAACAAACAATACAATGACCTTCAGGGGCAGTAGTACCTTGTTTTGTATGATTTTACTGTAGATTTACCACTACCTTCAGAGGCAGCGGTGCCTGTTTTTTGTACATATATATGGTTTCATGATTTACAATTACCTTCAGGGGCAGCTAGTGCCTGTTTTCTGTATATATGTTTTATGATTTACAATTACCTTCAGGGGCAGCAGGTGCCTTGTTTTTGTACGATATGATCTTATTGTTCATCACATCAGCTCCATTCAGATTTTCATTCATGACTCTCTGATACTCTTGCTGTGATGGACTCAGAAGATCACAACCATCATTACTTGCTTCATTCATGACCTTGAAGTGACCCAAATCAAACTGTGTAGAGGTACGATTTGGAATGAATCTGTCACCCTGATTTGGAGTTTTCGGTGCTTTACTGCCTCCAGGAGTTCTGGATTTACCTGTATTAAATTAAATTAAATTCTGTAATCAGCCCTACTTAGAACTTATCAGAGTATATGAGAGTACTTAATTTAGACATTTGAAGTGTATTATAATCTGGTGATAAGATTAGATTGTGTAATAAATTGATAACGTAAAGTAAATATGATAATTTCCAATGTGCAGTCATGAGTAATAAAATATTACAAAGTTCATGACCAGCTCATGTTTCCTTTTTTGTCACAGACATGGACAAGCCCAACTGGCAACTATATAAGTAACCAATTCTTGAATTTTTAAAAATTTTGAATACAAGTGTTTTACGCCACACTCAACAATTTTTCAGTCTTATGGTGGTGGCCAGTTTTTAATGGTGGAGGAGAGAAAACCCAGGAAGAGACCACAGATCTTCTGCAAGTCAAATCTTACTGGCAAACTTTCTCACAAAAATCAGCTTTGGATCCAGTGGGACTTGTACCTGCACTGACCAGAAGTGAGAAGGGGGGGGGGGGGGGGGGGGGGGGGGGGGGGGGGGGGGGGGGGGGGGGGGGGGGGGGGGGGGGGGGGGGGGGGGGGGGGGGGGTTGGGTGGGGGGGGGGGGGGGGGGGGGGGGGGGGGGGGGGGGGGGGGGGGGGGGGGGGGGGGGGGGGGGGGGGGGGGGGGGGGGGGGGGGGGGGGGGGGGGGGGGGGGGGGGGGGGGGGGGGGGGGGGCGGGGGGGGTGGGGGGGGGGGGGGGGGGGGGGGAGACTTCATGGTTCAAAGAGTGATGCTTTAAACACTTGGCCTCACAAATTCTTAAATTAAAAAAAAAAAAAAAAAAATATAATAATAATAATAAAAATAATAATAATAAAAATGATGTAATGAATTACATACCAGATGATTTGGGAGTTTTTCCATTAGATCCAGCTGATGGTGTTTTGGGGTTATTCATTGACCTATTGGAATTTTTCATCGGAGTCTTAGCTGTAGAGCTGACATTCAGGGAACTATTCACAGACTGGTTTGGGTCCCCATTTGTCTTCTTTTCCCATCTCATACTTGGTCCCTTTGTCATTGGTCCATCCATTTTCAATATAACATTTAGCTCATTTTCAAAATTGAATTGAGCCATCATAGGCTGTGCTATGCTTCAAAAAGATGACACGAACGGCAAAAATGTTCTCAAACGATGACATGCATTTTTAGTTCACTTGTCTGTAAAAGTCTGAAAAATAAGAATTATCTAATCATTCATACATTCATATTCATAGATTGTAAACATTATCTGAAATGGGTTGACTAATTAAATCAACCCCTACCTGTACCATGAGGGTATTACAAAGGAATCTTAATTCGAGGCCGGGTAAGCCTTGGGGTTGTCATTCAATAATCTTATCCCGAGGATTGAGATTCCTTTGCCATACCCTCAAGTTAGGGGTCGATTATTTTTATCCCATGTTTTAAATACACGTCTATGTAGATTTATGTCAAGTCTGACATACATTTAAATATGTACAATGCTGTCAGCCTATTCTGCGACCCAAAGTTCTAATTGTTGTATCAATAAATTACGATATTTGAAAATCAAATTGTTATTGTTTACACATGTGAAATCATCTTTCAGCAATCAGTTCATACACATTTTATTACCGTGTGTGCTGAATCAATTATAAAATTATGGTTTAAGCCCTTTTTTTTCTCTCAACCTTATTAAAATCGTTTAATTCTGCACACTTCTTTTATTATACATTATTATATTTGTTACTATGAGTATACATGACTTCGAAGACATCGTAAATGTAGGTCATCAGGGATCCAGAGTGGAAAGTGTATATAGATTATTTCAAGAAATGTTACTGTTTAATCTGACATAATATATAAACACCCATTTGACTCTTTAACATTTTAGCAAAATGGCGTCTTAAATTGATTGCTGATAATTTTGCCATGCTTGTTAAATAATAAATATTCAGTTCATTTAACAAACAAACAAAAAAGAAAAACATGATAAAAATAATTTTGGCTTAAATATAAAATTTCTTTTTTAATATGTCATAATGCTAAATACTATTTTGGGACAACTTGGGCTAGAATCTGAAACCCTGCACAGCAGCAGACGCTCTCTTAAATCACGTCCATTCTCTATAAATATTCACTGGTGACCATCTAAATTGCACCACAGCAAGGAAGAAATAAATGTTAGGTTAACTGGAATCAAATATATAATGTTCATTACATAAAAGTCACAACTGTTAGGTTTTACATATCGCTGGTATACACAGTGATTTGAGCATAAAGTAGAATGCAGAATTAGATGATGCGCTGAATTAGACGACATTGCAATACTGCAATTTAGAAGTTTTAAATTGTATTGTGACATCATATTGCGTGTAGCTTGTCAACATCCTAGTGTATGACAAGAAAATTGTGATGTCATATTGCATGTAGCTTGTCAATACCCTAGTGTTTAACAAGAAAATTGTGACGTCATTCCCCATAAAAAAGAGGGAAAAATCTATGAACCATGGGAGAAGAAATATTCTTGTTACAATTAAAACACCAGATTATTTGTACTGAGTGGGAGACACGTCTGAAAACTGATAATATATTTTTAGCTCGGTAACACTGCCCATACATCAGGATCTATATAGACCAGTTCTGCTATAACATACACAAACACACAGTTGAGCTATCAGTCACTTATCTTGAGCATGTCTACAATTTGACAATCATAACACATATGTGAAGCTACAGAATGATATAGCAGGGTTTTCCCTTACGCAAGATGTCGGCATGATTTCTGCATTTCTGATGCATAAAATCTTTTCAGGACGCAAAACATGAATATTAGTGAATCCATAAGAATATATTTTTAAACCTGAGACTTAAAATGTGTGCCTTTGTTTTCAGGTATTTTCTTGAATTTCATTGGCATACATGTAAATGGCTTGAGGACTCACAATTTTAACTAAGGACTTAGGAATTTTGTTCTTGTGGGTCCCTGGGACTCACTTAAAATAACATCCTAGGGAAAACCCTGATATAGTTGAAGCAAGAATACAACATAGGAATAATAAGACCAATGTTGTGTAACAGTTACAATGGCATGACATGATGATTTTGTTAGTGACATTTCAGCAATTCACATATACATCATCAGTTATATTCAGTACAAAAAAAGCAATACTGTAAAACCTGCTTTTGGAAACACCTTGTGTATAAAGACCACCTGGCCATAAAGACTGTTTTTTGCTGTTCCCAATAGTTCGATTTGTGTACAAATCAACCTCTGTATATAATTACCACCTCCCTATAAAGACTGGTTTTGTTGTATCACTAAGGGGGTCTTTATATACAAGTTTGATTGTATTTAAATTCACATTCAACAAGTTTTTTAGTTATAAATATAGTGGCAGCCATTTTTATCGGTGGAGGAGTTAACCCGGTTACAACATATCGCAAGGAAACGGAAAGACTCAATGTCTGGCTATTCATGTTAGGGTATGTGAAAAAAAAAAGAAAAGAAACAGCCAAGGCCATCATTCATTAAAAATTGTTTGCTGTAACGCAACCTACTCACTCAAAACCCTGCAACTGAAATTGTTTTATTGCCATTCCGAGAAGTTTTATTTAACTAGGTTTCCAGTTAGGTTGAAATTCTATAATGATTTTAAGTCACTTGGTAGAATTTTGGCCTAGCTTCCGGTATTTTCCCCCATTTCTTATAATGGGACTAATTCATATACCATGTGATTACCCGATAACATTTGTGCGGGATCATTGTTTCTATTGGTGATGGAATAACACTAGAAGACAATTTCCCACACTGACATCATTTCAGCAGGAAGATAATGCAGAGTTATGTTCCATCAACATTGGAGATACTAGTAGCTTACAAACGTCACTGGTTATCATGTGGTATAGTAAAATCCACATAACCTGGCGCGGCGGAGTCTCATGAACCCTTTTTTGACCTCGGCGAGTTTCTATTTGTCATGATGTCTACAAGTATATCTAATGAGGAACGTGCAGCTTGCATAACCGAAAAGTGAGTAGAATCATTCATGTGATAATCAAAAGCCGACTCTGCCCCGGCATCTTATGTGAATTGGACAATACATGAATCAGTCCCATGGCCATTGTACATTCATAAAATTGGTTAACAGTTTTCCACAAAAAAATATCCTACCTACCTATGCTAACAGTAAAATAAAATTATTTGCCTTACAGCAAACCAACAAATTTTTAATTTTTGGATGGCCCAACCATTAAATAAACGAGTGATACATAATCATACATTACATAACCATACCCTGAACAGCCAGCACAACTTGGCATAGCCTAGATTGGCTAGAACTTAGATTTCCCTGGGTTTCACTTTCAGTCTCCACAAGTACAACTGTGTTCAGATTGTTGACAGTGACAGACTAGGCCTAGTACTAGTATTAGTAGCCGTGTTGATTGATTTCAAACATAAATGTTCATTATTGACTTTGTATCATAATAGTTTACGTATATTTAAAACAAACCTTAATATACCACCAGCGTGACTATTTTACCATTCAAAGAAATGCAAAAACATACGCACCATTGCAGATATTTATGTTTCTTTCTTTTTTATGACCACAAGTTTGAGCAAGTTCGGATTTGTTGTCAGTTGAGTTTACTGTTAGCTGATTGGTCAATCAATTTCTTTTGTTGTATGTGATTGGTTAATAATAATACATGCATGAATATGATGGTTTGGACTGACTTTGAATCTCGAGCCCGTGAAAAAAACACCACGAACCTGCAGCTTGAACTTTCATACAACGATATATAATAAAGTAACGGGTCGCTGGATTTCGTTCATGAATGTTGATTGATTTGTAATTTTTACAGTTTCACTCCGTATATATTAGCTATAACTATACTCTTTAACGACAGAGAGAGAGAGAGAGAGAGAGAGAGTTGAAGTGTTCATGGAATTTTATCAGCTTATATACAGTATGCATTCTCAGTGTTAATTGCAAAATAGATAGTTTATTTATTTATCTTTTTTTTTGTAATGTTTCAGCAGTTTTAGGCAACATTAGCAACGTATATAAATTTACACATTTGATTTTTGAAATACAGCCACTTGCCAAAAGTTTACAGACATTATCATTTTTTACTATCGTCAAATTTTACAAATACTCAACTTTTCATATTTTTTGTTAACATTTTTTTTAACGGACAGATTTTGATATGGTATAGTAGGCTGAGCCCTCCCACTATGGGCCGTCTTTGACCCGACACGACACCTTTTGGCAAACTTTTATTTGATTATGACGTCACAATCGAATGGCATCAAAAAAGCACATGGAGAGCCACATGTCAGACATTTCACTCTTCCACGATGCCATTAGCAACGGCTGACAGAATGATAATGGGACATTACCTCCGTTAAACTCCGAACTTTGACGTAGATTGATACTTGCGCGAATTCAAATATTGAAATAAGAATGGTTAAAATTGTGTTGGGTGACATGAAACAGTGACACTCACTACCCCGAGAGAATGGATAAAGTTACTTTTATTACATCTAACGCCTGGTCATGTGACCAGAATGTCAATATAATAAAATAAACTGGAACTGGTGTTGACAATCTAAACAAAGTTGACAGACGACACAAATTTGTCCACAAAAGACATAAATTAAATGGTAAATTCACATCAAGAAATAAATTAAGTTGTTCCTTGTGAAAAAATTAATTTAACCCTTTCAACCCTAAGTTTCTAGATAGTATATGCTCTTTTCTATTGTTTAGACCAGTCAATTGTTGTCTGTAGGGTTGAAAGGGTTAACAGTCATGTGTTTTTGTGTCTGCTGTGAAACATAGCTTCACATTATCTGACATCTTTTGTCCCTCTGCCTGTTTCTCTGGGTACAGTCACATTTTGACATAAATTATCATTACTTTCTTATTGTATGCTTTTGTGAAACTTGCAGGAAAGGTTGATTGTGATGTGGTGCATCGCCCAGTCAAGGTCATGTTCAAGGTCATACTCAAGGTCAAATGGTGGTACAGTATTTCTGTTAAAAATACTCAATTTCGCCATACGTCAAGGTACACGTGTTATTTCTTCGCTATATACCCACAACTTGTTTAATTGTTAACCGTTCTGAATTGATCATTTACAGAAAAAAAATTTAAAAATTTTATGACTAAATATTTTACAGTGACCGAATTTAAGATTTAAGTTTTATAAAAATTTGGTATTCTGGGGGTCACAGTTTTTAATCTTTCGTCCTCTTTATCAACCAACTCTAATAAAAGCATAAAAACACATTGATACCATGGCGTTTGATCAAAGTTTACCATGTTAGCTACAAAAATATGAGTTTTGTAAATAAATTAGTGTTTTTAAATAATGATAGGACAGGTGATGAAAAAGGGGGCATAACTCTTACATACATAAATATCCCTTATATACCCACAATGTGCCAGATTATCCATTCTATTAATTCATACATTCTTTGCAAAAAATAAGAAAAAATTGATGATAAGTTTTTTGAATACCCCAGTGTACCCCTCTTCCCCTTCAGAAAGCCAAACATTTTTCACAATGCAGTTCATAAACCAAGTCACCAAATTTAATCAATACTCAAGCTCAACTTTTATTTCATTATTTTGACTATATGATCGTTTGTAAAACCTTTTGGTTTGAGTGATCAGGAAACATGATTATTTTCATAATTCACATATCCTAAAAGTTTTGCGTAATTCTTATCCAGTCATTGCTGGTCCATCCCGTAAAAATGAATAAATATAGGCCTACGTTGATTTCAGTACTCAAAATTTGAGTAGCCTACATACAGTATGTATGATACTCGAACAATTTTTGAATATTTTTGAATATTTCTGAAGTTTTCTTCAAATGAGCAATAATTTTGATCATTTTTCTCAGTTGTATGCCGTCAATATACAAACATGTCCAGTTTACAGAATAAATTTTACGAGTTTTAACCTTAAAATAACGAAAAGTTAGTTGAGTTGAGCTTGAGTAGGCCTACTGAGTAAATTTGGTGACTCCGGGTCCGTTTACAAACCAACTAGCGAAGCAAATACTGGTCAAAATACTATCCATGTCGGAACTACGATAATGCTGAAAGAAAAAGAAATTACATGCAGGCTTCTATTAATTCATTAAAGCGCTTTGAATTTTTAAAATTTAACCCGTTTTAACGGATGCTGAATATATATACATGTATATTTTTCAAATCGCAATTAAACTATATCCAAAATCTACTGCAATTAGGAAGAAAAAAACAAAATACAATTTTTTTAATTCAAAATGGGTTCCTGGTTTTGACACCTTGATCCACTGAATACGAGCACCTGAGTTTTCCCCGGTTTAAATAGGCATCTAGGCGGATGCAGGGTTTTAGGTAAGAGGGGGGGGGGGCGTGCTTTTGATCAATAGAATATTTCTGAAGGAGGTAATATTTCACTGTCTGCTACAAAAGAACCTCTCATGACTTGTAAAGAATTTGATAAATTTTCTGAAAGATGCGTGTTGCCCGATTCTCTAGCTAATTATTGCATTTTATAACAGAAGAAAAAAGTGCACACGATTTTACAACTGAAAAAGAACTGTATAAAAAAACAGACATGTTAATCGTATATGTAACTGATTTATTACTTAATTGAAGTAATTAGAAAATACTGAACCGAATTTTTCCAAATGTCCATTAGACAATAGCGTACATGTAGGCCTATATATTACTAGAAAAGATCTATAAATTTGAAAATATGAAAAATTAACGAATTACATAAACTTGAAAAGGCATAATTCCCTGAACTAGAAATTATTATTTTGATCAGTGATATATCATGGCCCTGTTGAACACACTTATTAAAAGTTACACATGTTATTTTAATAATGACTGTGCAATATATGAATGTTTAAAAGTAGCTATGTTTAATGTATAATTTCTAGCAGAGAATATATAAAGCCTGTTAGGCTATATCGCTGTTTCTAGTAAATCAATATATAATATAACCACTCTCACTAAGCGCCACTTAACATATAGATCTTGATAATAAATTATATCATAATTAGTTTGTTAGCTTTTGCAGTGAAGTAGATATGTAGACTAAACGTGTTATTTGCTAACAGTCTTTATATTGGGAGAGAGAGGGGGCGAGAACCGACATAAATTTAGCCTGGGATCCTGGCCCACTGATGCTAACGCTGTCTGTATCGACGAATTAAGATTGGGCCAGAAACCCAGGCTAACATAAATTGGGATAGGAAACCAGACTGATTTTATCATTCGAACACTTTTTTGAGTTTTCGTTAGTGAGCATCTAAACATATGTAATTCCCGAATAAACTTCCGTCAGAAGTTCCAACATGTCAATTTCACTTTTGCCAGTATCCTCATCATGATGCTGGATGAATAAATAGACACTATTGAATTATTTAAATTTTAACAATTTAGAAAATGGCAGGAAATGATGATGTGACGCTGAACTTTGGAGAAGAAGACGAAGTAGACAGGCGACGTCAATTAAAGTAAGTTACAAACACAGGTATACATAATTGATTAAATTAAAATCAGAAATGATGACATTGTTTTGATGTATTGAATATATTAACAGACAATAATATTCACAGGCAATATGAATGATAATAATTCAGTTCATAGTAACAGACACTTTGATAATAATTCTATGCTAACCTTTATGTACTAGATCTAATATGTAGGTCTCGCAGCAATCAGTTTACTTATATTTTCAGACATCCTGTGGCAGTTTTCTTCCATGTGGCCTTTCAGGCTTCTTCTATTTTGGCATACATCTTTTGTGGTTGGTTCAGTAGTAGTTTCATCACTAACTTCGTCGTGATTGTCATTCTTTTGTCCATGGATTTTTGGACCGTGAAAAATGTAACAGGTAAGTTATCTGTCGGTGTCTTACTTTGTAGGCTTACTTCACAGTGATGAAGGTAGAGTCTTTCTTTGGGGAGATGCTAGATTACGATGCTGTCTGATGGAATTGCGCACTTAGCCATTTACCGGTTGATTTACTAACGGTTAAAAGTTATTTAAAACCACAATCACATCCACAATTTTGTCAAAACAAAAGATTACCTTATAATCATTCAAAACATATAAGAATTAAATTTAAAATTCCATTTTTACACTAATGTAACTGCAAATAAATACCAACTAACCGTTTTCAAAGGCTGTTGCCATGCCCGATGGAGTTGCGCAGTGAATATGACGGGGTTGTTTACAGTTTATAACAAGGTCCAATAAGTATGGAGGTCCTTTCTCATTTGCAATATATACCGATCGCATCATTTCACAATCACAAGAGGTTTGCAGTCGATCATCACAGCTGCTTTGTTTGGATAAATTAATCTGGTCAGACCATTTAAACATACAAAGAGCATCTTAAAGCTTATTTTATGCTCTTTTAATAGTAAATATGATGTTTCATTCGAATGGTATTTCTTATTTTAATTTTAACTACTTGTTTAGATTACGATTCCCTTGAGTGGCTTGACCTAGTTCCCGCTGCTTGAATATATTCACTTGTCCCAATGAACAAGTAGTTTATTTGAAATCTACTTGTCCAAATGTTAAAATTACATGTCCGAAAACTAAGTGTTCTGTTACATTTGTTTTGTGTTAAAACAAGTAATTTTTATTGAAATAATTTTTGTCTTCAATACTTCGGACAAGTGAGGAGTAACATTTACTTGTCCGACTGCAAAATGGACCTGTCCCAGACAATCTGGCATATGTGATAATTTAGTCCTGACTTCTCCAGGACAGTGCTCTGACAGGGATCAGGGAAAGACAACCATCTAAATGAAAATAAACCTGCCTTATATGATTCTTAGCACACAGGCTTATACTTCAGATGCATGCTGGATTAGATTTTGCAAAAAATGAGCCTGTTTTTTATTCAATCTTTTTTCAATGTTGTGGTTAGAAGATTGACTGAGGTCAGATTAATTTAGAGGAGGTCAAATATGTTGGCATGAGATGAGCTTTGTAATCTTTAATATAACTATGTTTACATAAACATGTAAATGTAACTTTGAACAAATGCTAAATGGCATCACATATTCCTTAGGACTTCTTCCAGGGGTACAGTACTACATGTGGTACCATATATTTATGTATCAAATATTTGACTAGTATGTGTAACATACAGGCCTTTTTCTGTCAATTTTTGGGAAAATGCCATTGGCAACACAATTGAGAATTTAAACTTTAATTTGTGTCACATTGGGAAAAATTATGTGCACACGTAGAAATCTAAATGCATTTTTTAAATGCATTGCCCCATACATTATTATTTTTTTCATACAGTCATGAACTTGACATCAAATTTCATCAAATTGGTAAAAATTACATGCATTTTGCACTGGGAATGGGAATGAATTTCAGTCCCATGGATACTGAAAAATCTCTGACATATCACTTAATAAAAGTATGTACAGTGGAACCTGTAATTTAAGGCCACCTTTTGAAACCACATTGGGAAAACCACTTAGTTAAGTATTTTTTTTAGATAAAACATCTTTTGAGAGAACACCTGTCTTGAAGACCATATTTCAGTACTGGAAGAGGAAATCTTTCAAGACAGGTTCCACTGTACCTGCTCATAGTCATACAGTCAAATTTGCATTAAAGGCCACCTCTATGTAAAAGACACCTGCCTATAAATGTCATTCAATTATAACCTTTGTTAACTGTTTTAATGAATTAACCTCTTTATAAAGGTCACCTGTCTGTAACAGCAACTTTTGCCCATTTCCTTGAGTGGCCTTTATAGTTTGATTTTATATCCAATTATCCATCCAAATTTAGATACAAATTGATGCCTATTCATGTCTACTTTGCTAGTAGAATTTTAAAACTACTAGTACATTTATACATTCAAATATTACAGGAAGATTACTGGTTGGTTTGCGATGGTGGAATTGCGTTGATGATGATGGTAAAAGTCATTGGATTTATGAATCAAGACCAAAGGTAAATTTTCTGAAAGTAAACAGTTCAAACATGCATAAAAATCAAAAGTGAATTTTATCAAAGTAAATGATACTTTATTGTAACCAACAGAAAACATCAAAGATATTCAAAACTTTATCATAGTTTCATTATTCCGTAATAAAAATAGTATAAATATATATAGTAAAATAATGGGGACCGGCCATTCGACTTTGACATAACCGGAATTTTGACTCATCCGATTTTGACATAACAAGATTCCGCTGTATCTGAATTTCTTTTCTGTGAGTGTATTGTTTACAGGACTGTACAGATTATGTTATTGTGATATTTTGTTTTAGGGTCAACACGCAGTAAAAGTATCGGCAGCAGAAGCAAGGATATTCTGGCTTTCATTAGTAGCATGTCAAGTAGTATGGATAGTTTTCTTTTTTGGAACTTTATTTACCTTGAAATTTAAATGGTTTGTAAGTATGCAGCTTTGTAATACTGGTATATGCTCTGTTTTTGGGCAGAGAATTTTTTATAAAAGGTTTTTTTTTATTATTCACAGTCTAAACATATTCAGAAGTCTAGATCTGTACAGAGTAAATGTGAATCTGTTAAAAGAAAGGTCCATAAGTCTCAGATGGAGAATACAACAAACTTCTGCTTTACCTACCGTTAGATATATTAAAGTAGACCAGTACGGTATCAATTTTGATTTCTTCAGACAGATTTTAGCCATGCTGGAACGTAAGCTTATTTAGAAAAGTTTGCAAGTTCACATTTGGAAATTTAATAATCTCTGTCCAGGTACGTTGTACCTGGGTTCTCTCTTCCACCATTAAAAACTGGCTGCCACCACAGGGCTTATCCTGAACTAAAAAAACTATGGGCCAAAAAATCAGCCAACCAAGATATTTTAGGCAATTTAAATTTTGATTAATCAAGTCAGTGAATATTGATACGAGCTGGCCTGGCTCAGTCCGTAGCACTCTCGACTCTTGATCGTGAGTTTGAGTCCAGCCAGTGACAGGTTGGTTTCCTGTCCTTCGGATGAGACAGTAAAAACCGAGGTCCTGCATCACAGTAGGTGTCGGCACATTAAGGAACTGAATGGCCGCAAGTGCCAAGCATAGGCCAAAATTTGAACCCCTTCACCGGCATTTTGTGATGTCTCCATATGAGTGTCTGAAGAAATCAAAATTGATACCGTACTGGTCTACTTTAATATATCTAACGGTAGTGAGTGGGACATTAAACAACAATACAATACAATAAATATTGATACCAAATATGTTCCAAACTGTATGTAACATTGTGGTGACAAGTGGAAACTATTAATATACATGTACATGTGATGTAATGTGGCACCCTATTTACAAGTCTGGAGGTTTACTTGATTGGGAAAATTTTGGCACAATTGAATTCCATTTTTACCAATCAAGCAATTACCGTTGTAACTGATGCTGTGTGCATTGTCAAATGTAGTTGTCTATGATCATGCTAAATCTTTCTCTTTTGAATGACAGTATGATACACACAAAATATGTACAGGTCTATCAAGGTAAATTGGCATATGTTTACAAACACAACAAGTCTTAATCAAATCATAACAGCGGTGACAAGCTACTTGTTGTCACAAAAGTATTAGAGATTCAGTAATGCATGGAGTCTGTGCAAGGCAATTATGTTTTACCTGTTCAACTTATTTTTAGTAAGGAGACCGTATTGTTTTGGTTTCTGACTGAACCAGGAAGTGCCACTTAACCTTGATAGACTTATACCTAAAATATTTGCCTGGAAATTAGCCAATTGGCAATTACAATATATTTTAGCCAATCTTGAAAAATAAATTAGTCAATGGCTAGATTGGCTAATGGCAGCGTTAGCTCTGCAAATATATTTTAACAATTATTGAGTGTGGCTACTGTGGCATATAAAATTTTATAAAGGAAACTGGTTACTTCTTGGCCATGCTCATTGAGTGATGTGGTCCAACAAACCAATCCCAGTTACTGTACTAATATATAAAAGAATAAAGTATTTTTAACATACACTCTGCTGTACTCTCTTAAACTTAAAGGGGCGTTAGCTGCATTTTTAAAAAAAATTGTTTTTCTCTTTTTTACTACTTAGATTTACAAAAAAGAAAATGATATACACAGCTATTAAAATTCTTAAATTCACATACATTTTGTGAAAATTGCTTGAGAAGCCCAGGTGTGGCTCTTTTTCACTTGCAATTGATATGCTCAACCTTACTATTTCTATAAGAATACCACACTGGACCTCACCTTATTTTCAAAACATATATAGGAATATAAGATTTTGTATGCCTGTGTATAGCTCTTATTTGTTATTATTAATCAAGTACAGATGTACGGATAGTAAAAGTAGAAAAAAATCTTTTTTTTTTCTTTTGGTAACCACAGCTAATGCCCCTTTAAGAGTATTTGAAATCATTGGTACAGTATATTCATGTCATAAGACTTGAGTCATTATTTCTGTATAAACATGAGACCAAAAAGTGACAAGAGGAAAACTTCCACCAATACTAGAACAAAAATATCCAACACTAGCACTAAATGCAGTCTAAACAGCATTCCAGCTACAGGATTTTAGCATTGCACCCTACACTGCTAAAACTTTGGCCTACCCTGCCCTTTCTACATTTCCTATCTACCCTGCTTATTATTTGTACTTCATAATTTGAATAGTGTTTTACACCACACTCAACAATTTTTCAGTTATATGGTGGTGGCCAGTTTTTAATGGTGGAGGTGAGAACCCGGTTACACTGTACCCAGTCAGAGACCACTGGCCTTCCACAAGTAAAATGGCAAACTTTCTCACAAAAATCAGATTAGGTTCCAGCTTGACTCGAACCTGCCCTGACCAGAAGTGAGAGACTTCATGGTTCAAAGTGTGATGCTCTAACCACTCGGGCACAGAGGCCCGTATTTTGTAATTTGTAAACCAAAATAATAATGTACATTTTCCACCTCTCAACAACCCACTGGCATCAGAGTCATGATAATTTTGGTCTGAAATGTACAAAACAGCTAAAATACACTGGAAAAAACTTCCTTTTGATTGTTGACCATTCCTTATCAACTTTTGATTCCTGGCTTTGTCAATATCTTTAGATCTCTTAAACAAACTTTAGTAATGCAGGCATTCATTGTACCCATGTATTTTTGTAGATGGTTGTGATGGTGGGAACATTAATGAATGGTGCAAATCTTTATGGTTACATTCGCTGCAAGTATGGATCAAAAGCTAAATTGTCCTCAGTTGCAACAGGATTTCTAGGACGGCAGCTGTGGAGATCCGTAAGTAATTATAATATTTATTTGTATCCAATTGCATTAAAAATATTTCCACTGTATATATATATGGTTTTTGTTCAGGTATCCTGTTTTTTAATCATAATTTACTATAGTATTGTATTCAATGACCTAAAGGTTTATTTTTTTCTACAGATGACAACACCAGCAGAGGAATCCACAGGGAAAAATTGAGACATCATCAAGAAAACTACGGGTTGAAGTTCTCGAGTCCCAACTTGTCTGGCATCGGTAAAAAATAGTAAGGAAGAACATCAATTTCCGGTACATGTTAACAACTGAACAATATACTTGCTTATTTTTTCACGGATGTCAAGTCATCTATGTTATATTTACAATGCTCTATCTTTAAAACTTTATTTTGTATAATTTGATCTTGAAATTTTTTTATGAAAGTTGCAATACACGTATCTATGGTATCACAGAATGGTGGTAAACAATATTTTATCTACAAATTTTGAGTGTCCAAAACTACTCAGTTAATTTGATTTATGGGACATTTTATCATCTAATTAATCAGCGTCAACATAGCAGAAAATTCATTTGAGCAGTTACAAAGAAAAAAAAAAAAAAAAAAAAATTTCTTTGACATTCTTATCAAGGGTTTCAGTTCTGATTGGGAATCTTATTTTTTTTCAGTGTTTAAACTGTTGTTGTAATATTGGTTTGACTTATTTGATTATCATTACCAACAATTTATCTTTTGGGATCTCTATTTAATGTTTCTGGAATAGGAAATGAAAGTTATTTTTATATAATATTCAGCATTCCATATATTGTCTTTCATACAGAAAGAATAATAGTTTACATGATTAGGTCTTTTCATGTACAGGGGAGTGCTCTGTGTTTGCAGTTTTACTTATATACAAAATGTATAGATTCTAATGAAGGTATATTGAAAATATCCATTATTGTGTATGTGCATCCCTAGGTAATTCCACCGTCATTCAGTTCCTATCTCTTTCTCGTTGCGATCCTGTTGTGTTTGGGGTCCATCGTACATAAAGTTTCACATTACTGAAGGGATTTTAATGAAATTTCATAGGAATGTTGTTATCTTTCTGGGCCGTCTGAAATCCAATCCAAGTTGGCAGCCATATTGAAAAAAGAAATAATTTTTGAACTTAAAACTGAGGTTCAGTACCTTGACATGACCAAATTTTATTTTTCATATGGATCCAGAATCCAAGATGGCCACTGTGATAGCCATCTTTAAAAAAACTTTTATAAAAATGAATTCAAATTTTGTATATTCATACTAAGGTAAAAGAAAATTTCAAAAAACAAATATACCTAAATATATTGACGTTATCATTAATCATCCCTTCTTTAATCTTTGCTGTGGTATACTTTAAGCTTGCCCTCTGACCGTTTTACAAATGCTTTCAGGGTGTAGACAATAAGCAACTCTTGACACTGAAAGATGTTTCAATACATAACAAAAAATGCAAACAGTAAAGTTCAACAAATGCTTTGAAGTCGGTCAACAAAACTGTGTGTGACGTCATATTGAAAAGCTGTGAAAATTGGATCCCATGCGAGTTTTCGGCTTCATCAACCAATAAAACAATATGTAAAACAAATCGGGTATTAGAAGTTAAAATATTTGTAATATAATAAATGCAATATTAAAGTGAAAATGTCAATTAGATTTTACACACATTGTAATATCGTAAGTCATTTCATGTGGGTTTTCTCCCCTGGTCTTTTGAGTTTGGGCAAGTTGTTGTAAGTTTTTGATCTTGATTATTGTGCTATGCATTGTTTACCAATGCACATTTTCATTTTTGACATACATGTATTTATTCCAACAAATATGTAAACCATTTCTCACATCATGATGTTATTTGTAAATACTTAAACAAATTATATATATTAAAATCTTATGTGGGTCATGATGCATTTTTCATTGTTGTTCTTTTTTTTAATTCCATGTAGTAAGGCACACAATATTTCATTCAACATTTCACATTGCTGGTCTTTTCTTAAAGGGGCATTAGCCTTTTCTTTTTATGCCCTGGCCTGAAAGGTCCACCGGGGACATCTAGTGTTTGGATCATCTGTTTGTCTGTCCGTAATTCCATCCTGCTTACATATAAAGTGTAATATTTCAAGTTTGGATTGTGATACAGTAACCAGATTTAGACTGTAAGTTCATCAAAGAGTTGCTCTCACTTCACTGCCCCAGGGGGAGGGGTCAAATTTGTTGGGACCAGGGGCATTTGTGTGATATACAATAACAAAAAGAAATATACATAGGCATAAAAATTCTTAAATTCCTATATATATATTTGGTAAAAATTACTTCGAGAAACCCAGTTTGGCAATTATTCACTTGCAGTTGATTTATTCAGCCTTACTATTTGTATATGAATACCACACTGGACCTGACCACATTTTTAACAAAATATCTAGAAATATAAGAATTTTTATGCATAAGAAATTTGATTTTATTTGATATTTTACATCAAATACAAGTACAGGTCTACCAAGGTAAGTTGGCACATGTTTACAAACAGGAGTCTAAATCAAATCATAACAGTGGTGACAAGCCACTTGTCACCAAGGTATTACAGATTGACTTATTCAGTAACACATGAAGTCCATGCAAGGCAATTATGTTTTACCTGTATAACCTATTTTTGGTATCGTTTTGGTACCTGGATGTGCCACTTTGCCTTGGTACACCTATACATGAAGTAGAAAAAATTGAAATGATTTTTTTATTTGTTGGTATACACAGCCGATGCCCTTTAAGATACCAGAAGCGTAGGCGTGTCCCAAGTAGTTCTCTGTATTGAGGGTACCCAACTCTCTCAAGAAAAAAATCAACTTTATAATTTTTTCTGTCAATTGTGTGAGAAAATCATGTTTTAAAACTTTGTAGAAACTCCATTTTCACCAACTTTTCTGTTTAGCATCACTAGAGCTATTTTAAAATTTGTGAATGTCATACACACTGGATTTGTGGACATGATGAAAAAAACCGTTAGTATTTCCTGAAATCTGGAAAACATTTGGCAAGCAGAGGTTATCCATGGGTAAGGATGTAAAGGAAGTCCAAAACAAAGTTGAGAAATGATCAAATCTATGACCAGTTTGGGAAAGGGCAAGACTAAGGAAGAAAATTTAATTTGGGATGGATTACTGGAGATTAGTTAATCGTATAAAACAAATGCATAACTCTGTAAGTCAACAGAAACATATACATCAAGAGTACATGTACTTCCTCGCTTTGGCTTAATTTAAAGTGAACCATGACACTTAAAGTCCTTGCCTTTCGTTCCTGTGATGCAGGGAGACAGAAGTTTAGTGTATGTGTATTCATGTCCTTGCTTGAGTGGTCCCTATTTCAAATGGCTTTTTAAGTGCCACTACACTTGTACAATCTAACAAAAAATATCAAACAGCACATCCTAGACCATTTACCCTCTATCTAGGCAGCTGTGTGGACAGAAGATGAAATCTCAGCTCTGAAAATCTGGCACAACCGGAGATTGTTCAAGGGACCTTTATGGTGAAGATTTGGTGCTCTGCTAACTGAGCTACTGTTGTCTACTACAGTATATCAAAAGTAATATTGAATATTGAAAAGATTTAATTTTTATGTGACAACAATGATTTCATGTAACTATTTAATTGCATAATACAGAACAAAGGCATAAATATTGCAACAGACACATATCAGTACATTGGGAATAACAAGAGTTGTCAGAAGACAATGAAGCTCACCAAAATGGGTGTAAATTTTCATAATAGATATTTGACCCATAGCTGTCAGGTTTTAAGGTCAAGGGACTGGTGAAATTTTGATTCCTTCAGCTCAGGTTAAAAAGTTTGAAAAGTAGGTCAAAGGTCACTAGGTCAAAAGTCAAGGTACAAATGAAAGCTATTGTGATAGGAAATCTAGCTATTGTGATGAGAAATCTATATGTGAAATATCAAAGCCCTATCCCTCATGGTTTAAAAGATATAGCCAAGGATAAAGTTTTTGAAAAGTAGGTCAAAGTCACTAGATCAAAAGTCAAGGTACCAAATGAACGCTCTGGTCATAAGGAATCTATATGTGAAATATCAGAGCCCTGTCCTTTGCAGTTAAAAAGTTACAGGGCTGGTTAAAGTAGTTGTCAACAACAAACAAATTTAAAAAATAAGATTATCATGTAACTAACATGTATATCGCCAATATTTTCATAGAATATTATACAACACATTCCAGAGCTTTTAGTCTATGCCATACAAAATCATAAATTTGTCCCCAATCTCAAAAAAATATTTAGTGTATAATAATATAGTCTGTTGGACTTTCTGGTCAAAATGACGTCTATAATAGAATTATATTTGAACTCTGAAAAAATCTTCATAAACCATGTCAATTTCACAGAAGTTAATTTCATCTGTTCACTATAGACTTGTATCAAGTAGTTCATTTTGCCTTGCCTTGTCACAATATTCCAGTGAATAATATCTCTCTCTCTCTCTGGGGTTGTGTGTGTTGCTGTCACATGAAGTGGTGATTTTTACATATCACAAAAACCTTAAAAATTAAAAATTAATCAATCAGCAGTATATAACACATTCTTTAGAGGTAATATTTATATACTAATGAAAATAATAATCAATTTAATGCTTATTTCATTGGGATAACTACATGATAATACACATGCAAACACCACACAATTTAATGCAACAAATCCAACAATGCTCATAGGCGTCGGAACCGGGGGGGGCTTAGCCCCCCCCCCCCATTTTTTGCAAATATAGACACACTGGCGTGTGTATACAGTTCCCACGGAATGCTGACTATTCAGACCACCTAACTATACTAACTATAGGTGGTCTCTAAAATCCTGATTAGTTAAGAGGTAGGTCTCTTAAACGACGTATCTGTATAAGGCCTCCAGAGGACACCTATCAAAATAATTCTGTATTTGACCCTTGCAGTTTTTCAAGCCATGCTCCTTGTCGCTAGAAAAGATTCTCGATCCTATAATTCAAAAAAAACTCAGGAATGGAATAAGGGGTAGGTGCTTAATTATTAAATATTTTTTTCGGGGACATAGAGCAATTAATAGTTTCAAATAAGATGACGTAAAATATTAGTAATAAATCTAGTAAAAAAGTTTTTTATGAAGTGTCCACCGTACCGTTAGTGATCCGTAAAGTTGCGCTTGTTTAGTTATGTGAAAGGGTACAGAGAAGATCACCAGAATATCAAAATATTTGTAAGCGTAGGTTGCTACCGGGATAAGTACAATAAAATAGAAAATGCTAGATTAGCAAACTTATGGTTACTTGCAGTTTTTCAGGTCGGAGAAGACAGGTTTGTAATGTGCTCTATCTTGTACAAACTAAAACAACCAGCTATTTTTAAAATATCAGAGATTTCTCGATGGTATGTAAAACAAAAGGTATCTATATTTCACAGTATGGCCTGTCCGCTGCAGAGCGAATGAAAAAGTATAGGGCTATTGGGACAAAAAAGATACAGGAAAGAAAGAGCTTGAATGGAGAGCAGAGAAAAAAAAAAGGAGAAAATGGAGAAATGAAAAAAGAAAACAAAGAAAAAATCGAATACGGTTCAAATTTCCGATATTATCATAAAGAAAAACTCTGAAAGGGCATACAGAGAGAAAGAAAGGGAAGTTGATAAATATAGAAAAAGATTTGAACGGCTAAAAATTTATGGCCTTGGAACTTCTTTTTAATAGAGTTATGAAGAAATAAAATGAAATCTTAAGGGCCAAAAAATATATTCTAAAAAACTTGTAATGTGTCAGAAAAACAAAAAATTGTTATGATCTGTAAGTGCCTACACAAAAAGGAAAATCATTCATTTTTTTGATATCAATAAGGGTAATGCCAAGTTGTGCAGAATGATTAATGATACTTTGAAAAATCTTTTATCAAGCATATGTGAAAATACACAAATATACATGTATGTTCTGAAAACATATATAGATTACATTTATCCTACTAAAAATTGTTGTGTTGTGACAATCACATGAAGAGTTGTTTGTTTACAATAATTACAAACAACATACATTTGCATAAAGTGCAAGTAGCACTAGTTCACACTACATAATTTAAAGATTAGAAAATGTTATATGGATTGAAGAAACTGAAAGTTCACGAAGAGTGTATCGTAAATCTTTACCACCAGAATCATTCTGTTTGTCCGAAAGGTTCTCTCTGAGTTAAGGTATCAAGTCCACAAGTAAATGTTATACATTTTGTATCGGATGGACCCACAACACAATATAGATCAAAAAAGAATTTCTTCCTTCTCCAAAAATCGTATTTCTAATATTTATGGTTACAAATGTGCAACTTGGAACTTTAGCGAAGCAGGGCATGGTACACCGGATGGCATTGGTGGCTTGGTAAAACGTACAGCAGACAGATTAGTGTCCCACAAAGATATAATTGATGTCGGTGACATGATTAAACAGCTTGACAAAATGCGAATTGTCAATTCAAATAATGTCGTTAATGATAATGAAATTCAAAACATTGACTTAACGATTCCCCAGAATATCAAAACAATTCCATCCACAATGCATTCATCAGATTTGTTGTTTTCAAAATCAAAACTCTATTGTCTCTCGACCTCTCTCTTGTTTTTGTGTAATGATTTATGTCCTTGATTCGGTAACCTGTATTCCAGACACAAATAGTAATGTTACCCCTTTCAATGATCGCTGACTCAGACATCAAAGGTTTTACTCCCGTCAATGCTCTTGACGTCGATCTGATCTAAAAGTAATGCATAATATAGGGACTTTTTCTGGCCCCTTTTGGAGGATGTTTTTCAATACATTCTAGACGATGTTATAACTCTGATTCCCGAGCCTGTAACAACGAGACATGTGGAAATTATGCCTGAAATATGGTCTGAAATTGTTCATTTACTCGACATTTAATTGTTAAGCAGGAGTCGTGTTGTGTTTATACATTAACAAAAGTTGACCGTGTAAAATATTTTTGGTGTTTTTCTTAACTGATTACCGACGATTTAGTTTCACGGTCTACACCATAATGGATTAATAAAAATGGAATGTTTTTATGTACATTTAATTTGTTAATTGACTAAAAACATTTTGCTTGTGCTTTTTGTTTTGGCTCAGAAGAATTTCAATTTGAAAGAATTTTCTTTTCTATTTTTCATATCTACATTGATCAAATCTGTTTTCTTAGTGGATTGATGTGACGTATAAAGTTTTCATGTGTTGCATTCATTTTTATTTGTCAAATAACACGAGTAATGATTGATTAAGCATTTTATGAGCCAGCGACATATAGGTACATGTAACACATTCCTGTGTCCACGCCGTTACATGTTGTCGTTTCCGTTACTCTACTGTCCTTTCATGATTGTTGCCATTTTGAGAAAAATAAAAAAATTTTTGAAAAATTAAGTTATTTTAGCAGGTTTGGTAAAATTAATTATGGAAAATTGTGTTAAAAGCAAGCTACTGATTTAGTTATTTTAAGCGAATTGAAACACCGATGGAAATAAAAGATCGTCAAATTTATACTACTAACGATTAAATAATAATCATTCATTGCATTTTTTCATTTACTTTTAAATAAATTTGACATTGATGAGGTCAGATCCAGACTTTAACTTTGGCATTAAAAACTGTACTAAAATAAACAAAGATCAATATGTATTACATATATGTCCCTTAGTTAAATATTCCCCATGTAGTATTGGGACATGGACGCTTAATGGGTCGAATACGGTATTTGATATTTATGAAGAACTTTGTAAGAAGTGGTGTACAGAAAAAAAAAATTGTAATCAGTTGATTATAAATGAAGTTGTGGAATGGATTAACTTTTAAGATATGTGAAATACACAAATCATTCATTCCTACTTGTTTAAGTGAAAACTAGTGCATATTTATTAGACGTTATAATCGAAGAAAGAAAACGAAGACTGTTCAAACCTGGTTTTTGATTTTATTATTTTGATTTGATCTACTCTTACTACTTGTACTTGATATACAATAACAAATAAGAGCTATAAACAGGCATAAAAAAATCTGATATTCCTATATATCTTGTGCAAATGAGGTCAGATCCACTGTTGTATTCATATATACCGGTAAATAGTAAGGTGGAGTTAATCAGTTGTAAGTGAAAAAGTGCCAAACCTGGGTTACTGAAGCAATTTTCACAATATACAATTTACATGCATTGTACATGTATATGGAAATTTAAGAAATTTTATGCCTGTGTATATTTCTTTTTTGGTATTGTATATCAATGTAAGTATATATGTAGTAAAAAAGGGGGAAATATTTCCAAAAAAAACCCACAGCTAATGCCCCTTTAAATTACTTCCTTCTACAATTTAGAACAATATTAATAAAAGAAAAAGTAACGATTTATTTCGTAACACAGCAGTATCGTTTTCACCAAGCTGTGCTCCACAATAAACAAATCAGGAATAAATTAATTCACTGTTCCAAACTTTTCACACATATTACACTTGAAAATACAATAATAATGATGATAATAACAATGGGAGGGAGGGTGGGTCTAATTGCAGCAATGGAAAGCCTTCGAATGAATGAAAAGCATGCTAAATTAAATACCTGTTGAACAGGTATGAGTACTTTTAATATTGACCAATGGCTATTAACTTCCGTTAGTAAATATAAACAAACGCACGTGTTCTTATATATACAATAAATAAATTACTTGTAAACACTCAAAATATTTACATACTGTCTTGGTTATTACGGTATAGTCGAGACAGATTTTGGTCACATAAAAGAGGGCTTCACTCAAAAATTGGCCCAACTTCATGTCATGACTAAACTCTACTTGTGTAAGTAGGTCTATAGTACATATATTCTGGGGGTATGCATAAAACTAAACTTGCAGGTGTCAAAATATTTGTTATTGAAGGCCTATTGTACATGAAGTGATCAAATGAATAATATACCGGTATAATAGAGTAGGCCCTACGAAAGGTCACTACTGGATACACGTTCATGAAGTAATGTAGGCTGCTCTCGTTACTACTCTTCCAGAGTAGTTAATTAACTGTATAATATACATGTAAATTGCGTTAGTCCCAGTATTTGGACACATGGTTGTTCCGTTGTCTTTGCCTAACCTGTTCAACCTTCTCCCTTACTGTCAATGAACATGCTATTTTAAGATCTTTCTTAAAATAGTGTATGAATTGGATGAATGAATCCAGTATAAATATGTGATGAGGATGACGGTTTGTAAGCTTTTGCAGTAATTGGTATTGCTTTAAAAAATGCAAAAGAACAGAAAATACCATACCGTCATTGCTACTTCGAGCGAGGTCAGTATTAAGTAAAGAGGTCATGTGACCATCAGTCAAACATGTGGGAAGATACGGAGAAAATCGTTCACTGCCATAAATGTTTTCATACTTTGAATAGCCCTACTTACTCTCCTTTTTGAAAGGATGGACTCCAGTATAAATGATTTTATAGGTCAAAGACAAGGTTATGAGTACTTTTATTACCTTTCAGGCCTATTATGCTACATTTTCATTGTGAGCGGTAAGGGCATTACACTAAAGAGTAGCCTAATACCTATAAAAGCATCAAGACAAAAAGTCTACAAAGAGGTTCTACTCCAGCATATAAGATCACACTTTAGCTTTACTAGTTTATGATAATTACACATATGTAATTTATTTATAGGAAAAAAAAACAAGTTGCATTTTGTTGGCTAGGCCAAAATTTCTTCCCCGAATTTAATTAACATTTTATGATAAGACTGATTTAACACCCCACCCCCCCGCAAAATGTAACTAATTATCAGGTCAGAATTTCAGCCTGTCGCCCCAAAAAGATTTTCGATCTAACTATTTGATCTAGACTTTGCATCTTTTGAAGTAGTTCATCTAGTTGTCTTGGCACAGGATTAAGAGAGGAAAGTTTGTTGAGAATTTCTTTGACATCCATGTCCTCTACTAAAGTGCCAGTATCCGAGATGGAAGAAGTGGAGTTTGACTCATTTTCTGGTATATTTTCCTTCATTATCTTGTCTTTCCGATCTGAAAGACACATATAAACGTAAAATACTTTGCGTTCTTCAAGTTATACATGATAAATCTATAGGCCTAGTGGTTATTCTAACGACCTTCGTGTACGTGTAACCTCGAAAATACTATTAGAATGACCACCTTGCACTTTTAAAACCTAGGGAAATTCTCAATGAGACTGTGAATTTTAAAATTTCTTGAGAAAACACATTATTTACATGATGATCATTCAGATTATGTAAATGCAACCAAATTTCAAATTTTCCAAATTTGAGCACACAAATACATGTATTGAACAATATAACATATATACTAGCCTACTGACCTTGTACTAAGCGTACATCAAGAGAGTGGAGTATTTCTTGGAGTTGTTTTGCTGCATTTGGTCCCGTTCTGTGACATCGTATCCAACGCACCAGCCAGTCCGCACACTTGTTCTCTATGCGATCTCGTATAGTTTGTGTATCACCAAGAAGGGAACGTTGCAAGCTCTCTTCCTTGTAAGGAGTATCTGATTCAAAGTAAAACAAATTAATATTTGTCTCTGATAATATTCAGTGGCGGATCTAGAAAGTTTTTCTAAGGGCGGTGAGGCTGGTTATATAGTTATACTTTTATTTACAAATCGCTGCACATATTTCTAATTGTAGAGGAATTAATTGCGAGGCAATAATTAACATGGGGATCGGATAACAGTCATCTTTCAGATAAATTCTTAATCTTGGAAGCCCAAAGCCCGAGTGATGTTTCAACTTCCAGACATGAAATTACGCTGGATTTTTTTTTCAATTTTACGAGACATGAGAGGCTATTTTGTAGTTTTCAGACACTAAAGATTTTTCTTCGAAAATATTTAACTTAAAAAACTATGGGGAATACAGAAGACATAGACTGAATACTATAGGGGTTCGGATTTATGCTCCCAATGTATATTTTAGAATTTTACCAGATATACTTAATGCTAGTGGGTATAACATGGGTTATGCTCCCGCAGATTTTTATTCATTTATTTATTTTGCAAGTCCTAAGAGGCCATTTTTATAACTTACAAATGCTGAATTAGAAAATATTTATTTTTTCAAAAGTATCCCAAAGACAGAATGATCAAGTGAACTAATTCAGCAGCGGCTCCCAATCTACATTATGGAATTCAAGTTCCAATTTGCCGAAGCCGATGTGGTATTTTCTAGCTATCAGACACACAATCACGGGTTACCTTTTGGTCCAGAATTATGTACTCGAGAAAATGTTCAAAAAATGTCCGGAGATTTAAATATCAGGTTCCAAATAACCTTAAAAACAACTTTCGAGACTGATGAATTATGAACGTTTTAAATATGTATCTATTCACCATATTTCATTGCCAGCATCTGGGATAATCTTTGCGCTTTTGTAGGTAAGTGCGATATTTTGACGGTAGTCGGCACTCTGTTTTCTGCTATCATCATTTGGACAGCATCCACTGCACCAATGACGTCATCTTCTGTTGGGTTAGGATCTTGAGCCAGTTTGATCAAATCGTGAATAAAATCCACTTTTGACTCCGTGGAAGTCGTCGTTTGATCAACCCTTGCTATATTTCTTGAGACTGTCTGCAAAGCTGTCTAGAGGTATAAATATTATACATTGTATAATCACTGGGAATGTATGTCATTATCATATCCACATGTCATTAAAATGAGAAAACAAATGGTAGAAAATATGATAAAACTAAATTTCTTCTGTAGTTTTGATATTGTTCCCGGCAGACTTTGTAAATTACATTCCAATGGCATATGAAAACACATGAATATTTCGAAATATAGATAAAAGGATGAGACACTCGAGTAAACATTGCACTCTTAATGCCCACATACAAATGTAGACCCGTTATCCATTATGGATTGGTCAAGATTCCGACTGTCTCCATGCCAATAATTTGAGCGATTAAAAGCGCGAGGGAACAGAAATCAAGCTCTGATAGCAAAGTAAATCCATACACAGTCCCTTGCTCTTACACTTGAATAAATTCCGTATTTGTCAGTTGTGTTCAATATTAAACTGATCATTTCAGAATTTGTGTTGGTCATTGATTATCAGTGGTCCATGACCATCAAGTCGAATTGTAACTTGGTATGAAATAACACAATTTTATAAAATTAGGACAGTTATATTCGTTTTCCAGAGCAGTACTTAATACATCGTAATTGTTAACTACCGAAATTGCATTATATCAAACGTTTGCTCAACTTAGCTGTAGGCTAACACCGCGCTCAACTTTGCTGTAGGCTAACACCGCGCTCAAATTAGCTGTAGGCTAACACCGCAGGATTCCCTGCATTTGTTCGTTCATCCCGCCAATAATTTTTCACTTATATGAAGATGCATTCAACTTTAGGTGAAGTGCTAACAATTTTGGTTTCTTTTACGTGCCACGCCTTCCGCCTGACCTCAGTTTCAATTCTCACCCGAAAGTCCCGTGACTTTCACTTCCACTTCGTATGCCAAGCGCTTGGCGAAGGAACAACCACTACCATTTTAAAAGTGTTTGTTATGACCTGGTCTGGGAATCGAACCCAGAACCATCAGCTTGCGAGTCGGACGCTCTACCACTAGACCATGACAAACGCAAATTCCCTGTAGAATCCACATCAAAGTAAAATACTTAACCCTGAACAAGGATGGAAATGTTAGTCTCCTGAGAGCACATAAGATTGAAATCAAATTTAGAATGTAACCATGAAAATAATATATTTTATACAATTTGCGCAAACATATAAAATGTGACATAATCTTTCAACCTGAAATAAAAAATTTACCAGAGTAATACTCCAAACAGCTCGTGACATACTAAGTGCAGCTGACGTAATAGGTCCTTTCTATACAGCTGACGACATAATATATACCATTGCTGACGACATGATATAAACACCTGTCAACATACTCCATACAGATGATTACATAGTCCTACTCTACACAGCTGACAACATACTCTATACAGCTGACAACATAGTCCTACTCTATAGGCTATAGTTGATGACATGATATAAACACCTGTCAACATACTCCATACAGATGATTACATAGTCCTACTCTACACAGCTGACAACATACTCTATACATCTGACAACATAGTCCTACTCTATAGGGTATAGTTGATGACATGATATAAACACCTGTCAACATACTCCATACAGATGATTACATAGTCCTACTCTACACAGCTGACAACATACTCTATACAGCTGACAACATAATCCTACTCTATAGGCTATAGTTGATGACATGATATAAACACCTGTCAACATACTCCATACAGATGATTACATAGTCCTACTCTACACAGCTGACAACATACTCTATACAGCTGATAACATAATCCTACTCTATAGGCTATAGTTGATGACATGATATAAACACCTGTCAACATACTCCATACAGATGATTACATAGTCCTACTCTACACAGCTGACAACATACTCTATACAGCTGACAACATAGTCCTACTCTACAGGCTATAGTTGATGACATGATATAAACATCTGACAACATAGTCCTACTCTATAGGCTATAGTTGATGACATGATATAAACAGCTGACAACATACTCCATACAGATGATTACACAGTCCTACTCTACACAGCTGACAACATAGTCCTACTCTATAGGCTATAGTTGATGACATGATATAAACACCTGTCAACATACTCCATACAGATGATTACATAGACCTACTCTATAGGCTATAGTTGATGACATGATATAAACAGCTGACAACATACTCCATAGATGATTACATAGTCCTACTCAATAGAGCTGACAACATACTCTATACAGTTGCCAACACACTATATACAGCTAACAAGGTACTCTATACAGCTGACAACATACTCTATCTAGCTAACAATATATTCTATCACATCTGATGTCATATTCTATACAGCTGACAACATACGCTATACAGATGACAACATACACTATACAGCTGCTGTCAACAGCTGATTATCTAGCCCTACTCTATTGGCTGCAGCTGATGACATGATATAAACAGCTGACAACATACTCTATACAACTGACAACATAAACTATACAGCTGACAAAATACTCCATACAGATGATTACATAATCCTACTCTATACAGCTGACAACATACTCTATACAGCTGACAACACACTATATACAGCTGACAACATACACTTTACAGCTGACAACATACTCTATACCACTGACAACGTACTCTATATAGCTGACAACATACACTTTACAGCTGACAACACACTATACAGCTGACAACATACTCTATAAAACTCAGTGACAACATACTCTATATAGCTGACAACATATTCTATCACATCTGATGCCATACTCTATACAGCTAACAACAAATTCTATCACATCTGATGTTCTCTATACAGCTGACCAACATACTTATGATATATACAACTAGATGATTACTACAAACCAAAACATTTGTTATATCACAGGATAAAAATTGCCACAAGCGTAAAACTCCTTATTTTTAAAAGATAAAAAATGCTACAAACGTAAAGACTTTTTGTTTTAGGGATAAAAAATGTTACAAAATTAAAGAGTATTTGTTTTAAGGATGAAAAATGCTACAATCGTAAGGACCATTTGTTTTAAGAATAAAAAAATGTTACAAACGTAAAGACTTTTTGTGGTCCCTACATAAACTGGACATTCAAATGGTTTCCGTTATAGGAAGGCGTGGTTAGTGATAGAATTTGGGAAATCTTAATATTCATTAGTTATAATCAGAATGTATGGTAAGTATCTACCTTCAATGTTTCTATTTCCACATATGTCACAGCTAATTTTTCTGCTGACCGCCGACATTTACCTGACGTCACTTTTAGAAGACCTTCTTACCTTTAGAGTTTCTATTTCCACGTATGTTTCAGCTAATTTTTCTGCTAATTGTCAACAATTACTGACGTCACTGAAGACCTTTTTACCTTTAGAGTTTCAATTTCCACGTATTTCTCAGATAATTTTTCTGCTGACTGCCGACATTTACCTGACGCCACTTTTAGAAGACCTTCTTACCTTTAGAATTTCTATTTTCATGTATGTCTTAGCTAATTTTTCTGCTGTCTGTCGACAGTTATTTGACGTCACTTTTAAAAGACCTTCTTACCTTTAGAGTTTCTATTTCCACATATGTCTCAGCTAATTTTTCTGCTGTCTGCCGACAGTTATTTGACGTTACTTTTATAAGACCTTCTAACTTGGTGATTTTTTCTTCCCAATCGTCATCAGCAGTAACTGTAATAACGTTGTTGTCTCCGACCATAATCCGACTATTGGGACCAAAAATCAAAGACGCTTCCTCTTTTCCCTTTGCATAAAGATCCGATATGCATTCTTTTAGCTTTGATATTTCGTGATTTTTCGTTTCTAGCTGATCTTCTAGGTATAAACAACGTTTTTTGTAGTACTTTTTTCTTCTGAAATACATTGGTTTCCTGTTGGCAGGAACACGGTGTTCCCGTCTGACAAGCTCCGTTCTGATGTCACTCGCCATATCTGCTAGGCCTAATTATTTTACGTAGCTCTATTCATCAAAAGTGAACTGCATCTGAATCCGTGTTATGACGGTTTTTTGAAAATTGGTGTTCACCGCCGCCCTGTCGATTCAAAATTAAAAGTGTGACATTAATAGACCTAGATAATCGTTTTGTCCTAAAAATTATAAACTTTCCGATAGGGACTCCAAGTCGGTGTCCGACCAGTCTTCCGAAGAACCATCAGACCGAAGGTCCGATAAAGAAGTTCTGCATTCTATTATACAAAAGGTCCAGTACTCCCTCCGAGGGTACAAATATACCCACGTGTCAATAGTTTGAAGGTCTGATGGATCTATACAGTTTAAGGACCCAGTAGTTAGAAGATCTAAAAAGGTCCGATAGTCCGATTTGTTGTTGTTTGTTTGGTGTTTATTATTATTTGTTTTTATGATGTTATTTTCTAAAGATTTTATACATGATGTTAAATTCTTGATGAAAGTAATAGAGAGCGCGAACTTCGTGGTAGAGAGTGTAAAATTGAACTACCAACCAATTCAAGATACTAATATTTAAACGGAAGTAACATTTTTTCAAGAACGTGAGAGTATTTTTTGTATATTTCTAGCGGCTTTTTTGTGTTCATTATTTGGCTTTTATCTAATATTATGTAAGAAGATATTAAACAAAACCAAACAATAAGTATTGTTACATGTTACATGAACAGTATCCAACAATCTAATTAAAAACCGATCTCTCACCGCTCCCGTTTTCTGATGTGTCGCGTACATATCAGAGGAGATCGGTTTTTAATTAGATTGAGTGTCCAGGGGGGGGGGGGGGGGCGTTTTTACGAAAGGTCCTAAGTCCTAAATCTTACCTTTTAGTCCTAACTACCATGGCAACCCATGGCTGATTGGTCAGTCCCATGACAACTAGGACTAAGACTTAGGATTTAGGACTTAAGAATTTTTTTTAAAACGAGCCCCAGGTATTGGGCAGTTTCGTCTTTTAGTGATTTAAAAAAAAACAAAGGAAGAAGAAGATGATGATGAAGTGATGAAGAAGAAGACAGTGAAAGTAAAATAGCTATATTCAGTGGCGTAGGAAGCAAATCAAAAGTGTGGGGGGGGGGCAATTATTTATTTATTTTCTTTTTTTTATATTGTTTTTCCCAGGAAATGTCATGTGCATTTTGATTACTAGTATGAAATTAATACATTCAACAGTGTTTGGTGTAGAAAAAATTTAAAAGGTGGGTGTTTTTAGGCTGGTGACATAAACTTATAAAAGTTGGAGTAGTGTAAATATAAACTTTATTCGCCGAGGGGAGCGAGGCGCGTAAAATTTTGGGAAATTTATTTTGAAAACGGTGACATAAAATTATACCTATTTGTGATGCAATGCATAATCATTCAAAAGCAGACTGAGGATTCAAAGTTGTAAATTTAAAATTGATTCGCCGAGCGAGGCGCAAAACATTTTGGGAAATTTGTTTTTAATTTTCCGACTTTTTATAGAAAATTAAGGGTTTCACAACTATTTTATAAACTTTAGGGACAGGTATCCCTGGTTACTTCACATAATTTTAATTGTTGGTGTTACATTTACGTATGTGTTTTATGGTGTTTTCTTATTTCTAAATGCTTTCTAATTGTATTTCTAACTTATTTTTAATTTTCTTAAGTTAACCCTTTAGTGACCTTATTTCTTTTCTCCTGTATGGTACCCCATCTACCTGTACATATACCTGAGTTATAACATATGTAGTCAGTCTGTTGAGAAATTCGCCAAGGTTGCACGGACTTCTTCTGGCAGTAAAACGTGGTCCCATATTACCATGGTCAATTTTGCTATTAGAAATTTGCTACATTATTGTATAATTTTATAATATACAGACACCGGACTTCTGAGGTGAGTTAAACATTTATATTATATACATATATTTCGTATCTGTTAATTTCTAAGGTCTACTACAAGTGTTATAATGATAATGTTCAGATAAATGTTTTATATTGTTCCGAGAATATTATGTGTATATTTGTGATGTGTAAATAATTGTGTATTCTCTAATTACCGTGTAATTCTACTGGTTCATATTTGTGTATTGAGTATGCGTATTGAAAGTACACGTTTTGAGTAATTGTGTAACTTAGTATAATTTAATGAGTATAATTATACTAACGAGTATATTGAGTATATTTATATTGAGTATTTGCGTATTAGTAATAAGTGTGTAAAACAAAGGTGTAGTACTTCAGTAAACGCTAAACACTGAGGTGTATGGAGCTCCGTTAGTATGGTAAAGTTCGCTGTTACGTTTGTGTACTTAATGCAATTTATTATTTTGTTTAATAGAACAGGTCCTTAATAGTGCCTAATACCAGGATCCTAAGTGAACAGATGTGAAACAGAACCAAAGCAAATGATCCAGGGAACGCTATAATGAATTTTGTAAAATAACTTGTAATAAACTTGAGCACTAATCAAAGTCACACTGTTGTGTATGACGATGGTGGTTAAAGAGGGAAAACCCTCGGTCAACCTGTTACAGTTGGATTAATTGTCAGGCAATATTCATTGGGGATCATGTTTTATGCATCTAATAAAAACAAAATATTTTCTCATTTGGGAGCCTGTACAAGCGAGAGAACCCGGCTACAATGTACCCAGGAAAAGATCACCGGCCTCCCGCAAGTAAACTGGGAAACTTTCTCACAAAAATAAGCTTAAGTTCCAGCGGGCTCGAACTTGCGCTGACAGGAAGTGAGAGACTTCAGGATTTAAAGCACGATGCTCTGACCACTCAGTCCCTACATGCCGAGAAAACCGTCAAACGAAAATATTATTACCGATATGTAGGGCAAACACAACACATACAAAGTCAGTAGTCGAAGTCCATAAAATTCCAGATACACAGACAAAGCCTGGTTGGATTTTGTTTCACGTCCCACTCAAGAATCTTTCACTCATATGGAGACGTCACCAAATGCCGGTGAAGGGCTTAATTTTGGCCTATGCTCGGCACTTACGGCCATTGAGTAGTGAGGGTTCTTTAACGTGCCGACACCAACTGCGACACGGGATCTCGAGTTTTACTACCTGGTTGGATAGAGGAAAGAAAGAGTATATACATTGTATTTGGAAGCCTTTTTCTGGATTCCAGACGTGATGTTAATATAAAATAAAATTTGTATGTAAAAAAAAGTTGGGAGGGGAGCGGCTTCCGGTTCCTACGCCTATGATATTATATAAATTGGCATATACTATATGGATCCCTGACCTTAGTCTCATTTATCTAGGATAAAATATACAAATAAAAGAAAATTGACTTCGGTCATGTTGGTCTTTTTCGTTGGTATTGATAATATTTTATGTAGCTCATCCAAGAATTTGGGTTTAAAGCAGTGTATATAATTAGACTCCAAGTTCTGTTTAAGTCCTGTAATTGATATTTGATCAATGGTTGGAATATGTGAAACAGAGCATTCAAGGTAAGTTTCATAAATTGGTTAACCAGTCAGCAAGATCTTTAAAAAGTTTGCTCAGACGGACAACAACAACAGCTTCCAAAGTCAAACAAATTTACTCAATACTTCAGCTCAAATTTAACTTATTTTCTACTTTTACTATATACATGTGGGTGTTTGTAAAATTTGTGGATGTAATTGACTAGAAAATTGGTTTCATCTTTGGTTTCTAGTTTTAACATGGATTGAAATTAATTTCTTTAGGTTTTGAAGTTACGTAATGGACAGGCTTGCATTTTCAAGTTGCTGATATGATAAAATCTGCTAGGTACTCCAACTTAAACAGGGTATATTTTGTCGACATTTACAGTATCTGAATGATTCTCTCATCTTTATAATCAGACGCATATTTTCGAAATTATATTAATATGAAAAGAGTGTCACAGCTAATTACTCACTTGTCTCATTACTTCATCTTCTTGACCATCATCTTTGCATGCTTTGGTCTGTATAAAAACCACTGAATCCACCTCAAGAGGTAGTTTGGTCAGTTTCCCGAACTAGTTTGAAACTGTACGTGATAAATGATAAAAAACGAAACCTGTTTCAAAGCAGTTTGGTGCAGTAAATGAAAGGTTTACCAAACTATCTATAAACCAGAACCAGATTATAGACAATACATGCATCCTAAGCCACCAACGAAATAAACAAATGTGAATAAAACACGAGATAAATAAACAAAACTATAAATGTAGGTGAAACTAGCACAAAAAACAACAAAATTAAAAAAGTATAACGAGACAAAACACATTAAATATATATGCTATCAATTGTGAAACAAAATTGACTTTAGAAAGCACGATATATATAAAAGACAGCAATCAGACGGGTTCGATACGTCATAAGTTCGTAACACAGATGACAAGAGACGAATTCTAAGTAAGAAGGGACGATGGTGGTTTCGAGTTTTAATCAATTTGTACTAGAATCACATCGATAAAAGATCTGATTTTTTTTACATTTTTTAAAATTATGTGATGGAAGTGTTTGGAAACAATGTTATTTTTATCTAAATGTTCAATTTTCTTCCCCTGCATCATCTGTTTCCGGGCCCTAGTTACGACCCTGTTGATGCGTCTTCGGAGGTCTGATATATAATATCCCGAATTCACAAATTTGCCATTTGAGTAACGGGATTTCGGAGTAATGAGACTTCGGAGTAATGGGGTTTCGGAGTAATAAGACTTCGCCGGTGTAACGGGATTTCAAAGTAATGAAACTTCGGAGTAACGGCCCTTCGGATAAGTGGACTGTTCCCATATAGTCAATTCAAACGGTAAAATAATAGAATTCTGAAAATTCATATTCTGTGAATCATCCAAAGATTACGCAATTTTTATTTGCATTTTGCATAGTGCTTTACGCCACACTCAGCATTTTTTTTCAGTTATATGGTGGCGCCGGGCAGTTTTCAATAATGGTGGGGAAGAGAACCCGGGAAGAGACCACCGGCCTTCCGCAAGTAAAGCTTAGGTTCCAGTGGGGCTCGAACCTGCGCTGGGTAGAACTGAGAGACTTCGTGATTCACGCCACTCTGCCATGGAGGCCAGGCACCAACAATCTAGTGCGAGAAAATGTTCATGTCCAGTTAGTAGTTCTTGAAATTATTGACCGGTTACAAAACTATTAGCCGGTAAAAAGTGCTTTGTCGTACAATTTCGTAATAATATTATAGTATTCATCTACAGTTTTATAAAGAAAATACACACTGAGGTATAATGGCGACCTAAACGAGACGAAAAAAATATGCATTAAAGACGGCGAGCAGGCATTTTATATAAAATAAAAACATTTCTTCACCACAAAATTTAATTTAGTTTCCTCAGATTATTTAATTTCTTGTAAGTGTAGAACAGATATTTATTTTGAAGGCCACAATATTTATTTCCAAAATCTGCCACCTCACCCCCTCAGAATCAAATGGTCGTCCTTACTTATCCGTAAATGTGGTCATTTTGTGGTCTGGAATCCTTATATATACTGACTTATTTGTCGAAACACATATTAAGTAAATAGTCATGCATCCGTAGGCCACTTCTCTTACACGTAGACTAGTTGTGTAAAGTTTAAATTATCAATATATCTGAAACTAGTTATTATTGTCCAAGTTCAAAACATGTAGACCTAGACTACATAAGCTGAAACCGATTTGAAAAGTACAGCAGGTTTTAGCGCGCAACCACCGATCTGGTCGTTTATTTTCACATTTATGATTCATAAAACTTTATTATTGTCAATTCTGTTTTAGAAATATTACTTAAAATATGTTTTACCAACCTTTAGATCTGGTCGTTTATCCCTTCACATATATAGGCCTATTTATAAACTAATTACTCAAGGAATGGCGAAATAAACTAGAAAAGTAAGCAGGTTACATTATATTCATAATTTTACGTTTTCTGAAAATATTACTTAAAATATGTTATACCAACCTTTAGATCTGGTCGTTTATTCCTTCACATATATAGGCCTATGTATAGCCGAATTACCGCAGTCAGTACTTTCGTTTCTATTTTATTGTTTTTATTGTTTTAAATAATGATTCGTCGTCATTTGAAATCAAAATTACACACGATACCTCTCATTTTGTCAACCTACAGTTAACCAAATTGACCATTTTAATCCGTGCGATATGTTGTTCGAAGTCTACATTAATATGCGTAGGGATATATATGTACTTCTCAACCCGAGACTGGTCACATGTCAAGACGTGGTCCGTTATCCTTGTCTAAAAATACGAACAAGTAAGAATTTAAATGACCAATATAATGTGAATTTGTGTGACCATACCGTTTCACATTTCGGTGAAATTACATCATTATAGCAGGGTAATGTCATGTTGTAAATTTTGAATTTACAGGGTGAATGTAAATACAAAATTTTCAACATAACAGTAAGTTGGATAAACAGGGCCTCCTTTTGTGTATATAAATATTCAACCTTTATGAGGTCCTATAACTTTACTGTTACAGTTGATTAAGCCGAATGTTTATTCGAAGAAAAAATCATATATCACATGTCTAGTACAAGTATCTTATGCAGTGTGGCATCATTTTGTCACATGTCTAGTACCAGTATCCTATGCAGTGTGATATCATTTGGTCACATGTCTAGTACCAGTATCCTGTGCAGTGTGGCATCATTTGGTCACATGTCTAGTACCAGTATCCTATGCAGTGTGGCATCATCTGGTCACATGTCTAGTACCAGCATATTATGTAGTGTGGTGTCATTTTGTCGCGTGTCTAGTACCAATATATTATGCAATGTGGGATAATTTGGTTACATGTCTAGTACCAGCTTATTATGCATTGTTGCCGCATGTCTTGTACCAGCATATTATGCAGTGTGGCGGCATTTAAGGGCCAATTTTAACCAGACTTTGCATGAAGTATCCCCATATGAAGCCGCTTAAAGTTTGCAAAGGAAAATGGTTTAAGACCCATAGCGCCTATAGAGTATAAAAGGACCAAATCTTAATACATCTTTAAAAAATGTCTTCTTCTGGACATGATAACCAAATGATCAAAGTTCTATCAAATTTGGTATGTAAAATTGTTAAGTCAATATCTATCTTGTATGATTCTGAAACTAAATCTAAATCTGTTTATAAAAAAGCCACAAAGGGGCACTTCTTATTACATACATTATACAATATTCAATACAGATGGCATATAAACTAAAAAAATATTGACTTTATGTGAACAAAATATATAAGGAAAATTTTTAGGAAAATCTAAGGATCATTGTTGGTTTAAATTTAAAGCCATAGACACCTATTAATTCTGAAGTCTAAACAAACAGAAAATATAAGGTTACACATTTTAAACTTCTTTCAAGGGACCAATGAACCAAATTTAACAATATGTGACATGACAAATGCTAGGACCCATAGGGGCAACTTTCTTTCTCAATTTACAGAGGACACCGTTAAAGCCCGTAGGGCCTCTTGTCTTAGTCTTCTTATATATATATATATATATATATATATATATATATATATATATATATATATATATATATATATATATATATATACATTGTATATATATATATATATAATTTTCTGTGAAATTGTGCTAAGTTCCGGGTAGGAAACGATACCTAACGATTTGATTTCTTATACTACGATTACCACGACAAAATCAATTCAGTAAAAAGCTGAAAGTTACTTGAAGTCGGCACAAAATATTCCTCGGAACAAAACAATCTTCTACTAATTTAACTGGCCAAATAATCAAATAATTTAACCACTCAATGAGCAAAAAAAAGTAATGTTTTGAATGACGATCGTCCTTGTTAATGACCTGGACCCAGTTGCACAATAGGTTGTTAAATTTAACGTAACGTTAACCAATGGATTAACTAGATAAAATTTAACAATGTGTTGTACAACCGGGTCCTGGCAGTTTAAGCAACAAAATGATTAACGGCACGAGAAGATCCATATTGAATAAAGGTAAAAATATTGACAAAATTTGTTTGAAATTGCTCCAAAGCGACTTGCATTTCAGGAGTGAAAATTGACACACATAAACCTTAACTTATTACTTTGATCAAAATTTGAATATTGTGAAAGTAATTTGTAATATTTTTGTTATGATGAAAATGTGGTAAATTTTTGTCCCTTTTCAAATGATGAAATAATTATACTTAGATAGCTTATGAAATATCCGTTTTCGTTTTATGATATACTTTTTGTATGCACTTTATTCTTAGTACCATTCTAACCACCAAAAATAGAGCAATAGTTTTATTTTTCATGTTTAGAGATCCCTCCTACAATACGAAATTTAGAAAATTGTAACCATATCATGTTTCCGCTTTTTGATTTACCAAAAAGTGGAAACATGATAATGTTTCCACTTTTTGGTAAAACCCCTGGTAAATCAAAAAGTGGAAACATGATAACCACGAAACTTACGATGACAATCACGATTGTAAAATACGTATGTATTAAGATTTTCCTATGATTTGCAAATTTGTGTCACTCGTTAACTTAAACTCCTTAACTAGAGGTATTTTTCGACACTGGCACACTACTATATCTTGGAATTTATATTATGCCATGAGTGATAACGACATGTATCACGTGATGCAAAACAAACCAATCATCAAACGTGTAACTAATTATCGTTTGTTTAAAATCAGTTTAATGATTCTTTGTAAAATTAGGTTGTACATGTTTCATGCGACAATGATCATGATTTTATCATCAATCTACAACAATAATTATATTACAGTCATGTCCAAACTACAGTCTGTCTGACCGAGATTAATTAATTTGAATTAATAAAAAAGCAATTACAATTGAAGTATTTAATAAATTTTAAAATGTACAAAAGAAAACTAGAAACATTTCCTATGAACAACGCTGGGACCGCACTCATCATACTCCTGTTTACTGATCCACATCTGTTGAAATGTAGATAATGAAGAAAGAATAGATCCACCTATCCAAACTGAATACTTCCTCTCTGGTGGAGCAATTATTTTGATTTTCATTGTGCTTGGTGCCAAAGCAGTGATTTCTTTTTGCATACGATCGGCAATTCCTGGGTACATAGTTGTTCCGCCTGACAAAACTGTATTTGCATACAAGTCCTTACGAATATCTACATCACACTTCATTATGGCATTGTATGTAGTTTCATGGATTCCACATGCTTCCATTCCCAAAAAGGATGGCTGAAACATGGATTCTGGACACCGAAACCTTTCGTTACCAATAGTGATGACTTGCCCATCAGGAAGTTCATAGCTTTTCTCCAACGATGACGACGAAGCCGCAGTAGCCATTTCCTGTTCAAAATCTAAAGCTACATAACACAACTTCTCCTTTATGTCCCTAACAATTTCTCTCTCGGCGGTAGTGGTGAATGAGTAACCCCTCTCTGTCAAGATTTTCATAAGATAGTCCGTCAAGTCGCGACCTGCAAGATCAAGACGCAATATTGCGTGCGGTAGCGCATAACCCTCGTAGATTGGTACTGTGTGAGACACCCCGTCACCGGAATCCAGTACTATTCCGGTAGTTCTCCCAGATGCATACAAGGACAACACTGCTTGGATACCGACATACATTGCTGGTGCATTGAAGGTTTCAAACATAATTTGTGTCATCTTCTCGCGATTTGCTTTAGGGTTTAGAGGTGCTTCCGTCAGGAGGGAGGGGTGTTCTTCAGGCGCCACTCTCAGTTCGTTATAGAAAGTATGGTGCCAGATTTTCTCCATATCATCCCAGTTAGTGACTATTCCATGCTCTATTGGATACTTTAGGGTTAGAATACCTCTCTTACTTTGAGCCTCGTCGCCAACATAACTGTCCTTCTGTCCCATTCCAACCATGACACCCTTAAAAAGAAAAAAAGAACCAAAGATGTCATTCATGAAAATGTAATGTCTCATTAAACTTATCCTAAACAACACAACATTTGGTCAAAATTTCAGAATGCAACTCGGATATTTGACCTTCAAACAAACAAAAACAAGGTCATTTCCGATCGGACTGGGAGATAGGTATATTTAAATAATTTGAGAATCATACAACTGTCGTATGTTTATAAAGGAGATACAGAAGTGATAGAATGTTACTCGAATCGCTTCAATTTTCTATGGTGGTTGATTTGTGCCATCATGGTCGACTTTTCGTTATTTCGGGGTGAAAAGAGGACAGAACAAAAAGACGACAGATTAACATTTTGGGCGAAAAGAGGACAAAATAACCCGCAAATTATTGACTTACTTTTGTTGTCTTTTCGTTCCGCAAATTTGCGACCTGAAAATTTCGTGCCAATATAGAAAAAAAAAACAAAAAACTTTCCGGATGTTTCAGAAAGAAAAATGATGTTATTAGAATATTTTTATAGCTCAATCATTACGCACCGAGTCGACTTATAGAAAAAGGACACCACCCCGGGGTAGGTCACTTTGTTACTCGATTATTTCGGACTAGACTGACTTATAAAAAGGACAATACCCTGAAGTAGTTCAATATATAGCTTAATTATTACGGACAGCCCGTTTTCTATAAGTCGGCTCAGTCCGCAATACTTAAGCTATACATAGTGACCTAGCTCAGTGTGGTGCCCCTTTTCTAGACAAAATATTAATTCGCCCTGAAATAACAAAAAGTCGACACGGCAAAAATCAGCCACAATAGTTATCATTTACTAGTGTTTTATATATAAAAAGTGAAAATGTGAACATATAAATACATTATATACCCTCATTTAAGAAATTTGGAGATCACCTGGCTAGTTAGACTGCCATGAACAACGTCAGTGAAGTGGTCTTAATAGCAATGTTCCATTGTACATTATAATATAAGTCTACATATATAGATCATGATAAACAGTTTAAAAATTTCATTTAGGTGCTTCCAATATATCTGAGCCCTGGAAACAACATACACTCATGTGCCTAAATTATGTGTCAACTTTTTCATTTTCCCATAACTTTCTGTTTTAAATCTTATCTATTTCTTTTTTTTTAAAATAATAATTGGTTTGTTTCCACTCATATATTCAATGAAATTCTGTAAACTTTTGCACAATTGTATGAACATCTATGGACTATCTTTCTAAATTGGTTTGGAATGTGTCATTTTTTTTTTTGTATAAAATACAAGTATTTATTTTATATAAGTGAAGCTGAATTTCTAGTGGCATTTCCTTCCGATTTTTTAGTTAGTGGCATTAAAAAAACTCTTATAGCAAAGAAAAATGTTTTTTTTTTCTCGGGAATAAAGCTCCAAAAAATTAAACCAAAAACCAGGAGAAAATAAAAAGACTTTTCTTCTAAATGAAAAAAAAACCCATTCAATTATTGATTTAAGTTTTAACATAGAAAGCTATGTGAAAATGAAAAAATTGACATACTTTTGGCATGCGGGTGTATAGATTCTATTTCAACAAAATTTAGATTTCATTTACGGATTTAGATCAGTAAAAGTCTCACATGCTATTCATTTGTATAGATCTAGGTCTACCACACAAGATTGACCAGTACTAGAGCCAGAGGCCAGTGATTTTATTGAAAACTATTTGTAGAAATCTAGTCTAAAAGTTAATTTTATGTAATGATGTATAATGTATTTACTACTTTAAATTTTTGCAATGAATTATTTTACGGAAAATTATTTCTAATCATAGACCTGTGCGCCAAGTGCACTTGGCCTTCTATTATGACGTCATTGTCAAGTTCCATGGCGGGTCTCATACGAATAACATGCACAGTCGCAGATTTGAATCCAATAACAACAAAAAGTAAATAAATCAAGAATCAGAATGGTGTTCATCTTATAAATTTTCAGTCTAAACCATACACGAGTCATCTATAATTCAATTGAACATGCGAACTTCGTAAAGTCAGTGCGAATACACTATTATACAGTAGACTTTACTGATGGCGTGATGCCAAGTTGGCAAAACTGAAAACGGCGTGATCATCGGTGATGGTCTGGGACTAAACTAAGTTGGGCCTACCTGATGTCTTGGTCTTCCGACAATTGACGGGAAGACCGCCCTCGGTGCATCGTCCCCAGCAAATCCAGCTTTACACATCCCCGAACCATTATCGATTACAACTGCCGCGACTTCGTCATCCATGATGCTTCCTCGTTTTATGCCTGTAGCCTCGTGGGAGCGTAGCCTGTGTTTGCCGCCTGTCGTTCTGCACGCTCCGTGGAATTCAGAATGCTCTATTACCATATATGGTGGGAGCACCCCTTATTTGGTAAAGTGGTAAGGTAACACGTCATATGAATGACGTCACACAAGATTTCTAGTCGTACACTTGGGTCTAAATCGCATCAATAGCCCTAAGTAAAGCATTCACGTCAAACGTTTCAAAATGGATGCAAAGTTATAAATGGTTAGATTATTAGATATATAGTCTGTTTTTGGATATGAAGATATTAATTTCAATACTTGTCTTTCAAAAATAGACATCGTTTTTGTGGAGAAAATTTTAATTTCTAAATAGATTATAAATACATGTATTGTTGTCCGTAGTCTGTCTGTCCATCTGTCTATAAACTTTACCGATATTTTTTTACTTTCTCCGAAAACGCTAAAGGGGTTTTGACGGAACTTTACAGCAGTATCATGTTCCCACTCTTTGATTTACCAAGGGTTTTACAAAAAGACGGAACTAGATCTATCCATCTAGTAAATAAAATCAAAAAGTTATTGAAGTGGGAACATGATAGTAGGCAAGTACTTGACTTTTTTAAAGTCTTCAACCATCAGGGCCGTAACTTAGGCAGATGAGGCAACTGTCTCAATTGATTTTTTGCCAATTTTTAAAATAAATAATGTCATGGCTTTTTTATCTTAATGTTCAGTTTTCTCCCCCAACTTAGGGGGCCTCAGTCCCCCCAGTCCTGCCTCATACGTTTTCGGGTCCTCGTTACGGCACTGATCATGTTTGTGTTTTTTAAGCCAGTTCAACTCAGGGGTTGACCAAGGGTGGGCGAAACTGCTGTGTTATTTGAAAAACTAATTACATCTCCGTAATAACCTATACATGGATGGCATTTTCATGATTCCAATTCATGTTTTTCGTAGAAATCGGATAATTTAATTACGATTTTTATGTTTTTTCAGACTGTTATTTTGATTCATTTCAGTTTAGCCGCCTCGATTTTCCAAGGGGTGTTAAAATAATTTGAAAATGATACATACTAAAAAAAAACACAGTGGAATATCCTTATTTAGAAATTCACGGGACCCTCCCATTTACTTCGAGATATCCGGGATTCGGGAAATAATTATTTTGAGATTACAAATGTTTCGGACCGGAAATATGTTTTGAGATATCTTGAGTAAAAGTATAATTATATAGTAAAAACTCAGGACCGATCGTTCGACATTGACATAAATGGAATTTCGACTCATCCGATTTCGATATAATGAGATTTGTAAAATACCAACACAGTGATGTGACCAGGTCAGGTGATCGATGTTACCTAAGGGCCTCTTTTTATTTACTCATATCTGATAGGTTTATCATGTTCAAAGTTTTTATCATGTTCCCACTTTTTGATAAAACCCCTGGTAAATAAAAAAGTGGGAACATTATAGGTTATTTATTTGTTGACTTGGTTATTAATATAAATACTATATATTTTTTCATTGTCTATAAATTTGATTTTTTTTCAGATACTACTTATATTTGTTATTTATTTATTTATTTATTTATTTATTTATTTATGTATTTATTTATTTATTTATTTTTTTTTTTTTTTTTTTTTTTTCAGATGGGTCTCCGTGACGGTTGGTTAGTGCGTGACAGTTTAAAACATGTAGATGCACTTCTTGTAACCAGATTTTTGTAAGAAAGTTTACCAGTTTACTTGCAGGGGAAGGTCGGTGGTCTCTTTCGGTGTGCATTGTATCCGGGTTCTCTCCTCCACCATTAAAACTGGCCGCCACCATATAACTGAAAAATTGTTCAGTGTTGTGTATACCACTATTCAAAATTCAAATTTTATTTTCAGATTTATTTGTTTTATTAATTTGAGTCTAGTTACATTGGTAAATATTATTTTTATTTTTCCATATGATTATCAATTTCATTAAATTAAGGCTTATTAAAAAAATTGATTTTTATAAAGGTAGATTTAAAGAAAAATATTTCAACGCATTTGGGTGGAGTCTGTTGTTTGACCATATTCCCTGGTATATCTAAAATTTTCATGTTTTGAAGAAAAGAATAAAGAATATAGACTCAAAAACAAGGGGCCATGGGTAAGGGGGACAAAGAATGTGCCATGACTTGTTTGACAGCACTTTGTTTATTTCAATGCTGCATACATTGTTCTGATTACTGTGCTGAAAAAATTGGAACTGTATTCATAAAAACTTTATTTTTTTCCCCTAATCCCCATATATTTGCACTCATGAATGTTAAATGTATTTTTCTTAATAAATAAAGTTTAAACCAAGAAGATCCCGTACACAAGTACCTGTAACTATACCCAGGTAATCACTCGGGTACAAAACCAGAATGTTGACTATGTGGGAACAAGAGTTTCAAAATGTTGGCTAAGTGGAGATGAACCATTAAAATACTCGTGTAGTTTCTTCCTTGCTGGAGGACAACATTTCTATATTAGTGTGTGATTCAGTTAGAATAACAATAAAACGGGGAAATATATATATTAGATGATTAAAACTGCATTAGTATTAAATTGATCGAGTCTGAATGCTTGATTTAAGCCAGGGGCTTATTATAGATAAGATAGAAAGAATTTGCCCCAGGTTGGTTTTATGACTTATTTTTATGAACGGACAAATGTGTGAACAAGTTTGGTGACTAACCTTGAAATCGAACGTCCGATGGTTGCTCCATGTTTAAATAGTGTGTAATGATCTCTAATTAGCGATATTTACTAAATGTAATTTGTGCATTAATACAAAATATCATCATAAACTATCTTCTTTGTTTTCTTATAAGTGATGGAATTTACTGTTCGAGTAAAAAGGGGGTAGGGATGGTTCTTTCAGCGATATATAAATCCTAAGCTTTATACGTACATGTCCACCCAGATATATTTAAACTGACAATTGTATATTGTATTACTCCATAAATATTCAGGGGCGGATCCAAAAATTTGCAAAGCGGGGACTTATTTTAGCTGATAATAAGAATGGAAAATCATATACATATTGATCCATTTTTTGTTTACAAATTAATTTTCATATCCATATTTGCTGAGAAAACGCAAAAAAATATCTACCGATATGTAGGGAATTTTTTTTTAGAGAGAAACTGAAATAAAACAAAGTGTAATAAAAAACCATAAAATTAAAAATATACAAAGTACGGTGGAACTATATTTTAAAGGTAAAGGGAAGAAGATGTATATAATTGTATTGACCAGCGGAGCGTGAAAATTTTGGATATGTATTTTCCAAATTTTTATTAAAAAATTTATAGGTTTTAAACATTTTTTTGTAAACTTCTGGGCTTTTTAGTTGATAATTACTGTACATACGTCTTTACTTCTGCGTACAAAGGAGGGGGTACGTCCTTTACGACGCCTGTTGAATCCGCCACTGAATACATAATATACCACACCCCACTTCCAAGAGCACACAAATCGTCATCCCAAAAGACATCCTATTGAAACAGTGGTAGGTAAATTTACAGGAACGAAGATCTGAAAAAGTAATTGCAACGAATTCACACAAAATCATTGCTGCTGTAATGTATATAGCCTATTTTGGTTTTTATGTTTTTGCTTGAGTACACACAAACTACCGGATCCGATGTCATAAAATGTATTCAACTGTTTATGCAATGCATGCTTCATCAATAGTAGAGTGGTGATTTCAAGTTGGAGTGGTGTAAAGTCGGCGAGCGGAGCGAGGCGCGAACATTTTGGGAAATTTGTCTTTGATTTTTCGACTTTTTATAGAAAAATGAAAGTTTTTACACCTATTTTATCAACTTTAGGCGGCACTCTCTCCCTCATCACTGCACATATTTCTAAGTGTTGGATTAATTGTGAGGCAATATTTCATTTGGGGTAGGGTTTTACGCATCTTTCAGATATATATATATTTTTAATTTGGAATTCCTTTTTTCTGCATCCAGACGCAAAAATACGCATAGTAATCCGTTAATAAATCCTTTTCAAAAGAAGGTTGGACCAGCAAAAAAGTTACTAAAACTAAAGTATCCTCCATACATTGAATTGTGACCTTTTTATCGTTAAAAATATCGTTGATGGATTAATTCGGAACCCGATGAGGTATCCTCTAGCTTCCAGACACAAAAATCGCCATTTCCCCGTGGTCTAGGGTATGCTTCCCAGAAATGTTATTAAAGACCAGGGAGTTACTTATCACATTGTGTGATAGAAGAAATTACGTCAAACACACTTGTGTCCTTCCAGTTTCAAAATTGTGGGGAGGCCACCCTTGTCCGACGCCCCTGACCATTGTTAGTAATGAAGAAATTTGAATAAACATCAGAGATATTTAAAAATTTGTTAGATATATCGCTGCTTTACGTCCAAAATGTTTATATGAAATCAGATAGTTGAATAAAAGAAAAAAATGTAATAATGATGATGTCGGTGATATACATGTTAGGCTTTATATATCGCTGATCATGTGAATCTTATTCAAATATACCTGATTTACAAACGACTACGTAGTCAAAATAAAAAATTAAAATCTGAGCTTGAGTATATAGTAAATTTTCTTGACATTCCTATCCCGGATGTACAATAACTCCCTATTGTTCGATATGGGTAAAAAAGTTGATGTATCACATTTAGACGGCCATTGTAAAAATATTAATTATGCTTTATGGACGCCATGCTAATTACTTGTGAACAGATATAATGTAATTGGATGTTATTCCAGCTCAGCGGGTATCCGGGATTATTCCCCTGCAGTGATATACACTTATAGTATACATGTAAAATGGAACCATTAACTGAGCTGGTGTCAGTTTAACCTCGGCTTGTTTTCTTTGTTTTGCTCCTACATAATTGAGCAAATTAGTCCACTGAGGTAGCGTCACCTAAAGGTATTAACGCGTGTCATTCTTGATGTCACGTGATATACTTACCCACCCATGTCATACTAAATTTGATCAACGTAAATAAACTATGTTAGGGTTTTTATCTAGTTTAATCTGACTTATACGTGTCAAATATATATGAAAATTATTCTGTTATTTCAACTATATAAATAAATAAGATTCCGACATCTGTTATGTATAAATAAATTGTTTTATTTTTCTACAAAACAGGACAGTAATCTAGCATATTTTGATTTTGTTTTCAAATAATATTGTTTCTGATTTCATTGCTTACCCAGATCAGCGATATATAAAGCTAATATTAGCTTTATATATCGCTGCCCAGATAACTCAAAGGTATATACTTGAAAAAAAATTTATTACTGCATTTCTGGTTTTATATGAATAAAAATACTTTTTAATATATACACATTAAAGTTTCATTCATTATATAGATGAATCAACCATCTTTGCATAAGTATGTGCAATCTGCATAATAGGTTTATAAAATCTTTATTTTTGTGTGAACTCAGGTGTTATGTAGTTTATGATTTTTTTATATATAGCTGCTGTGATTTTTTTAAAATTGTCTCCAGAAAAGTAAATCTCTATGTTCTTGTATATTGTTTTTTCTGTCAACATATATTTATGCATTTAAAAATATATATAATAAATTTGTGTTTTTTTCTAGTTTGAATAGGCTTGACCTTTGTAAAACTTTGTTAAACTTTGTTACTGACCCAACAGGCTTTATACATCCCTGCCTGAACATATGTTCATTGCTGACAAGTTTTTATAACTATATATAACCATCAATCAATTATCTGACCAAGTGGGCCTTGAAAATAATTTAACAGTTTTAGCAGAAACATAAAACATGTGTTATATATGTCTCTTGTTTTATGAATAGGTCATACTCATCTACTGTCTTGCCAAATGTTTATAGAAATTATAAATTTTTACTATGTATTTCCAGCAATATATAAAGCTTATATATGGCTGGTTTTTCATATAAATCCACATTAATCCCCCAAAATATTGTGAAGACAAGTCTTTTTGCATTTGATTACAATTTTCACTGTAAAACAGAGCTAGAATGTTTCCAAGTTTCATTGCTTATTTGGATATAATTTTCTAATTTGTAATTTAAAACAATTGACAATTTAAACAAGAGGTAAAAAATTAGATGTTGCAATTTTTCTTACACAAATAAGGAATTTCCATCACAAAAATTAAACTTTCTGTTTACTGAATTGATGGATCTTTTTAATTTCTAATTAATTTTAATATTAATTATTAAAATAAAGCAATCGATCTTGCTAAATACATTTAATTATGCAAAATAAAAAAAGAAACCAGATATACAAATTGTAGATATATTTAGTTTAACATATATTTATTTCATAAGATAGAAACAGTTTACATAATTGTCATATTAAAAATTAGGGATTGGAAACAAAGCTTTAAGCTTATTCTAATTCCTCTCCCTGAACAATAACAATAAATGAACAAACAATGAGTTGGAGAACTTTCTGACTTATTTAAGTACATGTACAGTTGAATTTGATAAAGAACTGAAAATGTATAAAGTATCCAAAGGGAAGCGAACACACGTCTAGCGGTCCGTTTCGTTAAGATATGTTTTAATTAGTTACACACATAAAATTATATATTTGAAATTTATGGTTTGCACTTAATCTTTCCATGTTAGAAGAACCTACCTGTATTTATTATGTATGCTTGTACAATTACACATATATGTAGGCTACATATGAAAAGCATAAGGCTAATGATTCTCCAGTTTATGATGATATGCATTTTAATGTTATAGTAGCGATATTTATATATCGATCTATATATACACCGATACTGTGACTAAAGATAAAACTAAGATGCATGAAATTTGTATTTACTTTAACTTGTTGTACATCTAAATGTAAGCGTTAAAATGTCCCTTATTATACAACTTATACCATATCCATTCAAGATTTTAGTATTACACGTGACGCAAATTTGGGATTCCCCTAAAGCTTGAATGTAAATATAAACAAAACACAACGTGCACAAAGAGAGAATTTACAGTTAAATGTGTCTCTGCTTCTCCTCTTTCTCTGAAACATACATAATTAGACCAACAATTTGGTTTATACTATGATATAATCAATAAAATTTGACACACAGGAAGCGCTAAATAACGACATTTGTTAATTGTTTGACATAATATGAATTCTCTATACATACTGTCGTTTCATTGGCCCATTTTTCACGTGACCTTGAACTATAATTAGTGGTTTTGTTATTGGCGGGTTGTTGTAGCGTCGGTTAAGATAGCTGTACATCAGAAGAACTAAAATGGTTTGAATCCTTTTAAATCTTTGTAATTTTGAACCATCGGTTATATTCATTTGTATTTTTGTAAATATTTAAACTTTCTTTTGCATAATTTCGTTGTTTATGAAGTTTCACATTGGCGTTTATACTGATTTTTAGGCAGGAGGTAAAGCTGGTAAAGACTCTGGAAAAGCAAAAGCAAAGGCAGTTTCGCGCTCAGCAAGAGCTGGTTTGCAGGTACATTTAAAATTTATATTGAATATTTGTGTGTATGAACTCAAAAGCGCCATGCAAAATATATCGGAGACTGACAATAGCAAATGAGAAAGTGTCCTTAGTTTTGCTTGCCTATTAAATCTGCGATTTGCAGATCATTTATCGATAGATCAATGGATGTGACAAAGCGCAAACTCCCAAGTCGGGCTTGTGTCAAATCGCCCAGTCAGAATGCATACGAATTGAATGGACGTCATGTTTGTTTTGATTTAGACATTGTTATAAGTGAATAAACTGTCGTATGCAATTAACATCTTTCTTTTATTAACTTAAAATACAGTTCATTTTTATAGTTAAATTTTAAACAGAAGTATATTCAAGGTATTATTGAAAGTGGATCTAGATTTTAATTTAGTGTGGAACAAAGAGTTAGCTTATACTATAGGCTACTGCTAGAGGCTTAGCTTGGACTAAGTCAAGCAGGAAAACATTGAGTGGTTGAACAATAATAGATAGTTGTTTGTTTTCCTTTATAAACAAAAACTTGCTGGATAACTGCAGATTGTTCGGGTCAACAATTTATTATTAATTTTGTTGGATTGAATGCTAGATCTAACCATTTACTTAAAACTCGCCCCTTCGTACTCAGTGCTTGTATTTGGTACATTTTTATGCATAGGTGATCAACTTTGTTATGTTGTTTTCAATTAGCAAGTGGAAATAATAATTTATGAAATTATGTATTTACTTTGACAAGTAGACTATCGGTCAGCGACCAATTCTCCCTAGATCAAGGTACAAGTCAAGTCATCCTGAGTGATTTCGGCACTTTGGAAATATGCTAATTTGCACTTAGTGTTGAATTGACATATATATAGTAATCAGGTTTTTTTTTAAAGTAAAAGTTGTTTATATTGGCATAGAATATTCCTTTCAAAAAATAATGTGTGTATAACTTAGCAATCATAGTAATTATTACCAATACCATAGGGTGCTACGAATATTGGGGAAAAGGATGGGGACACAATGAGACTAATAGTCATATTGACAGTTAATTTTATAAGGCACAGTAGTAAAGTTGTAGTTATTACTGAGGACACCTATCAACATAATTCTGTTTAGGGTGGTTACAAATAAACTGTCACTGATATTTAGGTCCACATCTCTTTGTCAGCTAAGAAATATTCTCGATTGTATGTCAAAAGGGGGAGGTGTGTTTATAGCAGTGCACAAAACCGAGGAAATTCATAAGGTGGCCCAAAGGAAAATTTTTGGACCAATATATTTATGATGTATGGTAGTGACAAATTTATATTACGATAAAACCATGCCTCCACATCATTTTTTTCCTATCAAATTAGAGCTATATGGACATACAGTGTTTCGAAAGGATTTAGATGGAGGCTAATCAGTAATTATTGTGTGATTATGATGAGACCCTACCAGAAAATGCCAGCAATTGTCGAAAAATTCAAAATAACTAGGTACCCATTTCATGAGGTGCTGATCTGATTAGATTAGTTGCAAGTACCAATCCAATGTTTTTTACCGGCGTGGGATGTGCAAACACGTGCATACTTTTACAGATATTATTGCGTTTTCTGAACAAGAACAAGTTGGCGAGAATTGGTCCCTGACCAGTATACATCCAGACAGAGGAAATCTAGTAACTACAGCACTCAATAGTCCTGTGTACGTTTATGTTTACGTTTCGACTACCAAGCATCATGCAAACATTTACAGATTTTAATAAACGTTGCAGCCTTAATTGTATTATGAAGTATCCATACAGAACACAGGAGCAATCATTCAGGTTATATGGAGGTTATTACAATTATGCGTAACCTCTTCCTCAACGAATTTCATTTTTAAATCATCATTATTGTTATCATAACCTGCAGACTATGGTCATTTCTTTAAGAATAAACTATAAATGGGTAACGACGATTTTGTGACCTTATTATAGAATTGATATAATGAAACAATTCATATTAATATTTCAATTGTGCATGAAAAGGTTTGTAAAGCCATTCATTTAAACAAATTTCTTCTGAATGATCTCTCTGCTGTGCAGTAATTTAGAAGGAACACTCAACAAATGTCTTGATATAAGTAATTATCAAGTTGGAATCTTAGATGCTCTGATATATGTTGACATTTAGTTATGTATGTGAACTTAATTTCAGTTTCCCGTAGGTCGTATTCACAGACATTTAAAAAACAGAACAACCAGTCATGGACGTGTCGGAGCTACAGCAGCAGTTTACAGTGCAGCAATTTTAGAATATTTGACAGCTGAGGTAAAGTTTTGTTCAGAGAGGAATTGGTTTTGTAATGATGCACTGGCCTTTTCTATATTTCTAGCAAGTCTGAAACCAAAACATTTTCCTCAACAATGTGATAAGAAGAGCAGTTGACAAAGTTCAAGGCCTACATCCTATATACTATTAGTGATATGTTCACTGAGGCCTTGATGCATCATGGGAATATGTTCTCCCATTTTTTACAAATTTTTCCTTCATTTTAATGGGGAATGATTTCCTTTTCAACCCCTAGGGTATTGACAAGCTACGCACGCTACGTGACGTATTGTCACAATACAATTTATGATGTATGTTGTCTGTGGCATCTAGATTGAAGTGCATTATGTAGTGGAGAAAAATAATCAACCACTACCTTAAGGGTATGACAAAGGAATGTCGATCCTCTGGATAAGATTCTTGAATGACAAACTCTTAGCAAGCATCAAGTTTGTCATTCTAGAATCTTGCCCTCAAATTGAGATTTCTTTGTCATACCCTCAACTTAAAGCGATAGAAGCTGTCACAATGATGATTTTGTTTTTGTTTTATTAGAATTTAAGTTTTGCAGTACCTTAAAAAGTACGACAGTTTCTTTCAGATAAAGTTACCTCTTGCATCATATCATATGTGCTTCATAATTCTGTTGGGGATCTTGGTCCTTACCATGCTCAAAATATCACCAATCTCGGCCTCTGACACAATTAGTGTATGTTAAAGTCTGCCAATTTTTATGTTTTATATTTACATATAACATACAGGGTGTGATTTTTATTGGAAAATACATGTATTATGTAAAATATGTTTTTCAATGCTATCTTATGTACCTGAAGCAAATTGGATGAAAATATGAATAAAGATATCAATTAACTTGAGTCGCGATCACCCGATATACCTGGCACATGGACAATTTCAGAAACGAATGTTTTGAAACGACAGAAAAGACCAACTTTGCCTGGTTTAGGTATGAAATGATGTATGAAAAAAAAAGTGTGATAAGAATAGCACATGCTTATTGGACATTCACTGATTTAGTAAAATTAATTTGCGATGCTCAAAGTAATGGCAGACAAAACAAAAACTCTTATGGCTTATGTTTGGCAAGATGTTGCAATTATACGCATGCCTTTGTCATACTAACCACCAGATGGTGGATGGAATATTATGGGATAAAATATTACATAAAATGGGCATGTAAAGAAGTTCACAAATTTATTCATTTTGGGTGAACAGCAAACATTTATTTCTAACCCGTTAATCATTATAGAGAAATGCTGGATTAATATCTATAAATAATAAAGTTAAAGTATGATGAAAAAATAATCAGGTCAAGAATCTACCAAATATTATTCAAACGACCCCTCCCCCAAAAAAAAACCAGTGATACAGATGAAAAAAGTGTGTGCACACACTTTGATGATGTCAAGAATTTGCCACTATCAAAATTATAGTGTTACCCTAAAGTAAATAAACAACAAAATCTTAGGCCAAAAAAATTAATCATTAGTTTCTCAAAAAAGTGCCTGAGAAACTAATCATTAATTTTTTTTGGCCTTATTGTTGGAAACTTGATCTTGGGATATTGATAGTCTGCAGAATTTTTATAAACTGCTGTCTATTTCAACTTGTCTTTCATTAATTTTGTTTGCATGCAACTCAGTTTTCAGTATTATTTTGTTTATGATTTGTTTTCATCAGCTGTAAACCAATAAATTGTCAAACCCATGTTAACAATAGTACATCATTTTTAGGAAGAAACCACACTTATTTGCTCTTTTTTACAGCCATCTTTAATTAGATGGAAACTTGGACTATATTTCTGTTATATTATAGGGGTTCAAAAGTACCTAAGTCCTGTCATCTTGGAATTTAGAAATACCTAAAGTCCAAGTTAATTGCCAAATCTGCCTTGTACATTAATTTACTGTATTGTTTATTGACGAAATTCAGCATGGTGTTAAAAATTTTTTGGAAAGTCCTTGACTTAAATTTCTAAAGAAGAATTTTGAACCCCTGTATTACATTCTTTGTAAATGAAGTTATTTCTCAGTTTTTTGTCAAAAGAACACATTTCCATTTCCATTTGCTTTCATTATAGGTATTAGAATTGGCAGGAAATGCTAGTAAAGATCTGAAAGTAAAGCGTATCACACCACGTCACTTGCAGCTAGCTATCAGAGGAGATGAAGAGTTGGATTCACTCATAAAAGCAACCATTGCTGGTGGTGGTAAGTGGATATGATATTTTTATGAGTTTTGTTCCTTTGGCTAACATATAGCCACGTCAATCTAGTGTTATAACATTATTTCAGTTTACTTAAATTCTAGGGCCATTGGTTATTTCATGTGTCATTGTGTTGAATGTTGAGTCGATCTGCAAATAGAATTGAAGTTTTAACCATTTTATAAAAGAAAAATGTAGTTAGCATTGTTTTCATCCAAATTAATTGTTTCTCATTATTCAAATATCTATATTCTTCTTTTTGGCTGGAATGCCATGTCGGTTTTGTCAACAATTTGATAAAGTGCCACAAGCAATCATATAGATTATCATATTGAATTTACATGTTTCATTAGTTGACTTATTTGAAATACAATATTTTGTAAATCGGTACTACCTCTTATATTTTGTTGTTATATGATAAGAGTAATTGCACAGGAGCCGTTGCTTTTTAACTGGTTATTTGAAATTTTTTGGGTGATAAAAAACAAACAGTGATGCCTCCATTTATTTCCCTTATTTTTCTACATTTCAGGTGTCATTCCACATATTCATAAGTCTCTCATTGGAAAGAAAGGATCACAAAAAACCACATAGACATACCACTCCATAACAACAGAAATATAGTGTAGAATAATTGACATTTTGCATGTTGTGTACAAGACAATATATATCATCAGGTATTCAAGGACAGCTCATTCATTGGAAATTTGACATTGATGATTATTTTTAATGGATTTTTTTATTACATGTTCAGATTTTAGTCTTCATGTCATAGTATCACACTCGTAATAAACCATTTAACCATTTCAATTATGTCTTATTTTAATTCTTTATCAGCATTGTAGCTTTCTTGAACCAAAGGCTTTTCTGATTAAGTTGTCTTAATTGTTTTTAGTTTCATTAACATTCACATGTATATTAATGACCTGAAATACTCGTATAGAAATCATGCAGATTCATATGCCTCACTTTTTCTGCAGTTTGGAAATGACTACACAGAAACTAAGGCTTTTTCAAGAATATTCGATGCAATAACCAAAGTGACTTCTGAGTATATATTCAAAATGTCCTCAATTTCGAGTCACCGTGACATAGACCTTTCAAGATTTCAATTGTAGCCAATATCTGTAAAATACATCATTTTCTCTCCTTGTTACCGGCTTTTTATTTTCTTATGTTTCTTTTATCCATTAAAATGTTTTCAAGGTAAAAAATTTTGTTGATTAACTTTATCTTCATCTGTGATATATGTGTCGAGTAATTGTTTTGGGTTGCATGTACAGTGGAGTGACAAAAATGAGTATAATTTTTATTCACTGAAAAAAACTGATGTTTTGAAGTTTCTGTATTTGTTTTGATGAAAATGTCCATTGTTTCACTGTAAAGTACTGAAAAATTTTGCAGGATACAAAGTTTTAATGTCTCCTTAATGTGTGTATATAGGGAATTATGACAAATTAATTTTCTATTCAAATTCCTGAGTCTTGAAAAGAAACATTATGAGCTAACCAACTATGAAACTCGTAAATATTTTTAGTTTTATTGTACAAGATTGACCAAAATTAGAAATGACAATATGAATGTTTTGAAAATTTGTAGATGTAATGAAATGTATAGAGTACTAAAAATTATATTTACTTTTTTTTCACTATGCTATACGTGTCCAATATGGCTGTCATTGATGAGAAAATCTATATATCAAAAGTAAAAAGTATCGATAAATCAATTTATTTGGTACTTCTATAAAATGCATTCAGAATAAATAGATTCTTCATAATATTTAGATGTGTTGTTGTGTATTTGACTATCTGAAGATGAAAAAATCAATCATTACAAGGAACAAGTTATTTGAACAAATTAAACAATTTGAATGAAATGTAACATAGTTCAAGAACATGATGGAAAATTCTGGAAACTATACGAAAAAATATCCTGTGAAATGCAGTATAATATGTATCGATACTCAAGAAATGTATCGATTATCATATCAAATCAATTTTTATATTGAGTCTATCAATGACAGCCCTAGTGTCCAATAATGCCATGCTCTCTACTAATTAAACAACTATTTATCAATTATTTGATTGATTGGAATCTGAAATTAGATATTCAAGATATGATTGATAATAAAGTGGCCTGATGTTTTTGACGTGTTTGCATGAAAAGTTTTCTGAATACAGTACATTTATTTCAAAATTTAAGGGACGCCCAAATAAATTACATAGCATTAAGCCATTCTCCCAAATACATGTATTAGTTGTACCCCTTCTGTCCTTGGTTTATGATCGAATATATTGTCAATATAGTATCATTTACGCAAATCAGAATTGGTTACATAACTTATATGGACATAGATCTACTGTTGGGGAGGGCACTGTGTTATGGCTATTTTGATTTTGAATATGTACTGGTACGTGGTAACTTGTTCAAAAAAGATTTGAAAATGTTGCTGATGTTATTTTAACCAAAATAGATAAAATTTACAACAATCTTTGAAAATTAATATTGCATTTTTGGTAATTTCATTTTAAAATAACTTTTTTTTTCAAAATGAATTTTTTATTTTTTAAATTTATATTCAGACATTTTTACAATATAGTCGACACAAGGTACAAGGAAACAAACATAAAAAAGAATACATTGCATACTCTCATTCAGTCACTTGCGCAATGTGACATTGACTGTATTGCTTTTATACGAGAGAGAGAGAGACGAGATGACGATAAGATTAGTACTCTATACTATATACAAGTGTGTCAGCCAATGTCAGGGTTGGGGTACACAATCAATTGGGAAAAAAAAAAAATTAGGAGTCTTTTCCACTTTCCCCACCTTATATCTATTTTTTCTCTGAAAAAGGCACCCTTACAACTTGCAGTGCACATTTGAACATTATATAATTATCCTTTATAACATTGACTAGGGCATTTAAGCTTAGTGATTTGTGCTGACATCTTACTCTATAGATGTACTGTTTTATAATAAGAAGAATTTCATTGTCAGGGATATTATAATCATTATCAGGTCGCAATAAACCAAGGAGAAAAGACTCCTTAATAAATAGAAATGGAATATTAAGGGAGTCAAGCAATATTTCCAAACTAGAAAGCAATTGCTGCACTTCTTGACATTCCCAAAGTAAATGTGTAATTGTTTCTCTCTCCGAGTTGCAGAGTATACATTGGGGAGATATCACCAACCCTGTTTTAAACAGAACATTATTTGTTGTCAAAATATGATGGACAACTCGGTACTGAAACCACTGAAGTTTTGTATTATTAGTAATTCTAAAGGGTATTTGAAAGATTCTTTCCCATGTATGGTCATCAAATCTAAACAGCTCATTCCACTTTTTTTTGCCCGTTGGGACAGTCTCATTTTTTTATGAGGGTATTATAAAACTCTTTTGACCCTCTTTTGTTTTTAGAAAATACTTCAATGTTAAGTGGAATGAATGTTTTGGTTATTGATTTTAATTTAAAATTAAATGTAGAAATATAACTTTTCACCTTACATATAACACCATGGAATTGTAAGACATTTGATTTAACACCATATTTCTGTAGGAATTCATAAAAAGTATAAAATATTCGCTCTTCTGGTGATTTCATCAAATCACCCAAGGTGCAAACACCATTGTTATACCAATTGTCATAAAATATTGTTTTCCTACCTATGGTAATATTTTTATTATACCATAATGATACTTTAAGGACTGATTCCTCCTTAATGTTTTTCACTTCATCAGTTTCTGAAAAATGAAACCAAGCTTTAAGGACATCCCTCCAAAACAAATTTTGACAATTATTTAAACATACTTGTATGTGCTCATAACCACAATTGGCAAGTAAATCAGTATTACCGTAATACAAGTTTTAAGAATAATTTGCCAACTTGCAGTTGTCTGAAAAAGTCTCTTTAGCCAACCTAGCTTGAGAGAGTATATAAACGCTTTTAAATTAATCATTTTAATACCACCTTTCTCATAACTTTCGGAAATAACATCTCAGAAATTAAACAAAATTGTATTAATTTTATCTAAAAATTTATCATCGGGAGTGGGAAGGGCAATAAACAAATGGTTAAACTGAGATATCAGTAATGATTTTAATTATATGTACCCTACCTATTGGAGTAATGTTTCTTCTACTCCATGTTTTAATTAATGCTTTTAATTTAATTAATTTTTTGTCAAAATTAATTTTAGGAATCTCATGTAAATTTACACTAAATTCTATTCCTAAAAGAGTAAATTTATATTTGCCCCAGTCTAACTTTAATTCTGGTAAAAAAATTTCTTCACTAAACTTTTTACTCCCTATCCATATAACCTGTGTACAAAGTTATTGTCGTAATATTACAAGAATTTCGTTCAATTGTGAAGATATTCATGTGTGTGCGCGTGTGTGGACTGATTCCGTTAAAAAAGGTAAGCAAAGAACTGTCTATTGAATGACTATTAGACTATTATGTCACACAGTATATAAAGACTGAGCAGGTTGCTTACAATATTGCGTGTGTGGACTAGGACCCCCTATTTCGGGATTTTCTCTCTCTAAATTGAATCAATTGTATTACTATTACGCACGGTATATATAGACTAACCAGTTTGTAAGAGAGGTTCTTGTCACATAAATATAGCTTGGGTGTGAACCTCTGATATACATTTATAGGTTTGCTCAGATATAGATCACTTACAAGTGGAATGGTGACAGGTTAAGTAATCTGATGGATATATAGATTTTAAACATAATACTGTGTGATATATTGTAGATAACTCTGTGTGTGTGTGTGTGTGTGTGAATGTGTGTGGGGTAGGTGTGTGTATGTATGTGTGCACACGTGTGAGTTTATAGTTGTGTAGTTCGGGAATCTATGTGAGCACTGTATGTGTGTACAAATGTATGGTGTAAATTGTGGTCGAGTGAAGGCTTGTTTATAGGTGTCAGACGTTGTTTCTTTTTTCCTTCTCACAGCTAATACTTAATTCTTTTTACCTCGCGCTCCGGGCGCTCGTGATACAAACCGCGCCCACCCTAATAGTAATGTACGTTACTACTCGGATTGTATGAGATAACCACATCGTCGTAAATCGCTAAAAGAGCATAGTGATTCCGGACCGTGGTTTGATAACCATTATCATGTAACTTGATATTTTCTACGAGGTAAACAAACTTTTAACTAAGAAATGTAATGTTCCTAGAATAAACTGACTGCAAATGAGACTTGTAGATAATAACTTGAAATTTCAACTTAGGATTTTGAAGTTTTAATAACTTAAAAAAGTCAAGATACATGTAAGTTTCTTTAAATTTCAAGAAAAATAAATGTTTTAAAGATAATAAATCGGTTCATTGGATCACCGTTCTTATTACAAGCGAATTTTTTCAGGAAGTATTCATAATTTCAAGGTAATATATTTTTAAGAAATAAGAGGGGGGCAGATGCCTCCCCACACTTTTGAAACGGGGGGGGGGGAAGTATGTTTGTGCCTCCCCCCTTTTTCACGTAATTTCTTTTATCACACAGCCACAATTTTTTAATTACTTGATATTCGGCCGAAGTAAAAACGAATCGCAATGTGATAATTAACTCTCTAGGCTTTAATAATTGAACATTTCTGGGAAGCATACCCTGAACCACTTGGAAATGGCGTTTTTTGTGTCTGGAAGCTAGAGGATACCTCATTGGGTTCCGAATTAATCCATCAACGATATTTTTAACGATAAAAAGGTCATAATTCAAAGTATGGAAGATACTAGGCCAAAATTCTGTCCCGATTTTAGTAACTTTTTTTGCTGATCCAAAGATAATCAAAGTGGGTTATTAGCAGGTTGCTATGCGTATATTCGCGTTTGGATGCAGAAAAAGGGATTCCAAATTAAAAAAAAAAAACCCTGAAAGATGAGTAAAACCCTAACACTTAAAAACATGTTCAGTGATGAGGGAGAGAGTGCCGCCTGAAGTTGATAAAATATGTAGAAAACCTTTCGTTGTTTTTTTTTTTAAATAAAAAGTCGAACAATTAAAGACAAAATTTCCTAAAATGTTTGCGCCTCGCTCCGCCTGGCGACTTTACACCACTCGAACTTGAAATCATCACTTTACCATTGATGAGGTATGTATTGAATAAACAGTTTTAATTTCAGTTTAATTTTTAAAGAATAAACATTATGTATGTCATCAGTCTCACACATAATCCCTTTTAAAACCACCTTTTGATTTGCTTCCTACACTACTGCATAAAAGAACGCATTATTTTCACGCGGATGGCGTCTTGTTACCCCCTCCCCTCCAAAAAAAGTATTTCGCCCCCTCTTTGTGAAAATTCCTGGATCCGCCCCTGTAATCCATTCAATATTTTGAACGGTTGTGCCCCCCTCCCTACTTCCCTCAGAACTTTGACTCGGGTGCACGAAACTACGCTGGGTGATTTCCAAATTACTAGGTCAGGAAACCAGTCTAATATACCGGAAATAGGTGTTATTGTATGCGGAATAGCTGATGATAGAATTCACAAGGCGAAGGTTGATTGTTGAAAGTACAAGAAGGATGTGGAAATAAATTGGTTGTCATGAAAATGATGGGGAGAAAGAAAAGAGTTGTTGGCAAAATAATATGGGGACCAAGGAAAGGCGTCAAAGAAAATGGAATAGTAAGTGAATAAGGAGAGACGTATCTTTTAAAGTAATGAGTCAATGACATGGACCACGACTCGGTGTCTCATGATATTTCTTATAATCTGTTTGATTACACAGACTGCATTGTGGTTCATTAATATGATACATTTCTAAACAATACATAATATGAAAAAAATATAAGTGACCCACTCATATTTAAGGAATTGGTTGGGTCTGTCTGTTAGTGTCTGTAGTGTAGGCCTAGTCAGTGTAGACTAAAATTAACTTATTAAGCTTAAAGTAGTTTCTGTGGAAACGCTGGGTAAAATCAGAGAATTAAATTCTTTAATTTTACCCAGCGTTTCCACAGAAATTAAAGTAGATCTTCTCAGACTAAGCCGTCTAGAACTACCATGAAATGTGAAACTTGGTAACTACAAATACGAAGTAAGGCAACACCTTGATAGTGAGCACAGCTACTTGTTTTACAAATGCGATAAAAAGACAGGATTCTCTCAGATCTCACAAGAGTAACTGCTAATATCTTCCTTGCTAATTGATGTCACACTCACAGTAATTATGGCATCAAATATTTGGAACATTAGCAGTTCTGAGAATAATTTGACCAGAAAAACATCTTCAAAACATTTGATTTGACTACGTTTTTGTGGAGCAGCAGGTCGATTTACCGCATACTGCCACATACTACCTAATAGTACCACATACTAACCAATATTACCGCATATGACTACTAACTAAGTCATTTTTATATAAACTATAAAATTATTCACAATAAAAAGATAGATATTTAGCAATAAATCAAAGTCAGATAGGCATGTTCATGCCGGGTTAACCAATTCCGGATTATGGTTTCTCTATTATCAGGGTTGGATTTAATGCTAAAAATCAATTTTTAATCATAAATAATTTGTTAATTTGTGTCAGAATAACTTAGTTAGTAGTAGTACCTAGTATTATGGGGTAGTGTCTGGTATTATGGGGTTGTATGCAGTATTATCATGGGGTAGAATGTGATAGGCATCACGTTAATACAAAAACAAACAATTCTGGATTACAGTTTCACTAGTATCTGACTCGGATTTATTGCTAAAAATAGTTTTTTTTCGGAAATAATTTGATTATTTGTGTCAAAATGACTCATTAAGTAGTAATATGTGGTAGTAGGGGGTAGTATGTGGTATTATAGGGTAGTATGGGGGTAGTATGTGGTAATATGGAGTAATTCAACGGGCCCATGTGGAGAGTGATGCGTGAAACATTGGGTAAATTAGTTACACCTGCAATGAAGAAAGTATTTTACTATTTTGATTTTTCTGTCAAAATACTGAAATACCTTCTTTGTTGCAGCTGTTACTATGTGTAACTAAACATGATCCAGTTTTGAGAATTTTTTCAGGTTCTATAGTGTACAGCATCTTACTCTTAGTTTAAAACAATTATATCACTTATCTGTGTTGTATACACATGTTATCTATGAGTTTGCTGTGCTCAGAGTCTATTATAATACATGTATATACTGGTACTGGACCAGTAGTTGGCTGTTACATGTGTAGTGGAGTTGTTTTTGTTTTCAAAGTTTTGTATTATTAAGTTGGCATTATGTTTACTTACCTGTTATCTATTTAATTTTTATTTATTTGCTACTTCATTTATTTGAAGAAGTTATCATGTTGTTATTTTACGATAGTTTCTTCTTTTCCTGTATTTTGGTTTTAAAAGAGCCGGCCTGGTTCAGTTGGTAGCGCGCTCAACTCTTGATAGTGAGGTCATGAGTTCGAGTCCAGTCGGCGGCAGGTTGGTTTCCTGTCCTACGGATGAGAGAGTAAAAACCGAGGTCCCGCGTCACAGTAGGTGTTGGCACATTAAAGAACCCTCACTGCTCAATGGCCAAAAGTGCTGAGCATAAGCCAAACTTTGAAACCCTTCACCGGCATTTGGGGGACGTCTCCATATGAGTGAAATATTCTTGAGTGGGAATTAAACAACAATAAACAAACAATTTTGTTTTAAAATGGAAGTTCATAAGTTATACGCTCTTTAGTTTTATTACAGTAGTTTCCATTGGTTAATTCATATAACTTTCTGACCAATCAGAATGGTTCATTCTTATTATACTTCGGGGAGTGATACACGTGATCCATTATTATATAAACGGGTACTCAGGGTATTTTGCTCAGTTTTCTTGTGTTGGTCTATCTGACAACAACCTTCTTTTCTCACACTGTAGGTATGCCAGTCTATCTGGCAACAATCTAAGTCTTTCTGTAGCTATACTTTAACTAAAAGAAATAATTTTTGAATCTTTTTATATTATAAAATTTAGAGTTGATTTTTACTTATTTATCAAGTTTTTAATTTATTTTTGAAGCCACATTTCTAATTGGTCAAATTTTAGCATCAATGTTTTGTTTAATTAGTTTATTTGATTGGTTAATATGATTGTTATAAATTCGTAACTACATCATTTATCATGTCCATATTAAAATCGTCTTTACAATCATGCTGCCACTTGGCCTGACTACACATGATTTTGAATACATAAAACATGGTTTTTGTGAAATTTGTTTAGATCAGTTGTCTGCAATTGGACATCAATGTCATCATATTCAGTAAGAAGGAAGAAAATGTTATTGAAGTACATACCAAAGCAAAGATAAAATCGAAATCATTCTTCATTGTCTGCTTCTGTTGCAAGTACATGTATTAGGAATCGGAGTCAGGATAAAATACTTTGATTCAATAAATTCTAAGAAAACAACTGCAATCACTTGAAATAATACTGATACTTAAATTGTTCTTAGGATAAGATGATATTTAATAGCATAACATTTCTTTATTTCAGTCCTCTGGTTCTCAGCCAAGTGTGTATCATGCATTGGTGGTTATTTTTTTGGAGTTTTTTGCTTGGGGTCTGTTGACCTCTCCATTAATAGAGGTAAGTTTCAGTATGCAAGTTTTTTTAGTTTTGTTTTTTAGTTTAGTTTGTATATCTAAAGACAGTAGGACCTGAAATGGTTATTTTTATGGAGTTCTTTGCTTGGGGTCTGTTGACCTCTCCATTAATAGAGGTAAGTTTCAGTATGCAGGTTTTTTTTAGTTTTGTTTTTTAGTTTAGTTTGTATATCTAAAGACAGTAGGACCTGAAACGGTTATTTTTTTGGAGTTCTTTGCTTGGGGTCTGTTGACCTCTCCATTAATAGAGGTAAATTTCAGTATGCAAGTTTTTTTTAGTTTTTAGTTTAGTTTGTTTAGCTAAAGGACAGTAGGATGTGAAACGGTTATTTTTATGGAGTTCTTTGCTTGGGGTCTGTTGACTTCTCCATTAATAGAGATAAGTTGCAGTATGCAAGTTTTTTTTAGTTTTTTTTCTTTTCGTTTAGTTTGTTTAGCTAAAGGGCAGAAGGACCTGAAACGATCGGTTGAGTGACCAATTTTGCTCTCAGTTGTACAATTCATATCATTCCTGTCATATTTTCTGTAATGTAAGCTGCCTTTCTATTGAACACTCCCCTATTGGTCAGAAGTTTCACTCACTTGGAGTCTGTGTGTTTTATGGCTTAATGTCTCATAGTGAACAAATCAAAATTAACATGCAGTAAAACACATCAGTTTTATTTTCAGGCATTTTAACAGGCTGAAAGTCAATATATAGATAATGAACTCCTGTCATACCAGTATTGTAATGTAATCATTGTCATGGTCTTCGGTATTTGACCCATTAAGCGCCCACATCCCTATAAGTGCCCCTCCCCCTTTTTTCATACAATCAAGAATCTTTTCTAGCTGATTGACAAGGAGATGTATACCTGAAAAACTGTAAGTAACAGTTTATCTGTAGCCCCCAAGTAACAGAATTATATTGATGTGTCCTTGACAACAACGTTACCACTGTGCCTTATAAAAATTAACTGTTTTACGTCAATTTGACTATTGATTGGTTCCATTAAGCGCCCACCCCTTTTCCATAATTTTTGTAGTGCCCATGGTGCTTAATGGGTCAAATATGGTATCATTATCAGTGCTATCAGTTGCAGTTCTGCTTGATGTCAGATTGACTGAGCTAAAATGTTTTCTAGGACTGCATCATGAAGATCAGTATCATCAGCCATAAATCCCTCAAAATTTGGTTCTATTCGACACCGTTTCATTAAATTAGTCATTCTTGTTCCGATCCAGAGCATTTTAAATATGGTGTATCATGCCACATTTTTTAAATGACTTTTGAATGATTTCTAGAGTTATTGATTACCAAGTTTGAAGGATACAATGCAATTTATTGTGTGGGAAAAATACAATATTTATAGACTTCATTCTATGACTATGAGAATATTATAATACATTGTAATTTTATAAAATGATAAAGTATGAATCTAAACTTATGTGGTACAAAGTACCAGGAAATCTTCTGAAGCTCTGGAAAAAGAATGGAAAACTTTTGTGTCATGCACTTCACACTAGTCTGTTATGCAGTTTTCTGTCTTTTCTCCATGATAGTGTAAACTCACACCCCTAATTTTTTCAGAATAATTTCCTTCTCTCCTTGAAAGCATAGATTAGTTTTGTTTGAATTAAAATCATAATGTTTATGGTATTTACCCCCGGTAATTGCTATATTTTGAATTGTGGTTGAAACATATGTTATGTATCAAATATTTATACATTGAGGTTAGAGATATGGAATTACAGAACTCAATTTCAGCTATTGGTACAGTAAAAAGTGTTTGTAAAGACAAGTGTTATGAAAGTCTTGTCCAACAACACAAAATTCAGAAAACCTGTTGAATGTTAATACAAACCTCCCTCTAGAGACCACCTGTATCTTAGAGGCACATTTGGATGGTACCGATAGACGGGAAAGTCCTTCTAAACATATATTTTTGTGAATTGTCAAGTCAAATCTTAACCAGTTTGATGCAATAGATAATACTTACATTTATAGTGATTTAACTCTTAAACAAATTTTGACAGGCATAAAATTGCAATACAGTATTTCTCTGACATAATCATAATGTTCTTTCAACCACCAGGTAACCTCTTTCGGATATACACGTACCATATATGAGATGAAAAATTCCATAAAATTTGTACAAATAATTTCAGCTGATGACAGCTCATGTTGCTTTAAACTTTACTTTTTTTTGTTTCAGGTTCTGAATGAGACATTTCCAAATCATACATTTTTACTGAATGGACTCATACAAGGAGTCAAGGTGAGCTAAATATTACTTTATGGGTTGTCAAAAATGTATTTACCAGGAGACGAAATAAACCTGGTTTACTTAGTGTCCAGTTTAACATTGCTTTCTACTTGATAATTGGGATTTTAATTTTTTATTTTACAATTTGTTGCAACACTATTTGAACCATTGAAAGACAACTTCAGTATCAAAATGCAAAAACACTTTGACTTTACTAGCATTTTGTTGCCTTACTAAGTGTATGGGCTTTGGCTATATTTTGCCAACTCGAACTTATACTAAATTTTGGATTTAGTTTCATTGAAACAAAAAGTTCCCACATTATGTTATTTTTCCCTGATCTCCTAAGTTATTAATTTTCAGAAATTGTCCATATTTGTAAATTACATATACATTGCCAATATTACTACAGTAGTTCCTATGAAATGTTTTTCTGAAATATATCCCTGGTCTTGATATATTCTGTCAACCAATCCATTTCATTTTATTACATTCCTTTATTTCATTATAATATTGCTAATTCATTTCAGGGTATGCTTTCCTTTTTGAGTGCTCCACTGATTGGTGCATTGTCAGATGTGTGGGGAAGGAAGCCATTCTTATTGTTAACTGTCTCCTTTACTTGTGCACCAATACCACTTATGAAGATAAGTCCTATGTAAGTATAAAAGGAGTACAATTATTACTTGATCTCTCTCATTTTCTGCTTCTTTTGCTATTATCTAAAAAACTAGATTGAGAGAAAGTGAAAAAAAGCTAAAATGTTCAGAATGCAAACATCTACAAAAAGGTCAACATCGCCAAAATTGTCAGATGGTCACTAATGGAAATAACTTTTCATTTTAGCAGTAGTTTTAGGCCTCCTATTTGTTATCTATATCTGTCTTCCATAGGGCTGTCATTGATGAGAAATTAGATATCGATATATCGATAAGTAAAAAGTATTGATATATCAATAAATCGAATTATATGGGACTTTTATGAATAATGCATTCAAAATGTATAGACTCATTATAATATTTAAGTGCTTTACTGTGTATTTTACTATCTGATGATTAAAAAAGAAATCATTGCAAGGAAAACATTGTTTATTTGAACAAATTGAACAGTAAGAATAAAATATAACATAGTTCAAGCATATGAAGTAAAACAAATGGAAAATTTTGGAAATTGTAAAAGAAAGTACATACTGTGAAATGCATTATGAAATATATCGATACTAAAAAAATGTATCTATTATCGTATCGAATCAATTTGTGTATCGATACATGGATATCGAGTCTATCAACTACAGCTCTAGTCTGCCATGTGTTACGCAGTACATTTTGAAGGGGGGGATGTATAAGTTTTAACTGTTTGTCAGACCACCTGGTTATGGTTACGGTTTAAGTTTGCAAATACTTGGTTCCACATGTTCATGTATAGATTCATTAGTACTCTGAGACTTAGAAGGATTGTTAACTATTGTTGAAATGCAGTAAACACTTTAAAAATGTAAATAATACAGACCAATGTGTACCAAGTACTACTTACGGTACCATAACAACGTTTTTGTTTTAATTCAAAAACAGTTGAATATACCGAAAAATTTTAAAACATTTTCTGTGAAGCAATATTTTGCCCCACAAATTAATGAGAACACAGCATATATTTACATGACTCTGCTACCTACCTTTACATAAATTACTATCGTGTTTTAAAACTTGTTCGTCTACTTTCAGGTGGTATTTTGCACTGCTGTCTGACTCTGCTACCTACCCGTACATAAATTACTATCGTGTTTTAAAACTTGTTCGTCTACTTTCAGGTGGTATTTTGCACTGCTGTCTGACTCTGCTACCTACCCGTACATAAATTACTATCGTGTTTTAAAACTTGTTCTTCTACTTTCAGGTGGTATTTTGCACTGCTGTCTTTGTCTGGAATATTTGCAGTCACTTTCAGCGTTGTTTTTGCTTACGTAGCAGATATTACTACAGAGGAGGATAGAGGTCAAGCATATGGACTGGTAAGCAATATAAGACTCTTTCGTATGTTCCCATGAAATATAAGATAATTCTATCCAAGGGTTCAAGAAGTTGTAAAACCTGAGGCTTTGCCGAGGCTTATATTTCATGGGAACATATGAATGAGTATTTTCTCTCATGAAAAAAATTAAAAATAAGAATGCACAAGCACCAGCACCATATTGATTTTGCCAAGAATTTTTCTGATTTCCTTCGGACTGGTTTTAGATGATTAATTCTGTCAGATGTGAATTTCTCGTGTTTGATTTGGTCCTTAACAACTGTTAAGGACTTGAAAATGAAAGACATCAGAAAAAATTTCAGCAATAAGCATGTTATTTCTCTTTGATTGTTGGACCAAGTCAGTTGGTTTCTAGATCACCATTTTGTGATATGGTATTTCTGTCACATGATATGAAAGAAAGAGGTCACATGTTATGAAAGATAGAGTTTGCCTTCATATGTTTCTTTTATAGGAAAAACCTATATTTTACACACAGGTATGAGAGAATAATATATACCGGTACAGTAAAACTCTGATATAGCGAATTCCTGTGAACATTGTACAAAAATTTGTTATAAGTGTAATTCGTTACACATTTATTGTGTATTCGTAACTTGATTTTAACAAGTTCGGTATGAAAACAGTTTACTGCTCTACATATGAAAACTCCTTTCAAGGCATGCATACCAAAGCATATGTAATCATGCGTAAATAAAATTTTGTTTAGGAAATAGACATTGTTTATTGCAATAATAATAAAACGTAAATGATTAGTAAATGTAGTTGCATAAAAACACATGTATTTATATATGTCATGTATACGACCTGTTGTCAAGATAAAATAAATGCAAATAACATTCAAATTGTGTTTCATTTTAAATCAGCAATACCCTTGAAAAAATACTGGGAAATTTTGTGTCCCATGTAGGTTGATTAAAAATATATTGAAATTTAATGAAAATACCTCACTATAAAGGTTGATTTTACACTCAGTTTTAAGTCAAGGGAAACAGAAATTACTTTGATATAAATGTAAATTCATTATAAGCACGTTTGCTATAAATGCAGAATTTTTATGTAGAAAAATAAGTAATTCACTGGGGAAATCATTTTTGCTTCTCTGTAGCCATAAAATCCATGTACACTATATTTTACAGGGCTCTACAACACTAAAAATTCTCTCTTCATTTGGCCAGTGAACCAGAAATTTTACTAGCCAGCCAGAAATGTTTACTCCTATATATATATATATATATATATACATATATATATATATATATATATATATATATATATCTATATATATATATATATATATATATATATATATATATATATCTATATCTATATATATATCTATATCTATATATATATATATATATATATATATATATATATATATATATATATATATATATTTAATGTGTATGTGTTCTTGTTAAAAAAATTCTGCTGAATGAAATATAATAAAATACATTAATTTTTTAAGTTGACATGACTTTTTATTGTTTCAATCCATTTAAAACAAGATTATTAACCTTTTTGTGCATTTTTTAATAAATCTGGGAGTGTTTATATGCCTATATTTTTCATATTTGTTGCTCTAATATTGACGTACACTTAAACTCTGTTTTTGAATTTATAACACCGGTTTGTTTTCAACAGAATTTACAAAGCAGTGTCTGCCCACAAGAATTTGAAATTTTATCTGTAAGTTAAAGTTGAGTGTCAAACACCTGATCGTCAAACACCTATAAAGTTCTTTATAAGGTTTTTGTCTGACAATCGGGTGTTTGACTCTTGGTTTTAATTTACAGATAAAATTTCAAATTCTGGCTGTGCCTGTGGTCTGCCTGCCTTCCCCGTTGAACACTAGCCATAACTCGGTTCCAGTATTCCTGTAACACTAACAACATTTAAATTTGCTATTGTCCAATGAAGAGGTAGATGCTTCTGTTGAAATCGACACTGAAAAGAAAGTATCATCGTGTTCTCTTTGGAAAGTTTCAAGTCGAAAACATGACAGCATACAACATGTTTTTAATACAGTAAACAACGTGAGTCAGACGCTCTAGTTTATTGAAACTAAATAGCCAAATTGGTTGTTGTAAAGCGCATAGCAGATCATGATTTCTATAATTTAATTTCACAGTGAAAACGAACAAACTTTTGATTTCCAGCTCGGGAAAAACTGGTCGCAATGTGGCAACTGAATTAGAATAAACACTCGCCAAAACCTAATAGATGGTCGCATTTGCAAGTGACTTGGTCACATTGTAGAGCGCTGTTCTAGTTTTACTGTACACTTTTAGTTGTGGATGTAGATTCGTCATAGAATATAAGTATCTTTTTCATGTCTAAAATTATTTTATATCTTTGCAGGTTTCAGCAACATTTGCTGCCAGTTTAGTAACCAGTCCTGCTCTTGGTGCTTACCTGGGCAAAGTATATAGTGATAACTTAGTTGTGTGGCTTGCCACAGCCATTGCAGTATTAGATATATTCTTTATTATGGTAGCAGTACCAGAGTCATTGCCAGAAAAATTGAGACCAGCTAGTTGGGGCTCACAAATATCGTGGGAGAAAGCAGACCCATTTGGTGTAAGTTAATGTAATGACTATGTACAGACTATTATTTATTAGAAAATTTTATGCCGGAAGTTGGAGAATAAGATTATTCACTTGAAAATTTTTGTAGTAAATTTCCATTTATGTTTATTTTGTCATGTTCAGGAATAAGGATAGAAATTACCTAAATTTCATTTCGTTTTTAGCGTGCCGGGACGAATTTTTGGAGAGCCATATCCCCATTTGCAGCATTGGTGTTGTTTTTGTTGGCGTCCGTAAAACTTTAACTTGGCCTGTAACTTTTTAATCACAAGGGACAGGACTTTGGTATTTCACATATAGATTCCTTATGACCATATCTTTTATTTGGTACCTTGACTTCTGACTTATTGACTTATTGACCATGGACTTTGACCTACTTTTTAAAGACTTTAACCAGAGCTGAAGGAATCGAAACATTAACTGTACCTTGACCTATTTTGAAAATTTACGTCCATTTCCAGTGAGCTTTGTTTTCTGACAACTCTTGTTATAATAGTGAAGTTTACAAATGTTGAAGGGACCTCCGTGGCAGTGTGGTTAGAGCATTGCACTTTGAACCATGAAGTCTCTCACTTCTGGTCAGCGCATGATGGAGCCCCGCTTGAACTCCAGCTGATTTTTGTGAGAAAAGTTTTACCAGTTAACTTGTGGAATGCTGGTGGTCTCTTCCGGGTACATTGTAGTAATGCTAGTGGTCTCTTACGGGTACATTGTAGTAATGCTAGTGGTCTCTTACGGGTATATTGTAGTAATGCTGGTGGTCTCTTCCGGGTACATTGTAGTAATGCTAGTGGTCTCTTACGGGTACATTGTAGTAATGCTGGTGGTCTCTTCCGGGTACATTGTAGTAATGCTGGTGGTCTCTTCGGGTACATTGTAGTAATGCTAGTGGTCTCTTACGGGTACATTGTAGTAATGCTGGTGGTCTCTTCCGGGTACATTGTAGTAATGCTAGTGGTCTCTTCCGGGTACATTGTAGTAATGCTGGTGGTCTCTTCCGGGTACATTGTAGTAATGCTGGTGGTCTCTTCCGGGTACATTGTAGTAATGCTAGTGGTCTCTTACGGGTACATTGTAGTAATGCTGGTGGTCTCTTCCGGGTACATTGTAGTAATGCTGGTGGTCTCTTCCGGGTACATTGTAGTAATGCTGGTGGTCTCTTCCAGGTACATTGTAGTAATGCTAGTGGTCTCTTCCAGGTACATTGTAGTAATGCTGGTGGTCTCTTCCGGGTACATTGTAGTAATGCTGGTGGTCTCTTCCAGGTACATTGTAGTAATGCTGGTGGTCTCTTCCAGGTACATTGTAGTAATGCTAGTGGTCTCTTCCAGGTACATTGTAGTAATGCTAGTGGTCTCTTACGGGTACATTGTAGTAATGCTAGTGGTCTCTTACAGGTACATTGTAGTAATGCTAGTGGTCTCTTCCGGGTACATTGTAGTAATGCTGGTGGTCTCTTCCAGGTACATTGTAGTAATGCTGGTGGTCTCTTCCAGGTACATTGTAGTAATGCTAGTGGTCTCTTACAGGTACATTGTAGTAATGCTAGTGGTCTCTTACGGGTACATTGTAGTAATGCTGGTGGTCTCTTACGGGTACATTGTAGTAATGCTGGTGGTCTCTTCCAGGTACATTGTAGTAATGCTGGTGGTCTCTTCCGGGTACATTGTAGTAATGCCGGTGGTCTCTTCCGGGTACATTGTAGTAATGCTGGTGGTCTCTTCCGGGTACATTGTAGTAATAGGGTTCTCTCATCCATCAATAAACACTGGCCGTCACCATATAAAATACAAATGTTGAATTTATTTAGTGACAACACATACATACAAAATTCAGTTTTAAGCATTAGTTAGAGTAATTTCCCTTGTTAATTCTACCTATAGTTACAATGGGAGACATAGACCTAGGTTTATCTTATAATACTACATGTACTTCAATATTTCACAAAGAAATACAAAGTCCAGAATTTCTGAACATACAGGTCATTGACCGTTATATCATATATTTAATCTATCTATATACTTTTCATTTAAATTTCTTTATGCTGTTATATATTTTCTTTGTAGGCTCTGAAGAAAATTGGTTCCGATAAATTAATTTTATTGTTATGTGTGACAGTGTTTTTGTCGTATCTTCCTGAAGCAGGAGAATATTCTTGTTTTTTCGTGTATTTGAGATTGGTAAGTATGGGTTGGTTAACAACAGCATGTAGGCTTGATTGATGATTCGCTTGATTTGAAATACTTTTATCATTTAAAAAAAATACTGTAATATACTGACTATCTCTTGTTTAAATGTTAAACACATTATCTCAAAAATTTATCTGTCAAATTTCATTTAGTCACCACTTTAGCCACACATAAAAATTAAAATGCAAATATGAGACAAACATAATCTGTTTTTTATGATAATTTTCTGACAAAGTAAAAACCTTTCCCATGATAATTTTCTGAGAAAGTAGGGGCCTCTGTGGCCATGTGGTTAGAGTATCACACTTAAAGTGTTGAAGTGTCTCACCTTTAATCAGCACAGGTTCTCTTGGAACCTAAGTTGATTTTGTAACAAGGTTTGCCACATTACCGGAGGGTGTCGTATGTTCTCTACTTAGGTACAGCATAACTGTGTTCTAAGATTAAGATTATATGGGCAATATCTGTGTTTACTCCCCCCCCCCCCCCAAAAAAAAAATTTCAATTTTTTCTACTTTAACTACTTGCATTTGATGTACAATAACAAATAAGAGCCATACACAGGCATAAAATATCTTATATTCCTATATATTTTGTGGAAATAAGATCAGGTCCAGTGTGGTGTTCATATACAAATAGTAAGGCTGGATAAATCAATTGCAAGTGAATAATTGCCAAACTGAGTTTTTAAAGCAATTTTCACAAAATATATAGGTACCGTATTTGCACGGATAATTAGAGTACAGGGCGCCTTTATTTTGACATTTTTTCTTTCATGATGCACATTTTAATTACATTGCAAAAAATGGTAAAATACTCCGTTATGCAAAGTTATCTACAATGTATATAGCTGTTTGTACTGACTTAATTAATTTGTAATCCCGCCTGATGTATTAATAGTGGAAAAGAAACAATGTAGCAAAATTTTGTTACTCACTGTCAAATCAAGATTTACTGTTTAAACTGCGAGATTAGGAAACGGGCATTATGAGTACGAGTGATACAGATGCTTTATTGAAACCGACAATTTGGACAATTTCTTTGATATAGTGCGATCTCTGACATTCAAAGTGTAAAACTGGTATTATGCGAAATTTTGGTATTTGCGGACGGTTTAAATGACAGTAGTAGAGGAAATGGGAAGTTTGAATGACAACACTTCTCTTGAAATCCGGAACCCGAATTCAGTTTTATAAAGTTACAGAGTAAACAAATAATTGGACAAGTTTCATATTTCTTTGTAGAAAAAATTTCTATAAGTATTATTTTTTTTATAGTGAATACATTTTAAATGACAGGTATTTAACAAAAGAAAAAAAACCCCATAACTATGACTGGTCTCATTTTGTTCATTGATGAACGTCAATGGCGACCTCCCTGCATCAAAGAAATCACTGATAGAATCCAAAGTATTGCTTACAACGTAGTTAAAAGGTGTTCTTTTGCAATTTTGAGGGTATAGTTGATATTTATTGCACCAAAAAGAAAAAAGTATGATGATGTTGGGCGTTAATTTAAACTAAAAATTAAAAGGTAAAAAAAATTTCAAACGGTCAATAGATCTACATGAAAAAAATATCCAGGGGTGCCCTTATTAGAGCAGGTGCCATTTCAATGACAAATATGGTATTTAAGAATTTTTATGCCTATGTACATCTGTTTTTTTGTTATTATATGTCAATCTTAGTAGTAAATAGTGATACAAGTAATGCCCTTTTTGTTTGCTTTTCTATGCCATCTGATGAACTTTTTTACAGTGATTTTCAAAAATCTAATTTTTGTTTACAGGTAATGGGCTTCTCAGCAGAGTCAGTAGCTTCGTATATAGCACTTGTTGGTGTTTTGTCAGTAGTTGCTCAAGTAAGGCATACTATAAACAAAGTTTGTTATATGTATTACAGCCAAATACACTGGTCACAGGTCTCCAAATTGTCAAATCTATTTCATAGTTCATATTTTTATATCTAAATTTATTCTTATTGGTTTCTGATTAATTTGACGGAAACTTATAAAATACATACCTGCCAACTATTCAGATATGGGTGGGACAGTCTCGATTTTCATAGATAAATTCTGCGTTTTGGATTTGGACTCTTTTCTCGCTTCTGCTTTCCATTTTCTCGTTATACACAGAATCTTACATACGTTTGAACGATGGCAGGTATGAAGATATTAAAAAATAAAGTGATGGATTAAACTTTTTTTTAGACCAAGTTTGGACATTTAAATAAAAGTTGAGGACTGTGTTTTTCTTTAGTTTCTAGTTCCTGGACATATTTTTAAATTCAAATATCAATTCCTATCTACATGTGTCCGGCACTACTATGATAGTACCGTACCCAGTGAATAGAGTTATATTTACAGGGATCTCCATGGATGAAAATTTAACCTTGGAACAAAATTCAACTCAACCTCCCCCACCCCCGAAAACCCCCCCCCCAAAAACATAAGAGACTGGAATTTTGCAATTGCAATTAAAATAATAATTTAATATGCTCTTACATCTGTTAAGAAAGTGATGTTCCTACACTGAGTGTGTTGTAGTTCGTGTAATGGATGTTTGATATTAAGTATAAAGTATAAAAATTATTGATTTTATTGATTAGATTATTTTAAGAGTACATTATTTGCACTTCATTTATACACCATATGATTAAGACATGTATGTAGATTATGAGGGTAAAAGAGCATTTTTGTACATGTGTTGATGCCACACACTTTCGTACACCATGCATACTGACATCAATTTATAGATATTAAGTTGACTTTATGCATATTTATCTATAAATATTATTTCAATTTAAAAACTTAAATTAAGCCATAGCATTAAAAGGCAAATAAAATTCATGGACCCTTTTTTAAAGTTTGTGTAGTACAGATGAGTACATTTTTAGTAAAATAAAAATACATCTTTCATGGATCGGGTTTGGTGTTGGCCTGATCATTTAATTTGTTGGAAGGGAACCGTGGTGGAACACATGTTGTGGTTCATCATTTTCAGTGGTAAATATACTAAAGTAATTTTTGATGGTGCTTTGAAATTATACTATGGCGCAGAGATAATTTAACAAAGGCACAAGAAAATTTAACGATGGCACAGCGCCATCATAAAACAGGTCATGGAGATCTCTGATTATAAATATATTTGAACTAATGCTTGTATGACTTTGGATTAACAATTTCAAATATTGGTTAATAGTTAACATAATTTCTTTGTAATTTGTAAAGTATTATACATATACTGTATTATGTGTATGAAGGAAAATTTTCTTTTTTTTCAGACATTAATTCTAGCTCTGTTGATGAAGTATGTTGGACATAAAGGTGCTATTATGTTTGGTCTGGTGTTTGAGATAGTACAGTTGGCCTGCTTTGGCTTTGGATCACAAGACTGGTATTCATTTTATATCTTTGTGTACAAAATCAAATCTGTAATATTCTATAGTTTTGTCACAGGATACCAGTAATATTTTTGATATTGATATTTTAAACAGGGAGGGGGGACTGTAGGTTTTTCATGTCTTGGTCTGTCAGTCTGTGTCTGTTTTGGTAAAACTTTTCTAATTCGCTTTCCATTCATTAAATAAAAGTTCACAGAGAGGGGACATAAATTGATTAATCAATATACTCCGAATGCTTGTTTATTTTGTTTTTAGCTGTGATTATTTTGAATTTTGGTCATTTATATCAAATTAAGCATTTCCTTATACTATTTTACTATTTTTATTCCACATAGTTTTAGGTCACCCCAGGTTTTGGACTATGCCTGTTGCATTTTAAAATCTTTCTTGAAAACTAATTTTCCCATCATCTTCATATTTTGTAAAAAACCTTTTAGGGTAAAGGGAACAAATTGTGAATTTTATGATCTTCTTACCCCCAGTGCCCTTTGCATGGGGCCACATTTTCCAAAAATAGCCCAATCTATGCAATTTTTCTTTCCCCCTGCAAATCGAGGAATAAAAATAAATACTATGTTATCTTGTTATCTTGAAATTCACAGAGCAGCCCCATTTTCTTCAAGATATCCAAAATTCGAGATAACCAAAATTTTCAATTCACATATTTTCCATTCTTATTGGACAACAAATAGACCTACATAGGGTTGTGCTTAATTCAAATTCGTTTTAAGCATTTATTAATTACACTTTTACCTTGGCTCATTAACGGGAGTTGATTGGCCTGTGTTGTACAGTGATTTTTTCGTAATAAATGTAAACCTTCTATTGCAGAGGGTAATGTTGAGAATAACAAGTGGCAATTCTATAATATTTAGGTACTTCGTGGACCAGAAAAAATACTTTGAGATAAGCAAAATTTTGAGATAAATACTTTGAGATATAGATATAGAAATATAGTAAAATAATCGGGACTGGACTTTCAGCTTTGACATAACCGAAATTTCGACTCATCCAATTTTGACACAATGTGATTCCACTGTACATGGTTAGAAAGAGTATAAACCTTCCTACTAAGATTGTGAAATTTATGACCCCAGGGGAAAGCATTCAGTCTCTAGGGTAGGGCCATAAAATGATAATGTTTTGTCTTTAACTCATCAATCCCTGAAAAATATTGGACTCTTCTGTAAATCAATGACTTGGGCCAGTCCAATAGAGTTTTTAGGGGTGAATGAGTTAAAAATCTTCATTCTATGCATTTCAAAAAATATTTGAATACAAATCATATAGTAGTCATGAATATTAAAAACAGATTTTTGGTAGTTATTTGATCTGTCTTTCTCTCTGTGTCTCTCTTTCTTGCTTTCTCTATCTGTACATCAGACGACATCCATATTATTAATAAATACACTCAGGCAAGCATTCAGTAGATATATTTGTATATAAATACATGCATGTATAAAATATGTCATATTTGAGTGTAAACTGTATGTATTTTTGTTATAAATGACGACCTGTTTATTTGTAGGATAATTTGGACAGCTGGTTGTTTGGCTGCTATGTCTAGTGTTACGTATCCAGCTATCAGTTCCTTTGCTTCATCTCATGCACAACCAGATCAACAAGGTATGGCTGTTACCTAATGTATTTGATGTGGTCTAGCTTTGCAGGTACTCGCTAAAATCTCGAAAATGCATGCACCGATTTTGATTGGGTTTTCGATGTTCTTAGAATGATGAGTTCTATAAATCCTGAAATTTCATATTTTACTCGGGGTGCTCTTAAAATTAAAACTAAAGAAAATAACTAAGTCTCAATATGTATACACATATGATAGATAAAACTCAATCATAGATGTACAAAAAAATGAGAACAGCTCAACAAACAGACTGGGTCATAGTTGAAACTTAAGATATGTAGATTTCTGAATTTAAAAGCATGAATTTAGATAAAACTGGTTAAAGAATGGCCTTCAAATTGGAAAATATGGTGATATGGGAAATATAAATTTTAGTCTTAGAATCGGTTGTTTAATCTCTAGTTCATGAACAGAGAACACATGGACAGATGCACAGACTACAACAAGACATCACATTGACTTCAAATGAATACTGTATAGTTGCTTTTATTTGCGGGAGATTTAAATTTTCAATATTCATGGTCAAAGACAATCCTGCTATATTAAACACCAGTGAATATAAAACCATATACTTATGAAGTGTCAGACAGTCAATACTTGAACAATCAAAATTGTAAAAAATCAAAATTTATTCATATACATGTATAACTAAATATATACATGAGTCACAAAACATCATAAGCTTTATTCTAATGCACTCTGTTTGCTTTGCATTATTTCATTGGTTGATGACGTTGAAAACTCGCAGGGGATTCACGATTCACTTCTAGTTTTTATATATGACATCATAAAAAGTTCTGCTGACCGACTTCGATGCACTTGCTGAACTTTACTGTTGACATATTTCGTAATACAATGCATGTCAAAATATTTTTTCACTGTCTAGAGTACCTTTCTTAAAATACGAAACATAAATACCATATCATATCACTAAATCGGTATCAAAATTAATAAATCCATATGATAAATCAGTAACTATTTTTAAGTGCATCAATATACTCAATAAAGTAATTTGGTCATAGATAAAGGTAGGAGCTAGCATTAGTCGACATTTCATTTCGTTTGTGTCATTAAAATGATAATTTAAAATGTGCAATCATCTGAATAGGGTTATCATGTGACTGTTTTACAAAAACTGACAGGATATCGGCAATTCCCCTGTCAGAAATATCCGTTTTACTTCATTTCTGACAGGGGAATCGCCGATACCCTGTCAGTTTTTGTAAAACAGTCACATGTCAAAAGTTTATACAATGAATGAGATCATTAATTGAATGGAAAAAATGCCAGATAATTTCTATTACACTTCTGTGATGGAACCGGTCTTGCATGAAATTAAATACCTGTGAAACAGTTCCTTTTAGGAAAACGCACAATTCCCAGTGAAATCAAACAACTATACAGTACATATAAATACTGTAGCTGAGTGTGTATTTGTGGTCGTCTGTCTGTCTGTCTGACTGACTGCCGTGTAACTATTTTTCATTTTCTGTTGTTTTTCAGGTATTGCTCAAGGAATAATTACAGGAATCCGAGGCCTTTGTAATGGCCTGGGCCCAGCCCTGTTTGGTTTTATATTTTACTTATTTCATGTTGACTTAAATGAAAGCACAGATCCAGACCATGGAAAGCCTCAAACAGAATATAGTGAAAACAATACTTATCACAAAATACAGAATGCTATACAAGTAAGGCATAATTTTGGTGTTATTAGTCTTGGACAACAGAAATAAGTAATATAGAAATGTTATATCGTATACCTGGATATTTTCGCTTCCGCTTAATTTTTTGCTATTTTCGCCCTTAGACGAAAGGGCAAATTTAGAATGGAAACAAAATTTTCAAGCTAAATAATTGAATAATACCATTCATGAGACTATGGCTATTTATGGCAAATTTAAGGGGAGAATATGCTTTCTGCTGAGAAAAAGGGGCGAAAATAACCAGAGGCAGAAAATCTGGGTATACAGTAAATGTAAAATTTATTTGAAACAAGCTTAGTAGGAGGTTCTTGTTCTTTTTTAAGTACATGTACTTACTTATATTGTCAACATTTCATCTTCAGAGAACAAATAATATATATATATATTTAAACTGAGCTAGGTATTTATGGTATATTTCAATAAATGTAATTGAATTGGAATAATTTGAAAAATAATCAGAACTTTGAGTTACATCAGCAGGTAACCAATAGATTTGTGTTCATCTATCTCTTTATTTTTACAGAGCATAGTTCCAGGCCCACCATTTGCTTTTGGTGCCATTCTAGTCATAATGGCATTGTTAGTTGCAATATTTATACCTGAAAATCCGCATTCATCTATAGGAATATCAAAAAGGACATCTTCACACAAAGAGGTCTCGTTAGAAGCATTTCACTATAAAGGTTTGTAGTGTTTCTCTTCTAATAACGATTTGTATTGGCCGTGAAGTCCCTGAATTCTTGAGCAGTTCTTGAAAAGGCCTTGACAATGATTATTTGAGAAAAAGTGCTTGAAAACTGCTTCAATTTTAAGTATATACATGTATATCCTTGAATTATACCGGAAAATCCTTGAAGAAAATTGTATGCAGTATTGTCAATACTTTGAGTAAATTATTTCATCATAGTATCAAAAAATATTAAAAGCAATCTTAAAACAATCAGATGCATCAGATTATTTAAAAAGTTGAAATATATTGGGCACAACATCACTTCTGTTAAGTGCTGACTTCTTAAAACTTGAAATAGTTAAGTTCCCTTGTTTGGTTATGTAAAATTATTGTCCTTGAAAATGTATTATGACTTCTTGAAAAGTCCAAGAAAATGATGGCAAGTTCCTGTACGAACCATGGACATATTGAACCTGAACTAAAAAACTACATAAGATATTTTAATGTAACTTCACAGGAAAGTTTAGTGCCTTACCCTGGCCTTCAATCTTGAAAAACCTATTTTTGAACTTAAACTCCAGGTCTACTGAACTGAAAAGATTGATCTGAAACATCATTGATTTGTTTTGCAAACAGTAAGGTGTTCTCTTTCAGATGTATAATTTCATTGCTATTTTTAAGATGATTGTCATCTGAGATAGGCCAAAAGAAAAAAAAATGTGTTTGTCACTTCATGCAATTCAGCAGCTTGAAGTGACATGCTTTCACTATTGAGTGTTCAAGAGACTTAAAAATTATGGCATCTGTTCTGGTTTAGGTAGCCTAGCTAAATATTTGGTTAAGGGGAATGACCTGTCTGACCTTTTGTCACTGAGTGTTATTTAAGGATATTTGTATATAACAGAGAACTGAGACATGTATCTTATCAAAAACGGAATAAAATCAACACTTTATTAAATCTTTAATGTCTAGACTTGACAGATTTGTGATGTCTTTTTTTATCAGTTGAAATTTATTTCAAATGTACCTTTGATAAAATCTACAAAATTGTCACATTTCCTTCACAGATGAAGAGAATAAAGATGTGAATGAGAGCAAGTTCTTAAATATGCGTTGTTGTATGGTTACGCTGCTTTTTTATTATCTTTGTTTTTTTTTTGTTTTTTACAGGAAGCCGAAAAAGTGAAAGTGAACCATTAGTAAGTGACACTGACCAAGATTCTTAGCACACTTAGTGCTTAGGAACCAAATTCTTGATTGTCTTGCCATTTCCATGGCAACAGACAGATTGATAAATCAAATTGTGCCATGAGATGGTGATACTTTTCCTTAACTATGACAAGGTGCCAAATAGGTGCTGTCTGTCCAGCTGACATGGACAGATCCGTGAGATCATCTTTCATCAAGAATTGTTGTATTATTTTAGTCATATTCAAACTTTCAGAGATGACTGTTGACATTCAAGTTTAAGTGTCAAAATATTGTAGTTTTGTAATTTGAAAACATTTTCTACACATAATTTTATGTGAATATTAAGTGTCGAGGTATAGACTTATCTTCCTGTACAAAGAGATGGTCAGTCTGTTCATCAGTATCTATGATAATATTGTAAATGATAAATAACATTGTATGTCCAGTAATTTTTAGTATATCCATTATTTATTCATACTTGTATATGTGCTGTATAAAAAGAAAACTCACTTGGATAGGGGCTATTTACTGCCCCTTCCTTGTTCCTCCACCAGAATTTTCTGCCACTTAGTTTTTGTAATGGTAGACAAAGTCAGAACTGTGAAAATTGTTCTATTGTACTGAAATAAATCAGTCTTGTAAGTTTTTAAAATTGTAATGTATTGACTATTTTAATCATGCAATGTATAAGGAACGAATATAAAGCAAAGAGATGACAACTCATCCACTTATATTACAGCCATTATTGTCATAAGTTTTGTCCCATACTGTTAAATTATTTGCAACATCTGTATGCACACCTGCTCTGTGAGATTTATCTATTTTGTCTTGTGTGTATCCTTATTTCCTGCCCCAGAACTGTAAGACATATATTTTTTGAATTGGTTGTAAGTCCTACTTAAGTATTGTCATATGTGTTCTGTTATGTCCTGCTCCTAAATATGATGTATTCATAATCATAAGCCCTGTTTCTGAGTTGAGGTATGACATATCCTTAGATTCTACAGGAACTGAGAGATATAATATATCTTTAAGACCTACTCAAGAATTTTGAGGTGATGTATCATACTTCTGAACTATGAGATATGATATATCCTCAGGACATACTCAAAAGTGTGAGATATAATATACTTAAAGTTCCTACTCCTAAATTGTGAAATGATATTTCCTTAAGACCTACTTCAAAACTGTGAGACATGATATATCTGGAGGACCTACTCCAACACACTGTGAGAGATATATCCTTAGGAATTACTCAAACATTTTGATACATGATATATATCTGTAGGACCTGCCTTGAACTGTAAGAGGAAATATCCATAGGACATACTCGTGACCTGTCAGCTATTGTATATCCTTAGGACCTGCCCCAGAAATATGTGATAAATCCTCTGGGCCTACTCTATAAATGTGAAATTTGATATATCCATAGGACTTACTCCAAAACTCTGAGATTTGTTTTAACATTTTATTTCATAGACCAGTGTTATTATGTCATTCTTCCGAACTTTGCGGAAAGTTCTATTTTTATAATTATGACCTGTCCAATATGTATTATGTGTTTACCATAGAATTGTGAATTGTATCAGTTTTGTAAACTGTCTTCTAAAACTTAACTTTGTTTATGACATTTTGTCCACAATGGCTTGTACAAAGAATCAAAACTACATAATTAAGCTGATTGGTGTGTTTGTGTGGTTTAAATATTACTTTTCAAATCACGAGATGGAAGAAATCATATTGTTCTTAATTAAATGTTTCAAGAGCAGGTATAGGGTCAGTTGTAATGTAATGTGGGACTATTGATTTTATAGATGGGTGAATACCAGGATAAAAAAAGAATGCATTTCCTCAGAAATCAAAATCAAGAACCCTGTTCCCATCAAAAAATTTTTGAATCTTTGTTGCATTTCTTTTATCAAGATTTTTTTCTTGTGACTTATATAAATGTAAATAAATAACTAAGTATCAGATTTGTGTAGAAATGTCAGAAGTATTTGCTTTATTTACAAGTTTTTGGTGATCATGAGATGACTGTATAAGTTTAAAATCGTTGAAGCACAACAATCTTGTCGTTAGTTAATTAACTGAAAATGTTTGCTGTTGATCCGAAATCCAGGGGCCCATTTTACATCCGGTCCTAAATCCTAAGTCTTAGTCCTAATTATCATGGGACAGCTATGTGTTGCCATGGTAGTTATGACTAAAAGTTAGGAATTCGGACTTGGGACCTTTTTTAAAAAGGGCCCCAGGATCTACACAAATAGGTATTTAATTTTTTGACAGTGTTTCCAGGATTATATATACAATGTATTACAGAGTATAGTAGCTTGATGCCACAGGTTTGTTTTTATTTGAAGATGTGGGTAACATTCTGTGAGTTTTAGGTCATTGACTAATGATGTACACAGGGGTGTGTATTTGGTGTGACATTCAGGAACAATTTATTACAGCCCTTAAATGCCATGGATACTGTATAGTCATCACTTTGTGTCTGTTGTTGGTGTTAGTGTCTGCATTGTTAACTTAAAATTTTAATCTTCTCTAAAATTGCTTGACCGATTGGGTCCAAACTTGGCAGAAATGTTCATCAGGTTTGTTCATCCAGCATGGCCACCATTTGGAGGTATATGGTGGTAATGACTTTTTAATTGTGGAGGAGTTACAATGTACCCAAGAAGAAACAACCAGCCATCCATAAGTAAACTGGCAAATTTTCTCACAAAATCAGCTTAAGTGACAGTGGGGCTCAAACATGGGCTGACAAGAAGTGAGAGACTTTATAGTTAAAAGCAAGGTGCTCTAACCACTCTGCCCTGGAGGCCCCATTTTGGATGTAGTGAGAAATACATGCATAAACAAAACCCTAGAACCACCGAGCAGACAGACATTTGAATATGGCAGACATGTTGCTTGGTGTATGTGGTAGATATGTTTATTGGTATGTGTGCTTGTCAGTCGCAAAATGCCCTAGATTTAGGTGACTTAACATTAGAAATATTTGAAATGGACACATATATATATATATATATATATACACACACACACACACATACACACACACATATACACATATATATAAATTTATATACACACATACACACACACATATACACATACACATATACAGATATATACACACATATACACATACACACATATAGATATATATATATATATATATATATATATATATATATATATATATATATATATATATACACACATATACACACATATACACACAAACACATATACACACATACATAAATATACACACATACACACATATATACACATATATATACACACATATACACACATACACATATACATATATATATATATATATATATATATATATATATATATATATATATATATATATATATATATATATATATATATAACACACATATATACACACACACATTGTTCTTAGAACCAGTTGTTTACTGTTTGTGTTCAGTCAGGTGAGCGATACAGACTCTTGTTCATAAAAAGAGAATAATAAATATTCTTCTTTGTTTCTGATTTATTTGTGAGATTAAATCTTATTGAATGTTTGTATCAAACTATCCAGTCAGAAGACAAAAACTATTCTTTCTTAATTTCGCCCCTCCTGCTTTGTGTGAAAGTGTTTCTGATGCAAATATTGATTGGTAACATGATATGTATCTCTGGAATTAATAAAAATGTCAACTTGATGACAATTCACAGAACACTGAACCTTGTCAAGAAGTGATATGAATTGTATTAGAAGTGATTTGAATCGTATTATGTAAATATTGGATGTTTTGTAGTGTCTGATGAAATTCTATCATTATAAGAAATTCATAATGTCAAATGCTTTTAAAAATTTTTTTTTCAATAAGTGACGTATGCATTAGATATCGATAGCCAGAAAAAATACTGAAAAAAGATTTGTGTGCCAGTTCTATTGTCAAACCTTGCCAGTAAAATTTTGCCAGAAATATTTTGTAAATTATGTTCTATAAGTTCTATAAAGTGTATATGACTGCTTCAAAATCTTAAAGAAAATACATGGTCATAATATATATTAATAAATGATAAAATTAACTTTATTTTCGTGAATTAAAAAAAGATTGAGTGTTAATGAGAAGGAGAAGAATTATCATCAGGCGATTTCATATACATGAAAATTTTGAATTATTTTTAGGAATTTTCGATGTTTTAATAGAAATGGGCCCAAATATTTATTTGAAATATCAAGTAATTTGGCTCAAAAGAGATTAAATTATAGAAATGTTTACAGACAGTGATCAATTTAAAAATAGTAGTGAGTTATCTTGGACTTTGTCAACATTGATAAATTCAACTCATTGAAGTTTGACTCACCAGAGTTCTAGAGTGTATCTCAACTCTATTACCATAATATTGTTTATCATAATATGAAATATTAATACTACTTCTAGCTACAAGAAATATTCCCCATCCCAGTATTTTCAGGTTTAAACAAAGTTTATTAAAGTCAATTTCAAACAATATATTGTGTGTGTGGGTGGGTGGATTTGAGTGCATGTGTGATTAAGTTTGCATGTGTGTGGAGTGGTGTGTATGTATGCAATTCTGTAACAGTTTGTTATATTGAAATATATGAAGTACATGTAAATGTATAAAGGCATCCTCAACTCAGGTGTAGGTATATAGATTTAGTATTCTAAAGCACCATAGACTAACTAACTGCAGAATTTTCTTGATTTCCTCCACATAATTATTTTCTGTGTAGTATCTGTGATATCAGAGTTTTCATGATGTTGATCTTTTTTATGTGTTTTGTAACTGATATTATTTCATTGGTTTCTGGATCACTCATTTCTTGTTATTTGTAGCATATATCTAAATGTTATGTATTGATAATTTTTGACTCAACCTCTCCTATATAAAAACAATTTTCTAAGTGTATATTTGATTATGTACAGTGGTGAAGAATTGTGAAACAATGTTATATACATAAAGAATAAGAGTTATCTCTCTTGATCTTCACAACTACTTTTCTCAACGTAATGCTTAATTGTATGGAGTTTGTCTGTGAACAGCATCTCGGGAAAATCTCTTCAAAGGTCAGGAATCTGAATTTGAAGTCAGTCTCTCAAATGAGACATCATTTAACAGCATATTAATTGAGGGCTTCTTGATATCGTTCAAACTTTATCGATGTTAAGTCTAATCGGTATGAAAAGTTGCCATATTTATACACAACTGCAGACTGAATGGTAACTCTAATTTATACATCATGACCATTTTATCGACTTATATGTGATGCTAGACCACCTGTATTATCATAAAGCCATGTGATGCTGCAATACATTACAGCCATATGAATTTTAGCTCACAGGTTAACTTTTCTAGTCAGAAGTTGTTCGATGTCATTGTAAACTTTAAGCATTTTTTCTTCTTCTCCAGAACCATTTGAACAATTTAAACCAGAGCTGGTATAAAGCATTTTTGGGTGGGGGTGAATCAATTTTGTTCCAAAAAAGGGACACAACCTCTTCAAAAAGGGGATAATTGGGAATATGTGAAAATAGGATGAGTGTCTAAATGTTTTCTCAAGAACCACCGAGCAATGATTCACTATTATAGAATTCAGATCCTGGTTTGTCCAAATCATTATCCCTGGAGACCAAAAACAGAGTTTTATGGTGCACGTGGGAAAGGTCCATGAGGGAAAAAACTTTCAGAAGTTCTAGAAAATTTTGAGAACTTTAGAGATTCCCACCCTGAACAATATATTTTTGTTGCTTGTGCTAAGAAAAGTTTATTAGTGAACAGCATAGTCATTACAGACCCCTTTCTTTAAGAAGTGGTCAAATATAATAAAAACTATTGAGATCCCCATCTGAAACAATTTAATTCCCCACAACTTTTAAGAAAACAAATTTATAGGTGTTAAGCAGAAATCTCTGCGGTCCTTCTAATTCCTGCATTAGAAATGGCCAAATTTCTTGAAAACTGTTGAGATCCTCACCATAAAGTATATTACAGTCATTAATTCACCTGAGAGAGTTGGCTTTTCTGATCAGAGGTTTTATTTTGTACATTCTGTTTTGTGTAGTGGCCCCTGGATCTCTTGCTTCAGTTCATGTTGGTCATATCAGATTCTGTGTAATCATTTAGGCTGCATATAGTAGTAAAATTATTATCGTTGTAAAATTGTGTATGACATTGCTGTCAATTCTGTTTGATTACTGGTGTTATATGATGATGTTTACAATATCTGCAATGTGATAATATAAGGCACTGTTGCCATTGTGGTCATATGGTGCTTATAATTCTCTATGACCATTGGTCTAACATGTCGCTGTTCCAGTAACTGCAATGTGATATAAGGCACTGCTGCCATAGTGGTCATATGGTGCTTATAATTCTCCGTGACCATTGGTCTAACATGTCGCTGTTCCAGTAACTGCAATGTGATATATTATAAGGCACTGCTGCCGTAGTGGTCATATGGTGCTTATAATTCTCCGTGACCACTGGTGTTACATGTTGCTGTTACAGTAACTGCAATGTGATATATTATAAGGCACTGCTGCCGTAGTGGTCATATGGTGCTTATAATTTTCTATGACCACTGGTGTTACATGTTGCTGTTACAGTAACTGCGATGTGATATAAGGCACTGCTGCCATAGTGGTCATATGTTCTCATAATTCTCTGTGACCACTGGTGTTATATAATGCTGTTTGCAATAACTGCAATGGGATATGATAAAAAGAACTGCTGTCATAGTAGTCTAATGATGATGATCTATTTGTTGTGGCAGTGGTCATATGGTACCACAGCTGTCATTATGGTCACATGGTGCTCTGTAACATTTGTTGTGGTCATATGATTCTCTGTGACAACTGTTTTTGTGGTTATATGATGTTCTGTCATATGTCATATGTTATTTGACAACTGATGTCATTGTGGTCATGTTTCCTTGTGACTATTGGTTTAATTGTGGTCATGTGATGTTATATGACAACTGCTGTCATTGTGGTCACGTCTCTGTGATTACTGGTGTACTTGTGGTCATATGATGTTATATGACAACTGCTGTCATTGCGGTCATGTGTCTATGATTACTGATGTAGTTGTGGTCATATGATGGTATATGACAACTACTTGTCGTTGTGGTCATATTATGGCCTGTGAAACTGTTGTCGTTGTGGTTATGTGATGCTGCTCTGTGACCTCTATACAGAGTTAAATTTAATCTTATCCTCAAAATGGTACGTTGAAGATCCCCACTCCTAACAAAATATTTTCTTATTCCTTGTGCTGAGACTTTATTGATGCATAGCAGACTTCCAATGGGTCATCACACTGACCAAACCCTTTCAGAAGTTTTCAAATACATATATATTGAAACCCATTGAGATCCCCACCCAAACTATATATTTTTTGGTCCTTGTGCATGTGTTGTGACAAGTTAATTGGCACATAGCAGAAATTTGCCTTTGAGTCATTCCGGACCTCAATTTTTCAAAAGTGGTCAAGTTTCTTGAAGTCTATCGACATCCCCACCACCAATATACAGTAGATAAATAGGACCAAGATAAGCCCTGTTGTAGACGATATTCATGCTGGCTGCCATAGTGTTAAATAGTGTTAAATGCTGACCAGATAGAGGAGTATCGAGTAACAATGTATTGAATGATATTTTCTAAGTGATAGAAATATTCTTTAATAGAAAATAAAGAAATGAATGTGAAATTCTTTCAAAGAGCACATTGAATGGTATAGTGAAATTGAACGGCTGAAACTATTATTTTTTAAAAGCGAAAAATGGGGTACATGTATTTCTTTGCTGAAGTTTTATTTGACATCAATATTTTTCAAAATAACCCCCACACACTCTCTCTGGTTTTTTTCTGTCTAGACCTTAGTTTTCTTGATTCAATTGTTTTGAGTGCTGTGAACTATTAAGGCAAATGCTTTCGAGTTAATGACTTTTTCCCCAGCAACCAATATTTTGTGTGCCATTAGTGAGAAGTTTTCACATCTATTGATTCCACTAATCAAATGTCTTGATCATAGTTTTGGTATAATCTCATAAGTTTGTCTGTAGCTTCAGAATATTTGAGTATATACTAGTGACATGAATGATATCCTTTAAACAAGATATAGATATTTTTTGTGAAGCCCGAGATGAACTTGCATTGTTTGTTGTATGTTAGTTAGGCAGAAAGAGATACAAAAAAAATTAACACTGTCCTTTTAACATTTTGCTCTATAACGTGTTTGCTTTTGTTCAGAATGAAAAGAGAAAAGATCACAATGTTATTGTTTTGTGGTCTGCATTTAACATAATATTATGAAGTCAAACAGGTGACTATATTAGTAAAGCAGAAACATTTTGTAATAAAATTTCAACAGAAACTTCATGGGTAGTACTTTTCTTATTTCTTCTATTCAGGTTCATATTTTAAACTAATTAGCTACATGAAACCAGGTGCAGTATAGATAATTGGGACCAAGATAAGCTCTGATAAAGACTTTTCGTGAGAGTCATAATGATGGAACAAGAAAAAAAGGTTCTTCTGTTTTTCTAATTAGATCGAGATTGGGAATTTGATTTTTAATAATTTAACCATTAAACAGAATATTATAATAATAATGATAAAAATAAAACCAGATTTTCCGAAGAGTATTTATCTGGTTTTAAAAGACTCATATTGATGACATTTACAATTATGTACATATTCTTCCTGTTGTTTAAATTACGGTTGGTGCGGACGGACATTTTAATGATATTATTTTGGAGCAAGTCACAATGCAACATCACGTAAATCTTTGGACAAAAGAGGTCGAAATATCATTCAGGAATAGGCTATACTCTTTTGACATGTATCAATTCAAAAAGCGAACAGAAGTTATGGAATCGCTATGTATTATTAGAGTTTAAAAAGCACTGAGAAAAGGAGAAAAATTGTTTTTCACTTTTAAAAATTATATATTCATATTAATAGTCTAGAAATTATCTACATCTATTACTGAAATAAGTCACAGAAAAGCCGACAGAAAAGAAATACCTTATTCTTCAAACTTTCGTTCCTACATTTGTAAATTGATTTTTTTTCAGTTTTTTTCAAACAATTATGATCATAACACGTTTTTAAAAATGTAAATACACATGAATTTACTTATGCAATCATTTCCGGTTAAAGTGACTGCTGACGTAATAGTGCTTTTACTTCATACTGACAATATTGCCATCTAGTTCAACCTATTATATAAACATTGGTATGCTAATTCCCCGACTTAGAAATACCCAATTCTAAGCTTGCAGAGTGTGCACACTTTGTAGTAAGACTTGCTCTGTTAATATTTCACCTGGCACTAACTAGAGTCAGTATGCTATTTAAAATATTCAAATATTTAAAAGGTAAATATTCAGCTTTTGTGTAGTTTAAACCTTTGCAACTTTTCCAATGTCGAAAATTAACATTTCGGCTCTCCCGTCCTCATTCATATATTGTCTAACAATTGAACAACTTCACACATCAAATTGGTGCAAATTTGTTATTTGCATTTTTGTGAGACACACGGTGCTGTACATTTAAGCAGAATATGTATTAATTGTAGTAAATGTTCAGAAATTGAAAGTTCTATTTTGTTTAGATTATTTTACTATGATGTTGTAATATAATTAAATCATTATACTAGTAACCCACATATAAATTTTGTTCCTCTAAAATATTTTTCATGGAACCAGAGTTTCCGTACAAAGAGAAATGTATACATGTATATACCGATAAAAATTCCCTTTCATATTGTGGAATACACTGGTTTGTGAACTCAATTAGTCATTGACATATTCTATGTTTCAGTATAAGTTTCTCAATCATGTCACAAATCGATGATATGTTTCACCAGGATGTTTAATACATGTATCCCGTACTTATCTTTCTGTCTGTTTTAATTCATGTGAATATATTGCGGACGAAATTATCAATTATTGTTTTAGGAAATTAATTGTAGATCAATATAATGAAAGAACGGATATTACTATTTTTCTACAGAACGGCTATTGTCTGACGATTTTTTAATAAGTGAAATTTCAAAACATTATGTAAATGTATTAGTGATAAAAAAGATCAAGCTATTCTCTTAGCATTTCAAAGCTTGTTCCATGGGTTTTAAATCTAATTTCGCTTGACACATGCTGTTCCTATAGTTATTGGTCCTGCTTTTGTGACAAGGTGAAGAACACCATTCAGATATGTGCCCTTTAGACATTTGTAAAATATCTAATTACAGCTCCTGATTGCACCAAAACTTACAACGATAGCGTTCAGAACTTCAAAATCTAATAGGACTAATCTTATTGCCAATGCTTAAAATTCTTAAATGTATTTTTAAATATATTTTGTATTCTTGGTATCTTGTCATGTATTTTGTCAGTCTGCTATATTCCGTTTCTGGATTAGGACATGCCACTAAAGAGGCATTAGCTGTGTTTTAAAAAAATCGGTTTTTTTACTAACTACATTGAAGTATAACCAATAAGTTGATAAAATACGGACTCCATGTTAATAAAGTTTTCAGTAGACATTACACAGCCATAGATGTTCCATGATTAATTTGTAATTATTGAAACTAATATTTGCTAGTGATATATACTGAAGTAAATTGTTAAACAGTGTTTATATTTCGCCATGAAATGTACATGCAGTTATCTTTGCAAGTCTTTCGTGTGTGAGAGCTCTGTTTAAATAATTACATACAATGTCAAATTTTGATTTGGTAAAGAGTATATACGTCTGAATCAGTAATACTATCGAAATTTTCATTTTAGTGGTAATCTAGGAAATTTAAGTTTTTTTTAGAAATCGCGTTTGAGACATGACTTCCAAACGAAGTTTGAAAACTTCTTATTTTTAATAGCGGTTGATAAAAATTCAATAAATCGTAGATGAAATATACATGCAGCAAGGTTTTAAAGTATATTACGTCATAGTATACGATCATTAGGATTCGATCCTCAATTAATTCATTCACTGGACTCACTGTTAAGGTGAGTGATCTTCAGAGGATGCTTACTCCTCCATCACACCTGATTCCACCTCTGTATTTTCAGGTCCGTGTATGTCCAATTTCTCACCTGATTTGTAGTATATCGTCTCACGAACCGTCTAACAATTCATACTTCGGTATCTGTAATTTCCATAAAGCAATTCCAAGCTTAGTTTTTACCATCACACGACCATTTCCTTCCGTCGCCCTTAGAGTGTCTTGAATTCTCTGGTGCCTGTGATGTTGTTATATTCCAATATTATCTATTGTTTAAATGTTCATTTTAGTGCCTAGGTATTTACAACTATTGTGTGTTGATAACTCGTAAATCACGTTGTAGAAGTCTGTAAAATGAAATCTAAACAGATCGCGGCCTCCACTCAGAACATCACTCTTTATTTGTATTTTACATACATGTTATACATACATGTATGTTATAATAATATTTATGAAATGCTTATTATCACGTTATCTTTTGTTTCTTATATATGTGTTCTTTAAGTAAATAAAACGTTGAAGTGATATGGATTTTGTTAATATGTAATCACAAATTTCAAAATTGCACACAATCATTTTTAGTTGTCTTTAGATCATATACTGTATACAAGGTAAATTTTACCCTGTGTTATTTTCGCCCAAATGCACTTCCAAACGATTTCGCCCCGTTTTAAATTCGCTTTTATCATTAAAAATAGATTATTTTGCCATTTTAATTTCGCCCACTGACGATTAGAGCGAAAGGTTAAAAAATAAAACGGGGGCGAAAATTTCCCTGTATACAGTACATTATTTATTCAAATGTCAATGATGATCTCGTTTCATGATTTTTACATGTATATTCTCGACTAATATAATTGCGTTTAGATTTCATTTCTGTCGTTTTGTTTAGTTTTGATTTGTTCTGTTTCGATTTAATGTGTTTTCTTTCGTTTCGGTTTGGTTTTGCACATTAACATTTGAATATCATAAACATTATTCCAAAGTTATAATCAAACAATATATTTGATTCAAATATATCTATGGACCACCTTGTCTTACTCCAAGTTATAGTGGTTCTACATTAGACGTACATAATCGAATTGTTACAAATCTCTGTCACAGATTGTCTTAGGCTATACATTTTCTAATGATAAATGTTCCACAGAAACATATGTAGTACATTACGTGTACAGAACTGAACTGTTTTTTTTTATTAAAAAATAGTCTTTCACGGATTGTCGTTTGCAGGGTCCACTTTTAACGTTAACATTTTTTTGTTTTTGTATTACACAGGTGTACATAATTGAACTGTTAAATGGTGTCGTTCACGGATTGTTCCACTTTTTACAGGCGGTCTTTCCACGGATTGTCGTGTGCAGGGTCCACTTTTTTATATCAAGATATTGTTTGGTATCTCTTCTACATAGGATGTACAGAATTGAATTCTTAAAGACGGTCTTTCGACTTATGACATAACCATATGTTATGGTAATTACATGATGAGTTGAACAGAACAACATCGATATATGACAATATAAATAAACAAACGGTTTGACAATATAGCGCATATGTTTCTTTTAACATATATGTAACTGCGATGTTATGAGCCATAGACACCTATATAGGTTATTAAAAACACAACAAAGTATTGAATTTCAAACTCCATGAATTTAACAACTCAAAATCACGAGACGCCATGGTTTCTATATAATGAAATTCGTCGGCCTGGTATATATACCATTAGATGTAATTCAAAAGATCTAAGAGATGAGTGGAAGATTTTAGAATGACAGTAATTAGATAACATTTCCTTCGCTGGAACATTGTTGATTTTATTGATATGAAACAAATAGACGAATGACGGTTCACTGCCTTGGATATCTAGGTCATCGGGATTCACTCGGGGACCTTCTGCAGCTCCTTTTTGTCCGTCATTGGGCATTTGACTAAATATTTGGTATACAACCTAATTTCTCGGACACCTGGTCAAAACTCCTAGATGCAAAATACGCTAAACAAGGCCCCCCAAAAATTTGTAATGAATAGAATTACAGGATTGGTCATACCATATTGAATTTATTTTTATCGCATTAAGGCTCGTGTCAGATATAATTGTGGAACGCATTAAGCAAAGACATGTTTGATTTAGATTCGACTTTTCTACCAGTAAGTGAATAGTTTAGATAAGATTGACACTCTAACAACATTGATAATTCATTAGCTCCGGGCAAAGGATAATGATGCAAGGTTGTGAAAACGTTTAAATTTCCTTTACGCATTGGAATATCTTATCACATGAAGCACCATGATCACTGATGCTTCCACCAAAATGTGAAAATTATAACGATTGGGTTCTGAAGTGTAAAGGATGACTATATTGACGATAAAGTGAAATTGCAAAGTTATCTCTTTTTATTATTGTCAAATACAGTAAAACCTGATTTAGTGACCACCTATGTATAAAGACCACCTAGTCATAAAGACCCCAATTTATTATTGCTGTCCCCAATAATACCATTTGTGTACAAATCAACCTCTGTATAAATACCACCTCCCTATAAATACTGGTTTCGTTGTGTCCTTAAGGAGGTAAATATGTTCAAGTTTCACTGTACACAAGTTTGGGTATAGTTTAATAAATATACATTAACATTTTAAAAATATATTCAAAGCATGCTCGGGTCAATGTTATAAAAAGAGTAAGAAAAGAAAGAAAGAATAAAAGAACTAGGGAAAAATGAATGATCAAGACGACCGTTTCTGTCAATCTTCATCGAATGAGAGCTCGAATTTTAAATAGATGTGAAGTCCTGAAAGGAAGAAAGATAGTATACGACAAGGTCAAATACTCAACCCAAATGTATTGTCAAATCCACGTAAAAGCAACAACTGTATAAAGATGACTATCTTAGTTTTTGAGGAGTTCAGCATTATAACAACGGTATGCTGCTATCTAAACAAATTTCGCTTCAGTAAGAAATAATCATTTGGTACCAAAATATCAGTTTCCTTGATTATCAATATTTTATGGTCGGTATAATAGTCTTGTTTGCGACTACTCTGTTTCACTAAGTGAAATGTTGAGTTGCCTTTTCGTTGGCGGTTGTTGAGACGTCTGTACCAATTGTGACGAGGATACACTCCTCACGTGTTTCATTGGACTTGACTGTGGACTCACGGCGGGTGTGACCGGTCGACAGGGGATGCTTACTCCTCCATGGCACCTGATCCCACCTCTTGGTTTCCAGAGGTCCGTGTTTGTCCATTTTTACCGGATTTGTATCTATGTCCTGGACATCCTATTGATTTATACTTTGGTATCTGAGATTTTTATATCAATTAATGTGACGCATCAAGGACTCAAACCTTATTTACGCATTTCCGTAGAAATGCTATTTTTTCAATTTTCGAGATTGATAAAATTATTGTGGTTGTAAATCTAATGTTTGAACAGCCCAAATATTATGCAATATAATTAGTTTTCAAAATCAAGGATATCTTGAATAATATAGTCAGGTTGCATGCTACTTTTGTGAAACCCCTATTTCAATGGTTCAAGCGAAAGATTGATAAGTATAAATACATTTCCGTAAAGAAGGTAAAAATATCATACGAAAATTCACTTTTTGTTCATAGGAGGACTTTTCACACTCTGGATACGTGTAGATTTATAAATTTATTACTACTCAACACTAATAAAAAATAAGTACATTATAAAAATGATAAAGATTATATCATTAAAATATTTTTCTTTCAAACAAACGTTTTATCAAAATCTGCAAACCCCAATATTTTCACAAACCAGTTATGTATGGTCAAACTAGAAACATTTCCTCAAAATTTTAAAATAATGAAACACCACCTGTTTCTTAATACATTATGTACAAATGCTGTAGTCTCTGTGCAGAAGCTTCAAAATCAGAAGAGGAAAACATCATTGTCGTGGCTGTGGCACGCCACAAACATATCAATGAGTTAAAAATAGTTCTTTTCAGTTAAACCTAGTTTTTTCTTCAGTCAATATAGGTTTGGAGAAAAACTAGGTTTAACTGAGAAAAACTAGATTTTCCCCATTAATGTGATTTTAGCTTGTCACGACCTCTAATTTGACTTCTAGAGATATCCTATATGTACTGTCAATTTCAATACCTATATGAACGTAATCTCGGAAATAATTATACCAAAGTATCAAACGCTGGAGAAGTTTTCGACGTTCCCATCGTCAACCTTCAAATTAAAATAGTAATATCCTTTTTTCACCTGCATATGTCTCCCATATGCTTGAACATAATCAGCGAACAATCATTTTGATAAACTACTAAGTGATAAACTGTTATAAGGATATGAAGAATAATGTTTAAAATAATCATTTACAATTCCAAAAAAATTGTTAATATCGACTTTGACAAGGTGGTATTCCTAATTCATATTTTACTGCGCTTGACTACGGACTCGTGGCATAAATGAATAGTCTGCGCAGCTAACTCCTCCATTGATTTATAAGAGATACGTCTTCTAACAACATCCAACATATTTTGTCTGCCTATACTCTGTTTATATAGATGCATAGATCGATAGTTCTATTTCATAACGCCCACGTATGACCTTGTTTCTAATTACTGTTTCACTAACTAAAATCTTCAATTCCCTGTTCAAATAGCAGCTGTCGAATCGTTTGATTGTGATGGATATTTACTTCTCACTTGTTTTTTTTTTTAAATTCTACTGTGGACTCACGGCGGACGTGACCAGTCGCCTGGAAATGCTTACTCGTCCATGGCAACTGATACCATGAATTTACCGGAGTTCCATGTTTGTCCAACGTTCACCATATTTGTCCTCTGAACCTCCTGGCGGTTACTACTTTTATATTTGATAATTTGGACGCGTACTCGTTTCTCTATAGTTGAGCATTTTGCTGATCATTAAAAAAATGTTACTGTTTTTTCCTTTTCCATTTATATTCTTACTATTAAATGTGTGATAAATATTTAAAAGTCGCTCACATCTGATCGCCATTTGTCTTATCTTAGACGTGACATCATTTTAACTTCTCATTATAACATCAACGAGAAAACAATTTGCTTTATATTTTATAGGCCTGACTTCCTTTTTCAGCTAAGATGTACAAAATGTGTTTTTAAGCAGGACTATTATAGCAATTCCATTTAGGTTAAGAATTACAGGGAAATGTATTTGAACTATCTGCTTTAAATGACAGAATGATAGATCAAAGACTTCAGTGGGTTGCATTTCTGTAAAAACTAAAGTTAAAATACTAGAGTACCAGGTAACAACGATGACTGTAAAGACCTTTGGACTTTATAAACACCTACAAGCAAAAAATTATATTGTAAAGCAATAATATTTATTGGCTAAAACATTATACATTGACAATTTTTGGATACTATATTTAGACAAATGATGTGATAATTTCGTTTTGTTTTTCATAAATAGCCAGTAAGATGTTTTTGGTTTTTTTTTGTTTTTTTTTTTTTAAATTCCAATAAGGTAAAAATGAAGAAATTCCGATGGATAATCGAAACTTTATTAGAATGGTACAAATTAGATATATAAATGGTCTCAACATAAAGAACAATTGCGAATCTCAAACAGGATGGGAATTGATGTCCGGAAGGAGTCTGTTAGCATGCCGCGTCCATCACAAATGTTTCATGGTAACCTCTAGAGTTCGATGATGTCGTAAAAAAAGGAAAATTGGATGTTAAGACAACAATACCAAGTACAAGTTGGAGGAAAATATTTACTCAGAATTAATTTATTTATATTTGAATGTTTATTAATAAAAAGTCAGTCAATTGTAAACTGATATTTCCTCAGTATCGCTGCCAGTCATTCCTACAAATTTTGCTCATTCAGCAAGCTTGCATTTATATTTTAATTTCTTTTTGTTGAAAAGCATTAACACCAGTTATTTCTAGATCGGCTTCGGATTAATACATTTATGCATCGCTTGAAAAAATCGACAATGTAAGATATTGGTTATCACAATTATTAATTTAAACAAAAACTTATAATGTTTATATCATAACAGGAAGGTTTTCTATTTATAACTACAAACTATCGATTTACATATTTTAAACAACAAATCAATACTGCTTTTAATTCTTTATTTATGAGCGAAAATTGTAAAAAGCCAACGTTTGAAGGATTGTGCGGATTTGGAACCAATAGTTTCAGAGATGCACACGTAAATCATAAACTTTGCCTTTGAAAATGAATTCTAAAATTCATATTCTTTGTTGATGTGAAAAATTTATAGTCCAAACAAAATGATCGACATTTTATTGAGATTAATACATCAACACGGTAATGGAATAAAATGACATGATTTCCTGGAACAACGTTTAATTCTCTGAATCTGAATTGCGATCAGTATCATGAATCTGGCTGTAACGTAGGAGAATGAAGAATTGATGTCTTTGTGCGAAGTATCTCTTATGCATCTTCTTAAATCTGCAGATCCCCCCGCCGAATGACATATTTAATGTGTGGATCTTGCTTGTGTTGCATCATCATTTCTAACATGCATGGTAGTGAGTCAATTTTGTTTCTTGAAATAAATTATACAAGAAAGTAGGGTTTGTTTAATATGGCAGCTCTGAAAATCGTTCTTCTTTGATTTAACTGTGTATTCCATATTATTTCCTTGTCAGTGTGAAATACATGTTTAAAAAATACATTAGAGCTATATGTAGCCCCCTCTCTGAAGGAATTATGCATATTTTTGTACTTGGGTGGTAGCGTATGTTTGTTTATGGTTCCAGACTCTCTTTTACGCGGAAGCATATTTACTTTGATAACCTAAATTGTCATTCTAACAGCAGCTATATATATATACACACATACACACATACACACACACACACACACACACACACACACACACACACACGCACGCACGCACACACACACGCACGCACACACACACACACACACACACACACACACATATATATATATATATATATATATATATATATATATATATATATATATATATATACATATATATATATATACATATGTATGTTTATATATGTATACATGTATATACTAACAAACTAGATATTTTTTGTTTATTGTTGTTGTTTTCTAATATACTAGAATCTATGATGTTGCAATATGTCAGTGGTAAATGATATTTCTTAGTGTAGATGTGAATTGAATTTCCTTGTATGAGTCTGTTTAAACTAATTGTGGTCACAATGACTTGACCAGCTGATGGCGAACTTGCAACTGACGTCATCCCACAGGCATTCGGTTTCGTTTACAGTGTTCATACAAAAGAACGCAGCACAATGTGTAAATCCGATTAAAATAATGCTGTCCAAATCAACATATAAATGACAGTGATCACTACCCAGTGATAATCAAATCAGGTACCATGGAATATGGCTATAGGCACGTCAGTATTTGTTATTTGTGTATCTGCTAAACAATGGAGCCATAGAATTAGAGGGAACGAAGACTGTAAATACTCAACTGTTGTCACCATATATGCAAATACAGAACAAAAGCTAAATTTTAAAAAAAGGTCGCAGAGGAAAAGATTTGCTTTATATAGGCCCTACTTATGGTTGTATATATTCATAGAATATAGACCTCTGTCTACTATCTATAATGCCCTTTTCTACTAGAATATTACAACAACTCTCTTTTTCAGCCATTATAGAACTATTAGTAACATAGTGACTTAATATAAGTATCGAATATGATAACACGTGGACGCAATACATTTCACTAATTCAATTTCTATAGCACAAACAGTTATCAATATACTTTACTTTATATGAAAAAGGTTTTAACAAAGGTCGGGGAGGAAAAGATTTGCTTTGTATTGGCCCTACATATAATTGTATATTACATGATTCTTAAAATATTGACATCTGTCAAAAAGTACACCTATGATGGCGGAAGATTACCAAAACCCTTTCTTTTTAAACCATCATAGAAATACTGTGAAATTTGTATATAAAGATCCCTTAGACACAAAAAACCAGTCTTTATAGGGAGGTGGTATATATGTAGATGTTGATTGATACACAAATGGTACTAATGGGGACAGCAAAAGACGATCTTTTTGAGCAGGTGGTCTTTATACACAGGTGATCGCTAATGCAGGTTTTACTGTATCTGTAATAACGTGATTGTTAAATGTATCAAATATGATAACACTTGGATATAAAAAATTTCATTAATGCGATTTCTATAGCAGAAAAAAATCATCAATATAATTTACGTTAAATGAACGAAGTTTTCTTTTATTAATCAACCATTTGTACAACACTGAACTTGCAAGTCTCAAAGCAAATATATCGATTATTAGTTTCACAGAAAATGTTGTTCAAGGAATACCGTACGTAAACAAGATAACAATTTTATGTTGATCCGTGAAAATAAACAGAATAAGGTATTTATAAGTGAGGTGGAATGCACGAAGAGTTTAACCCACCAATATTGAGGAATAATGAATCTTACGAATGAAATTATTATCAGCATGGCTTCATATATCTCTTAATTCCATTGCAAAATTGTACGAGTACTTTAGTGGTTAAGGTTAATTTTTATCTTACAAAGTTTATTGCACGTTTTATTAACTCTTTATTTATTATCAAAATGTCATCTAGAATGTAATGTTGATCAAATCCTGCAAAAACAATTTAAAAGTGAGATATAGAAACTCTTCACAGAATACTGTACGTGTACTTATTTTAGCGGTATTTTAATATGAGCGTCTTTTACGATAAATTCACTGCGCTAATTCAAGGGCAGCGCTAAATTTTATCCATACTGTCATTCGGTATACATGACATAGCTACTAAAATACTTGAGCGAATTTAATATTGCGCTAATAAGTCTATAACCCCCTAGAGCGCTAAAATATGAGTGCGCTAATTCAAATACACACACACACACAGTATTTATTGTACACAAACTATTTACATTATATTTTTTGTCAGTTACAATTATGGCAATTGCTGTTTTCGGCCATTCTAATATTAGATTTATTCATTGTTAGAGACACACACACACACACACACACACACACACACACACACACACACACACACACACACACACACACACACACACACACACACACACATATGTATATATACAGTGACACCTCGTTGGTAAGACATGCTGACTGACTAAGATAAATTAGCCAAGTGGCCTTTCTTAATCGAAGGTGTGAACTTATTTAACATTTATCAAGATAATTTCAAGAGAATATTTATGGTCCACAATATCCTTAGCGAGGTGGCTATCATTGCACTGTGCTTGATACTAGCATAAATTAAAGAGAGATAATGAATAAATAAATACCGGTTAAACAAAAGTATCCCCTTGTAAAGATATGACGATAAATTACTTTGTCAATTCAGTCTGATTTACATAATTATTATCTACATATTCTCTTGATGTTTCAGTGCGTGTACTCACTTGTCCTCTAGACATATCTCCGTCTGAATAGATCACTATATAGTCATAAACTAATCTTGTGAATTTAATGATATTTGTTTGAACCACGCAAAATTGAACGAATAAGTTAATCAAATTTTACAATGTTTGTACTAGTATTTTGCAAATAATATGGACGCAGATGACCCAATACTCATAAAAAATGCAAAATTCAACATTTTTAAAACGCTTCCACTAAGTCCACACAGAAATGTAGACCGGGTGTGTAATACCTATTATTTTTTACACAGCATAAATAATTTTAAAACGTGTTTTAGAAATTGATTAGATATACACTCTAGGGAAATGAATATGTACCGTATTTCTCAAACTTAAATTGATTTTCTAGTTCATGTTTATGAAATCCTTACGTAGGCACATCGCATAGTGTTGGAAACAGTGTCTCAATTGCAATATTCGTGACCAGCCAAAATAAGCACTATAGAACAAAAGAGCGCACCATACAACGGCACAAGTCTGACGATGGAAATAATTACATCAGTCAGAAATTTTCTCCTTGCAATTTCTATGAATGCCACATTCGTGACAAGCATATCATCAATTTTGACTGTTTCACTTCAAAACCAGACAAAGATTGACCAAAATATCGACACAACTTTAGCTCAAACTAACAAAATCAATGAAGGGAATAGTTCTTTGTAATCAAAACGAGCTCAGTCCAGAATTGTATAGACAACATGTAGAATTAGTTTATACAGTTCTAAATTATAAGGCAACTTTGTACAGTCTAATAATGTAGAATGAAAGGATTAAAATGTACAATTCATATCGAATTATCAATTGTCACTGTCGTTCAAAATGATATAATCTAGGTCTTTTTCATCAGTGGATAACATTTTGCAGTTCAATATTGTATCAATAGGTCACAGACGCAAAATATTATGTTTAAATTATTTGATTTAAACGAAATAATATGATGAAAAAATTGGGAATAATATGCCCCTTAGTCATCGTCTGCCTTTCATGTCATCCTTGCCTTCATAAATGTTGTCTTTTTGTTTTCAATTACTCTCTTGAAATGTTAGTCTTAAAATTCCATTTACTTAGAACTAATGTTCCCTATTGTTATTAAGCATCTACGATTAGTACTTTTGGAAATTCCTTTAATAGTTAACATCTCGTTCTGCATTCCTTGTTGCAATCACTATTACTTTATTTGTCGGCGAAACGAAGAGTATGTCATAAGTAAATGAACAAAATATTTGGATCAAATGTTCAAGAACGAAAAAATCAATAATCAATTCGCTATATCTATCGGAATGCCACTGTAAACGGAGCAATATAGTACACCAACTAACACATGCTACTCGACATTACTAATCGATATGTCATATAAACACATCTTCTTTATTCTGAAAAGTGAATTTTGTTTTTCTTTCTTTTAATTTGCTTGTTTGTGTGTCTCTTTTTATCAATTATATGATGACACAACATGTAAATAGAATGCAATTATTGCCTCAAGATGCTATGCTTTGGTGTTAATGCTTAACCTTTGTCATAACTTGCTACATCTATCGAGACTACATCTCTTAAGGAAGACATGTGACATTCAACTCTTGTAGAAGATACAGTTTTAGCGCCTCTATCTTACATCCATAAAGACCTGTCAAGATTGTGTGTACAACTGGTTCAAAAGTACCTGTCGGTATGGTCATGGACCATAAAAGATGGTAGGAATCGTGATAAGCAAGCTTTACATTCAAATAAATTCACACTAAGAAGAATGTTCTAAATACGCAAACAAGGATAATGATTTAAAACACCGCTTCTAAGGTAAAGTGATAAATCCTGGTATATCAAGTATTGAGAGAGCAATGCTTTATATGTATTTAAAAAGATAAAGGTTTGAATAATTCAAACCTTTTTCTCTAATAACAATGAAGACTCATCACGCACCTGATAGATGTGTCAATTTATCGTTTTTATAAAATGTAAGTTTAATTCTATTTGATATATTAGATTGTGTGGTAAAAACTGAGAAACATTCAGTGCCGATAAACCTTTGTACACTGAGTTCGATTACTTATCACGGTATCCTTTGATTTGAATGTACATGTATATAGCATATGTCTGAGGACTGCTTACTTCAGTTCATATTGGAAATCTAATGATGTTGAAAGAAAGAATCGTCCGCTTCCGGATGAAATATTCTGTCTTGATGAAGGATATTAAAAAAGTTTTATAATGATTGCAGGAAAAAGATTCTAAATTAAGCTGCTCATCAACGGAGTAATTATAGAAGAGTTTTAGACAATTATCATGGTGATGCTACTTCAAATCATATTTGTGACGGATTGTATGAAGTAAAAACTGCTCAATATCATCCGGCACTCTCTAGAATAAACCATAACATCATTACAATAGGCAAATATATTACAAATAATGTTTGTAACTTTGCAAGACACAATCACCGACAGTTACGATAAAAATAGAATATGGAGCAATGATAACATGTCAATCATTATCATCAATGGCGACATTGTCATCATAAAATATATTTACATTTAGAAAGACAATAAACCCACCACCACTACCTAAACCACCACCACCACCACCATACCTATCATCATCATCATTATCATCACCACCACCACCACCATCATCATCATCATCATCATCATCATCATCATCATCGTCGTCGCAACAGCTGCTGTAGGGTACTTGTAATCATTGTTCACTGTAGCTAGTTCAGTTATATGCACTCAAACATTTTTTCTTGTCTCTAAGGATATGACCCGTGAATGTAAGGGAAAATGGCGAAGTTTCTAAGACATCACACTTATTCCACACGCCATAGCTCGTAACAATCAATAAAACTGTTAGTTGTATCAAAATTATAGGTTATACAAATTTCCTAGCTACACTGAGTTCAATTGATTGATTGATTTATCTATCTAATTACACCTACATAACTACGGTTATTCAATATACTGTTGATCATTGGTGCTATCAATTATATTACCTAAGACCACTTGAAAAATTTTGTAACTTAATACTCTCTTGGTTAGCGGCTAATCCTCGTCGAGTACCAATGCAAACACATGCATATTTTCACAGATTTTTATTTGTTTTTCCTGGACAGGACATTATTATGAATACCAAACGAAAAGGACGAATAATGTCTCTGAGAAACCGGAAAAATATCAGATAAAATAAAACGAGTTGGTGAGAATTGGTGCTTGGCGAGAATTGATCGCTGACCAGTATCTATCATAACATTGGGTACTTGGCGAGAATTGGTCGCTGACCAGTATCTATCATAACATTGGGTACTTGACGAGAATTGGTCGCTGACCAGTATCTATCATAACATTGGGTACTTGACGAGAATTGGTCGCTGACCAGTATCTATCATAACATTGGGTACTTGGCGAGAATTGGTCGCTGACCAGTATTTATCACAACATTGGGTACTTGACGAGAATTGGTCGCTGACCAGTATCTATCACAACATTGGGTACTTGACGAGAATTGGTCGCTGACCAGTATCTATCACAACATTGGGTACTTGACGAGAATTGGTCGCTGACCAGTATCTATCACAACATTGGGTACTTGACGAGAATTGGTCGCTGACCAGTATCTATCACAACATTGGGTACTTGACGAGAATTGGTCGCTGACCAGTATCTATCACAACATTGGGTACTTGACGAGAATTAGTCGCTGACCAGTATCTATCATAACATTGGGTACTTGGCGAGAATTAGTCGCTGACCAGTAGTATCTATCATTGGGTACATTGGCTGACCAGTATCTATCTTGGGTACGAGAATTGGTCGCTGACCAGTATCCTTCATAACATTGGGTACTTGACGAGAATTGGTCGCTGACCAGTATCCTTCATAACATTGGGTACTTCACGAGAATTGGTCGCTGACCAGTATCCTTCATAACATTGGGTACTTGACGAGAATTGGTCGCTGACCAGTATCTATCATAACATTGGGTACTTGGCGAGAATTAGTCGCTGACCAGTATCCATCATAACATGATATTTTGTTTATAGTCATCGTAAATATAAATACTTTAGACTAACTCCAATTAGTAATTTTAATAAAGAGATTTATATAATCACAATCTTATAAAGATCATGATTGTAATGTCATACTCAGTTCATATAAAAATCTCAGATAACAAATTATAAATCTTCACGACGTCCAGGATATATAGACAAATCTGGTAAATATTAAACAAACACGGACCTCTGGATATCAAGAAGAAGGATCGGGTGCCATGGAGTAGTAATCATCCCCCGTTGACCGGTCACACCCACCGTGAGTCCACAGTTTAATCCAAATGAAATAAGTACAGTACAATCGGTACAGACGTCTCAACAACGCTATCAAACAGGCAACTGAACATTTCATTTAGTGAAACAGAGTAATCACAAACAAGACTATCAAGTCGACCGTAAAATTTGCGGAACGTTGACATGACACGTGGATTTCCATAATCTTGTATCAATAATTTGTCAGCGAGTAGTTTACTTCTGTGTATAAAATAAAATATCATGGAATCATTTATCGATGAAAATTGAAATAAAAAATTATATCGGTATAAAATCGAAATGAAAATAAATAACTATATACAAATGTTTATACATGTATTCTACATAAACAGCAAAATTGCATAAAATAAATGAAATGAATGTGGAAATAATGATAAGGCACAGCATAATATAAAACATTTAAAAAGGATACAAAGAAGAAAAAACTACGTTATTGCTTGAACAAGTCACGTCTGGTGAAGCCATTGTAAGATATATCGTTACGGAGATAAACGTGTATGATATAGGACATAAACACACGCGCGCACGCACCCCAATATTTAATATACCAAATATAATTTATTTATTTTCTAAATTGCAACTGTAAGGAATCGACTATTTTAATCTAGTGAAAGCTTATACTAGAAATATTCTTCCAACGACAGTTTTCTACTTCAACCAGATACTTACGTTCCAATTTCACAAAAGTTGCTTAATAAACTAGTCATCTTAGAGGAAAACTTTAAGTTCGCATTGGAAGGAAATGAGACAGTTAAACAATGAGTCATGGATTTTGAAAAAGTCAAGATAATTTATAATGATGGAAATACGTCAGAAATAAAAGCATTTGAAAACACTGTTGGTTTCATATTTCAATTTCTATTAGAAGAAAAATAATTCAAATGTGAACACCGATATCATAAATCAATCCAATCTGTGAATCGATACATTAAATTTAGGCTGCATCGGTTAGATAATTCCTTTTATATCCAAATCAATTTCCAAACGATGCATATTGTGAGAAATTTTAACTTTACACATTTACTCGATTTAATAGAACCTACAGATGTAGAGCAGAAAGAGTTAGACGATAACACACACACACACACACACACACACACACACACACACACACACACACACACACACACACACACACACACACACACACACGTACTGCGATGTTTTCAAGTATACACTGTCAAAGAAGAAAATAAGTAAATGTCTTTCACGATTTCTGCATGAAAAACCTTGCTTATGGTATATTCAAAATTTAAGATGAAAATAAATGTTTATGTATTTTGTATAATAAAGAATACTTACTTTCGATATATCTTTTTCACATTCTGAAAATATAAACGAAAAGCATAACTTTAAGGCTTGGTGTCATTGTCTATACCGTTGATATAAAATAACTCAGATACCAAAGTATGAATCTTTAGGATGTCCAGGATAAAGATACAAATCTGGTAAAAATGGACAAACATGGACCTCTGGAAATCAAGATATGGGATCAGGTGCCATGGAGGACTAAGCATCCCCTGTCAATCGGTCACAACCGCCATGAGTCCACATTAAGTCCAAATGAAAGACGTGAGGAACGAATCCTCGTCAAAATTGGTACAGACGTCTCAATAACCGCCAATGAAAAGGCAACTCAACATTTCACTTAGTGAAACAGAGTAATCGCAAGCAAGACTATTATACCGATTGTAAAATTTGCGGAACGTTGACATCAAACGCAGTTTAGATATCCCTGTGTCAATAACTTGTCAGTGAGTAGTTTACATCTGAATATGAAATGTTTATTTCTTGAACACGCCCTGACATATCGGATCATTTGTGAAATATAAACTCCATATGAGAGTGACTGTGGGATATTACCACTTAAATGTAGAAAATTTCCGATGGAAAAGTAGCTTTTTGTCGTATAGCATAGTTGCCAATTTCCCGTCTGTGTCTTTAGTAAGTAAAATGTCTAAGTATGAAGCGTATGTGCTTGATTCTGTTGTGTCTCTAATTTCTAGTTTGCTTGGATATATCGCGTTGGCATATATATGGAAATTGTCATTATTAATTAACAAAACGTCGTCGATATATCTAAATATCAAATCAAAGGACAACGCTAGCTTTTTCTTCTTTTGAGTCAGCAGTTTCTGAATGAAGTCACTTCGTATGAATAAAGGAACAGATCAGTCGGTAAAGGGCCACAAATGGTTCCCATACGAATGCCGACAGTTTGTTGAAAGACCACGTCTCCGAACATTATAAATATATTGTCAATTAGAAATTCCAGCATGTTTTATATCAATTTCAGTGTATCTATGTGCAGAATCAGAGTGGTGTTGGACAAAATAAGTATCATGAAAACCAATCACTAGATATCTAATTTTTCGGGTACCACCTATAATGATAAAACAGTTGTCTATGATGCTAAACAGTGTTTCTTTTATTTCTTTATGTGGAATAGTTGTGTCAAGAGACGAGAAGTATGTTTTGATATTGTGAATTGGAGAAACATTGTGCGCGTTCAAATTTTCTAAAAGTTGTATAGAATTTTTACACCGCTTTTGACATGAGCAACTGTACAGTATTGCTGAAGTTTCTCCTTGAACGGCTTTCAATATCTTGGTAAGGAGTAAGGATAAAAGTTTGATAAAACATTTGCTGGATCCTGCTATGTACCTCTGCTTATATGGGGTTTTATGAAGTTTAGGTATCCAACATAAATATGATAATTCAAAATCAGTATCGGACTCGGTTGTTGGTACATCAAAAGAGCGTAATACGGACACGTGATTTTGAAGGATCTCGTCCTTTGAAAGTGAGCTATGTGTGTCTAAAAAACTATATTATTTGAGGCTTTGTCTGCTGGGAACAGTACATATTGGTCATGTAATCTATCAGTTAATACTTCTGGATCACTAAATACAGAGGATAATTTCAAATGACTCTAAATATCCTCGGGTAAGTTAATAAAGTGGTCAATGGTATATCTCCCTTTTTCTCTCTCTCTCTCTCTCTCTCTCTCTCTCTCTTTCTCTCTCTCTCTCTCTCTCTCTCTCTCTCTCTCTCTCTCTCTCTCTCTGAGTAAATGAATTAAATAAGATGAAAAATAAACTTTAAAAATTTCAATGTCGCACTGAAGTTGCCAGGATTATGTATGTTACTCAAGCAAACAAAAGACATGACGGTATTTCCCCTTTATTTTGCAACTGAATATATTGAAAGGTAATATCAAACCGCTTGATGAAAAGATTATCTCTTGTCTGAATATGACACATTTCATCACTGTGTCTATTGTTCATTACAATTGTGGGGATTAGTTGTCCATTGCAGCTCAGTTCAACCATTTTATAAATTGTCTGATCACATTTCAGAAGCGATCTAATTTTTTAAAAGCAGAATTACGGAGAATCTACTTAAACCTGTTCTACATTAATTGTCGTAATGTCGAGGCAAAGGTTTCAGCTTTTATGAAAATGCAATGTAAAGTACAGTTTGTCCCTGATCAATACAGATTTATTTAAATATTTATCCAGCGTAGATTATAGATTTTAAGAGGTCGATTTAGACTTCTTTGTATTGATTTAATCAGCATGTCATACATATTTCATTTTCTGTCAGTAAAACACACGACATGCATTCTCAACAAAAGCTTTGCCTAAAGTACGTATTGTATGTTTCGACATTTCTATCAACATTATTGTAAACAGGACCAGTTATCGGATTGGAAAATTATATTTCAAATAAAATACAGATACAAATAATGATATTTGTTTTATCAACATGTTTTGATTTCTGAACTTTTGAATAGCAAAGAGATGATAAGAATTATGTTTATATTGGAAATGTTACATTTTATATAAAATATTTACCGTTCAGAAGAATTTCTGTTACTTATGATATTCTCCACTCTGCATTTTTAAACATGTTTAGCTACATAAACAAGCAACGTGGTATTTTACCAGCAATTGTATTTTTCAATCTCACCTTACAGGTGAAATATTCGCCCAAAAAGGTAAAATGGATTTAGAAATAGAAATTTGCAGTAAAATTAAATATCCAACAAATAAAATTTATCGAATATCATATTTCCTAATTATGGAATAAATCCTGAAACAATAGTTCCAATCGAAAAATTAATCCTTTGTGATTTAAAAAAATCCTAATCCTGAAGGAAAAAATCAATACTTGCATCCATCATTATCTAAAGAGTACCCTAAAAATATATAATCTAGGGTTGTTTGATAGAGATTAAAATTGTTGAGCTTACAACGAAGATGTCTCTCTCGGTCCACTTCAATGACATTGTACCATACCAAAAGCTCCATATTCATTTTGGGCATAGTAGCTTTCATTGCAATTTTATCACTTACCTTTCGCAAAGGTATGAGAACATTATTCTATTCAATATATTTAAATGAGGAATTCGTAGGGATAAGCTAAAGTTGACCAGTTTAGACAGCATAAGGGATTTAAAAACAGTTATACGTGCGATTAAGGTTAAATGTCGTTCAGACAGTTGTATATCCCATATTTTATTTTCGTGTTTAAGATTTATCATTTTTGTCAAATTCTGTAATTATATAATACTAAGCACCCTAATGTTTTTCCCACTGTAGACTGATCTTATTACAAAGACTTTCCAGTTAATATATATTATAAACATAATACCAAAGTTAAAATGCTCAAGACTATATCGTTTCTGTAAATCAGACTTCATCAGTTGAGCTCCAATTTGAAAAGTATGTGTATTTACTAAAGATAACGTGGTATCATACAAGGCCAAATAATATCTATAAAAGTATAGCCGAAATCTGTCTAAGAGTAACCATTGTAAAAAATTGACTATCTTAGCTTTAGACAATTTTCGGATTTAAATAGTGTTAACAGTGCCAAATATTACTTTAGTATAAGATAAACAGCTGGTACCGAAATACCATGTACTAGGTTTATGTATACCCTCGGGGACTCAAACGGTCCACCACCAGTGGCAACGACCTAGTAATTATAAATATCATAAACATAATACCAAAGTTATAATGCTCAAGTAGATATTGTTTCTGTCAATTAGACTTCATCAGTTGAGCTCCAAATTGAATGATGCTCCTGGTAAAAGATGTGTGTAAAATACATGTAGTTTGATGCAAAGTATCAGGCATCGAAAAGATACAACATTGAGATGGTTTCAGTTTCATCTTTGGCATAGAATATTACCTACAAATATTTTCTTGTATATTCGCTTATTTCATTGGAATTTTACTGTGGACTAACGACGGGTGTGACTGGTTATTTTAACAGAAAAGAACAAAAATCATTTATGATAAATATGAAAAAATGTCCAAATCCCCGCCCGGCGCATTCATCTTGAATTATATTTTATATCTATGATCCTTGTACAGCTTTTTTTCCCTATAAACTGAAATGGACTGAAAATGTAAAACCCCTAAACTCCCGTTGTCCTGGACAATTATATCCTTCAATTCTTTTGATGACAATTGAATATCTATCATAACTATAGCAAATATTAAAATTTGACTTTTTCAAATTTTGTCCATAGAGTTCAATTTCTTCCTGCTACCATTGCATTCATTTTTCACATCTTTTGAAGTGCTTGATAGACCAAAGAATTATCAATCAAGAACAATTATCAATTAATCAACAACATTTCCTGAATCCATTACATCATATGAAAAAAAATCGGAGGGGGTCACGTTATAAAATCTGAGGTCACCCTTTTTTAGAACTTATAGTAGGATACTTTTTGTGGGTCTCCCCTGTTACAGTGTTCTCATATACTTTTTGAGAATATTTTGTATGTGGAAGCCATGCTGTGAACTGTGTTTGAGATTACATTGTAAAAGCCATGTGCTGCAGTGGATAGCACTACACCTTATGGCAATAATTGAAAAAAAAAAAACTACCGAGTTATTCATTTCTGTTACTTCCCTTCATATTACTAGCTAGAAAGTAACAGGAAATCTATAATTGGTAACAGAACTGAAACTATTACTCTCATTTCCTATTCATTCAAATTATTGAAAAACAATAGATTTATTTTTTTTAATTTAACAAAACCACAGAAATAGAGAGTAACACTGCTGTAACACATGTTTTTCCCCCGATCTGCCAAACATTTGATTTGAAATTACCTTAGTAACAGAACTGAAACTATTACTCTCATTTCCTATTCATTCAAATTATTGAAAAACAATAGATTTATTTTTTTTAAATTTAACAAAACCACAGAAATAGAGAGTAACACTGCTGTAACACATGTTTTTCCCCCGATCTGCCAAACATTTGATTTGAAATTACCTTAGTAACAGAACTGAAACTATTACTCTCATTTCCTATTCATTCAAATTATTGAAAAACAATAGATTTATTTTTTTTAATTTAACAAAACCACAGAGATAGAGAGTAACACTGCTGTAACACATGTTTTTTCCCCGATCTGCCAAACATATGATTTGAAATTACCTTATCATCATATATAATAAAAATACCAGAATTTAGGATCGGAAAAAAATAATTTGAACCCCAGGTTTATTGAATAAAATAAATAGGCCTGATTTTACCAGCATTTGCATTTTTCAATTTCATCTGACAGGTAAATATTTTCACCCACAACACAAAGGTGATCTGTGGTTGTCCTTGTATTCCTGTTTGTAGTTGTTGATGCCCGTATGTGGTTGTCATTGTATTTCTGTTTGCAGTTGTTGATGTAAGTATGTGGTTGTCTTGTATTTCTGTTTGTAGTTGTTGAAGTCTATCTGTGGTTGTCCTTGTATTTCTGTTAACATATGAAGATTTCATATACAGAGGTAAACTACTCACTGACAAATTATTGACACAGGGATATCGAAAACCGCATTTAATGTCAACGTTCCGCAAATTTTACGGTCGGTATAATAGTCTTGTTTGCGACTTCTCTGTTTCACTAAGTGAAATGTTGAGTTGCCTTTCCCTAGGCGGTTGTTGATACGTCTGTACCAATTGTGACGAGGATACACTCCTCACGTGGTTCATTTGACTTGACTGTGGACTCACGGCGGGTGTGACCGGTCGACAGGGGATGCTTACTCCTCCATGGCACCTGATCCCACCTCTTGGTTTCCAGAGGTCCGTGTTTGTCCATTTTTACCGGATTTGTATCTATGTCCTGGACATTCTATTGATTTATACTGTGGTATCTGAATTTTTTTATATTTGTAGTTGTTGATGTATATCTGTGGTTGTCCTTGTATTTCTGTTTGTAGTTGTTGATGTCTATCTGTGATTGTCCTTGTATTTCTGTTTGCAGTTGTTGATGTCTATCTGTGGTTGTCCTTGTATTTCTGTTTGCAGTTGTTGATGTCTATCTGTGGTTGTCCTTGTATTTCTGTTTGTAGTTGTTGATGTCTATCTGTGGTTGTCCTTGTGTATTTCTGTTTGTAGTTGTTGATGTCTATCTGTGGTTGTCCTTGTATTTCTGTTTGTAGTTGTTGAGGTCTATCTGTGATTGTCCTTGTATTTCTTTTTGTAGTTGTTGAGGTCTATCTGTGGTTGTCCTTGTGTTTCTGTTTGTAGCTGTTGAAGTCTATCTGTGGTTATCCTTGTATTTCTTTTTGTAGTTGTTGACGTCCAACAGTGGTTGTCCTTGTCTTTCTGTGTAGATGCCCGTCTGTGGTTATTTTGTCTTCCTGTTTTTGTTTTGTTTTGTTTTATTTTGTAAATATTTTATTGACATGCTTATGAACATATACCCCTACAGGTCCAGGATTACTATGAGGTCAAAGACGTCACATTAATACATATGCTATTACTCACATTACCCAAAATAAATCTAACTCATAATATACGTATTATACTACAAATACGACACCATCAGCCAGACATGTTATAAAAACATAAGCTTATACACATCATAAGTTGAGAAGTACACCTGATCTACCTTTCTGAGTTTACAATGATGAATACCAATCTAATGTATTTTAATAAATAAGTAAAAAAGGAAAATGAGGACAACAACATGGGATGTTAGGTGTAAACAAACATGTTCAAATACAGATACAAACGATTCTGAGGACCTATTTTAAACTATCGAAGTGTTAAAGTAGCTCCAACGTTTGAGGATCTTAGTGTGTTTGTTCTATCTAGAGAAAATCTTTTCTTCATAATATTTTAGATCAGTTATAAATCCATGTATATTTGGATTTTCTAATTTATTTGGTTTTTTTTTTTATAAATGTATTGTTTACCTAATACAAACGATTAAATTGACTATTTGAAGCAAAGGATCTGTAAATTTCCTTCCAAATATTATATCGGATTTGTCCATCAGTATTTCTTGTTGTGAAGCATTTGTTAACCAGAAAAACAATTCTCCCCAGAAAGTTCTGACGATAGTGCATGTAAAGAACAAGTGATTTATGGTTTCTCTTTCCTCAGCACAGAATATACATAATTGTGTTTCTGAAATATTCATCTTATATAGAAAGGAATTACTCGCAATGCATCTATGTAAAATTCTATATTGTAACTATCTATGTTTGATATCTTTGGTCGATCCAAATATAGAATTATTAATTAATGTGTAGTCTATAGTATCTGTTAAAAATAGTAAGTCATTACATCAATTCGAAAAATAGGAATGACAGTACTTTACACCTTGCAGAAATAAATAGTATACTGAAAATTTATTTTTTATTCAGTTGAAAGTTAAAATGTAATAATTAGATTAGGCCAGTTTGATAGGATTGCTTCCTTAGGTCCATAAAAAAGTGTGAATGAAAGGTTGAAATTGTATTTTTCACTGAATAAATCATATGTTAAAAACTCTCCATTTACAGTAAACAGATCAAATACATAATCCACTCTCTTGTCTATCCATCGTTTATATTCAACTACCTTTCCTGTTATTTTTATGTTGGAATTCAACCAAATTTCTACATAAAAGTAACTGTAATTATTTGATTTTTCTAATAAAGTTCTATACTCAATTAAACAATTTAAAACTTCTTTCCAAAAATATTTTTATCATTCTGTTTGTAGTTGTTGATGTCCACATGTGGTTGTCCTTACATTTCTGTTTGTGGATGTCCATATATTTCTGTTTGCAGTTGTTTATGTCCATATGTGGTTGTCCCTGTATTTCTGTCTGTAGTTCCCTATCTGTGTTTGTCCTTGTCTTTCTGTTTGCAGTTGTTTATGTCTGTCTGTGGTTGTCCCTGTATTTCTGTTTGTAGTTCCCTATCTGTGTTTGTCCTTGTCTTTCTGTTTGCAGTTGTTTATGTCTGTCTGTGGTTGTCCCTGTATTTCTGTTTGTAGTTCCCTATCTGTGTTTGTCCTTGTCTTTCTGTTTGTAGTTGTAGATGTCCATATATGGTTGTCCCTGTATTTCTGTTTGTAGTTCCTTATCTGTGTTTATCCTTGTCTTTCTGTTTGTAGCTGTTTATGTCTGTCTGTGGTTGTCCCTGTATTTCTGTTTGTAGTTCCCTATCTGTGTTTGTCCTTGTCTTTCTGTTTGCAGTTGTTTATGTCTGTCTGTGGTTGTCCATGTATTTCTGTTTGTAGTTCCCTATCTGTGTTTGTTCTTGTCTTTCTGTTTGTAGTTGTAGATGTCTGTCTGTATTCTTTTATTTATGTTTGTTCATTTCTACGTCTCTCTTTTTGTAGTTGTTAGTGTGTCTGTATTTCTATTTGTAGTTGTTGAAGTTTGTCTGTGGTAGTCTTTGTATTTCTGTTTGTTGATGTCTATCTGTGGTTGTCAATTTTGTATCATTTCCGTGGTTGTCCTTGTATTTCTGTTTGCAGTGGTGTATGTCTATCTACGATTGTCCTTGTATTTCTGTTTGCAGTGGTGTATGTCTATCTACGGTTGTCCTTGTATTTCTGTTTGCAGTGGTGTATGTCTATCTACGGTTGTCCTTGTATTTCTGTTTGTCGATATCTATGTGTAGTTGTCCTTATATTTCTGTTTGTAGTTGTTGCTAATGTCTATCTACGGTTGTCCTTGTATGTCTGTTTGCAGTTGTTCATATCTATCTATGATTATCTCTGTATTTCTGTTTTTTATGTCTATCTATGATTAACTTTGTATTTCTATTTGTCGATATCTATCTATGATTATCTTTGTATTTCTATTTGTCGATGTCTCTCTATGATTATCTTTGCATTTCTTTTTGTCTATGTCTATCTATGATTAACTTTGTAGTTTTGTTTGTAGTTGCTGCTAATGTCTATCTACGGTTGTCCTTGTATTTCTGTTTGTAGTTGTTGATTTCCATATCTGGTTGTCCACACAAAAAAATAAACTTATCTTGAAAAAAAAACTATGACTGTTTATATGTTTGTAGCTCAAAGTTAAAAAAAACTGTGGCGATACCACCGTTTGTATTACAAAGATAAAGATCACAAGAATTTTTAATTTTTATTGTCTTCCGTGGTGTTATCTGTGTTTTTTTAAACTCTTCATAAGATATCAACATGTTTTAAGATTGCACTTTTGTATTTTTGTTTGACGCCACACTCAACATTTTTTTCAGTTATATCAGTTATATGGCGGCGGTGAATTTGTAATGGTGGAGGAGAGAACACTATTACACTGTACTTGGTAAGAAACCAACGGCCATCTGCAAGTAAACTAGCAAACCATCTTACAAAAATCAGCGGGACTCGAACTTGCACTGACAAGAAGTGATATGCCTTATGGTTCAAAGCGCGATGCTCTAACCACACGACCACGGAGTCCCCGTTTGATTGTACTCACATCTGATTCTACACAAATATATTATGAATATCAATGGTTTAGTATCTACGTTAATACTACCTAATCGCCAAAAATATGGAGTTCGTTATATAAACCAATTAGCATTTGAAAAAAATAATTTTTTTCATGACATTTTCCTTTCTTTACTACATACCATATCCTGTAAAATAGATTACGTGTATGTGAGAATGAGTGTGTTGAGTGTTATGGATATACAAGTTTTCTTGTTCATTATTTCATACATTTCAAATGAAATTAAAGCTATATTGTTCTTGGCTTAATTTCCGCCTCAAACCTATATGATTCACACAACTGGTTATCTACAATATTAAATAAGTACGATAATAATTATCTAATGTTTTTAATCAAAGACAGATATTTAGCGCAATTTTAGCAGTGAAGGTAACATTTAAGCCAAGTTGAGATACGGTCGATACAATAGTCTTGTTTGTGATTACTCTGTTTCACTGGGTGAAATGTTGAGTTGCCTTTTCGTTGCCGGTTGTTGAGACGTCTGTACCAATTGTGTTGAGGATTCGTTCCTCACGTATTTCATTTGGATTTGACTGTGGACTCACGGCGGATGTGAACGGTTAACAGGGGATGCTTATTCCTCCATGTCACCTGATCACACCTCTTGGTTTCCAGAGGTTCGTGTTAGTCCATTTTTACCAAATCTGTACCTTCATCCTGGTCATCCTAAAAGGTTTCAACTTTGGTATCCGAGATGTTTTATATTTAAGTGATAACTGAATGAAGAGTCTGGCTGTGAAGAATCCAATAACTCTCTTCCGTCTTCATACAAAATCAATGTATACATCTGTGGCTATGGCATTTAAAGCCAAACAATCGATTGACGAGATTCTTATTTGATTACTGCATCATTTATCACATGCAAACTAGCAATTATAAGTTTATAATGGGTTATTTGAAAGATAAGTTTAATCGCATTTAGTATGCTTCTTTTGATATAAACTTGATTTTTTTATAACCTTGAAAGAAAAGAGAATATGTTATTTCCCGACCAGCTCCTGTAGGCGGCTTTATGAGATTTTTATTGATCAGGAGTAATTATATAGTGTATTGAAAAATTCGAATATATTTCACATTGCGATAACATTTTACGCACTTAGAGCAGAATCAACAGAAAACTTATTGAAAGACATCTCACTTTATACCGTGAAATCATATTGATTTAATAGGGTTCAGAGAAGACGATTACTCACGGTTTCATAAAAGTTCAGAAAACGTTCAGAGGAATTCTGTTCCCTCCCCCAGTTAATACCAATACATCTTAACTTATGTACATGGAATACGGAGGAAAATCGAATACTTTTCGATTTGAAATAATCGAATTCCATTTAAATGATTTTTGCAATTATTTTATTTTGTTAAAGACATTTTGCTTTGTTGGCAAAATGTCAAAATATAGAAATAACTACAAATCACTTCTGTAATTGATTCTTTTATTTTCCAAAGGACACTCGATTTCTTATTACAACTCAATACTAGTCACAATGTATCGAGTAGAGATATACCAAATATGTTATCCTACAAATGATGTTGAAATACGAAATAGATAATTCAATATAGAAAAGTTATTTATGTTGATACTTGAATTCGATGTAATTATTGTAATGATTTGTTGATATAAGGTAACAAAATATTAAGAAAAAAATTGAATTAAAAGTTCATGTTTCATCATTAATACATTGATCTGCTATGTACATATTCAATACAATTTCCTCCCATATTCCCTTACAAGAAACAAACTTAACACAAACAAAAATCGATGTGAATTATGCATGACTTAAGATGTTCCTTTTCAATTACTTGAGGCCGTCGAATCTGTACTTTTGATATTGTTGAAAACAATTGACAGAATAAAGAGTGCACGTGGCATAAACATAGTAATATTACCTTGTTATTATTTACGTATTAGCATTTTCACACCATAAACATTTCTAACATATATGTAGAGCTATCAGTCTATCAGTCATATTGCAGTCACTTTTCCTCGAGTGTGCAAAATTTAACGATGTGGGAAATGTATTTATCATTTTCATCATGTTTTGCAGCCATGCACAAAATGTCATAAACTAATAAACTATATTTGAATGTATTGCAGAACTTGTCATCCGGTTCGATATTGAGTGTTGACAGTGGTATCTGACCCGGAATATATGTGCATCGGAATTCATTTTAATGTTTCTTATGCTGCCGTGATTGCTTAACCGTTTTGAAAACTACTTGACTGGCCACAAACATGTCTTATTTATTATTTCTGACAATAATAGAATATTGATTTAGCCAAATATAAATCACTGAAAAAGTTTAGACTGGTCGTAATTTTCAGAACCGTCATCTGAGGAGATTAATGATTATAATACATTTTTTCCTGTTTTCGCATGAAACATGTAATTTTGCAATATATAGACTTGTAGGATAAACAAACATCTTTATATAGACAGCAAGCACGTAGAATAGTTAAGAAAGCTGATATTTAATTGTGTGAATATTATTTCACAAATTACAGCGTGAGTTAATTTGATATTACCAAATATGGGACGATCAATCATCCCGAAATCTAAAACACAGACAATCCTGATGGAAAATTTCTAGGAAACAATCTCCTTCATTTCGGAGGAAAAAATATGCATTAATGATGTATTGATTCCTGATGGTGTACCAGCATTTACCAAAACTGATATATTCTTCCTGCCAAATAAATACGAAATATCGATAAATCTCGAGTTTTGTTTCTTCTCTTTTATTCAAGCTTCAGGTTGGCCTTGCCACGGGCTAGAATTAAAATGAGTACTGGTATAAGAAAATTACAGCATTTCATTTGAAAACTTCAATTTTCACAAAACTGTAATCATTCTTGCTGCCAAATACGCGCTAATGATTACAATAAGTATTTGTCTAGAAAAAATACAGCAACTCATTTGAGTATTTCAAATTTGTCTTTTGAAATCGGAATTTGACAGACCAAGATTCTGCCGGTTATACATAATGATTAATGTTGAACTCTTGCATTATAAGGTTCTTTCGTAATTTTAGATAATTTCGAGAACATGCAAGTTTTCCCTAAATGAAACGATTAATAAAAAGTAATGAAACTGAAACTAATTCATTAAACAGCTTCTTATTAAATTTTACTTGGGTGTCACATATCGTAAGGTTATTCTAATTTTTCAATAAATATTTTATTGCCCATGTATGTTAGTATCTGAGTCTGCCAAAGTTGGGGTCTTGAGTTCAGACTCATTACATCAAAATTATGTTAGTAAAAATTATAAATGGCAAGCGATGTTCAAATATACATATCTATATAAAACATTAGATAAAATATAACGAAAACAGAAATATTCTACAAGTCTATGCATATGTACATGTATACTCAAAAACATTTCTGCTGAGTAGACTTTATACACGTTCATGTATACATACTCATAAAACATTTCTGCCAAGTAGACATTATACATGTACATGTATACATACTCATAAAACATTTCTGCTAAGAAGACTTAATACACGTACATGTATACATACTCATAAAACATTTCTGCTAAGTAGACTTAATACACGTACATGTATACATATTCATAAAACATTTTCTAAGTGCTAACATGTAGACATTTAATACACTTTATACATGTATACATACTCATAGAACATTTCTGCTGAGTAGACTTAATATACGTACATGTATACATACTCATAAAACATTTCTGCTAACTTAAGACTTAATACATGTACATTTCTGCTAAGTATACATACTACATACTCATAAACATTTTCTGCTAAGTATTCTTTATACACGTACATGTATACATACTCATAAAACATTTCTGCTAAGTATTCTTTATACACGTACATGTATACATACTCATAAAACATTTCTGCTAAGTAGACTTAATACACGTACATGTATACATACTCATAAAACATTTCTGCTAAGTAGACTTAATACACGTACATGTATACATACTCATAAAACATTTCTGCTAAGTAGACTTAATACACGTACATGTATACATACTCATAAAACATTTCTGCTAAGAAGACTTAATACACGTACATGTATACATACTCATAAAACATTTCTGCTAAGTAGACTTAATACACGTACATGTATACATACTCATAAAACATTTCTGCTAAGTAGACTTAATACACGTACATGTATACATACTCATAAAACATTTCTGCTAAGTAGACTTAATACATACTCATAAGACTTAATACATGTACATGTATACACATTACTCAAGTAAAACATTGTCTGCTCATAAGTATTTCTGCTTAGTACACGTACATGTACATGTATATACTCATAAAACATTTCTGCTAAGTAGACTTAATACACGTAAAACATTTCTGCTACATACACTACATGTATACATACTCATAAAACATTTCTGCTAAGTAGACTTAATACACGTACATGTATACATACTCATAAAACATTTCTGCTAAGTAGACTTAATACACGTACATGTATACATACTCATAGAACATTTCTGCTGAGTAGACTTAATACACGTACATGTATACATACTCATAAAACATTTCTGCTAAATAGACTTAATACACGTACATGTATACATACTCATAAAACATTTCTGCTAAGTATTCTTTATACACGTACATGTATACATACTCATAAAACATTTCTGCTAAGTATTCTTTATACACGTACATGTATACATACTCATAAAACATTTCTGCTAAAGAAGACTAAGTAGTATACATACTCATAATACACGTACATATTCTTTATACGTATACTACATACTCATAAAACATTTCTGCTGCTAAGTAGACTTAATACACATAAAAACAGTACATGTATACATATTCATAAAACATTTCTGCTAAGTAGACTTAATACACGTACATGTATACATACTCATAAAATATTTCTGCTAAGAAGACTTAATACACGTACATGTATACATACTCATAAAACATTTCTGCTAAGAAGACTTAATACATGTACATGTATACATACTCATAAAACATTTCTGCTGAATAGACTTAATACACGTACATGTATACATACTCATAAAACATTTCTGCCAAGTAGACATTATACATGTACATGTATACATACTCATAAAACATTTCTGCTAAGTATTCTTTATACACGTACATGTATACATACTCATAAAACATTTCTGCTGAATACATGACATGTTAATAAAACACGTACATCTTTATACACGTACATGTATACTCATAAAACATTTCTGCTAGAAGTAGACTTTATACATACTCGTACATTTCTGCTACATACTTTCATACAAAACATTTCTGCTGAATAGACTTAATACACGTACATGTATACATACTCATAAAACATTTCTGCTAAGTATTATTTATACACGTACATGTATACATACTCATAAAACATTTCTGCCAAGTAGACATTATACATGTACATGTATACATACTCATAAAACATTTCTGCTAAGAAGACTTAATACACATACATGTATACATACTCATAAAACATTTCTGCTTAGAAGTCTTAATACACGTACATAAAACATTACATACTTAATACACGTACATGTATACATACTCATAAAACATTTCTGCTAAGTAGACTTTAATACACGTACATGTATACATACTCATAAAACATTTCTGCTGAATAGACTTAATACACGTACATGTATACATACTCATAAAACATTTCTCATACTCATAAAACATTTCTGCTAAGAAGACTTAATACATGTACATGTATACATACTCATAAAAACATTTCTGCCAAGTAATAGTACTTAATACACATTTACATATTCTTTATACATGTATACTCATAAAACATTTCTGCTAAAGTATTCTTTATACATACTCATAAAACATTTCTGCTAAGTACATGTATACGTATACTCATAAAACATTTCTGCTGAATAGAAGTAGACATTATACATGTATACATGTATACATACTTCATAAAACATTTCTACCAAGTAGACATTTCTATACATAGTACTTGTATACATACTCATAAAACATTTTCTGCTAAGTATTCTTTATACACGTACATGTATACATACTCATAAAACATTTTGCCAAGTAGCTTAATAGACTTAATACACGTACATGTATACATACTCATAAAACATTTCTGCTAAGTATTCTTTATACACGTACATGTATACATACTCATAAAACATTTCTGCTAAGTAGACATTATACATGTACATGTATACATACTCATAAAACATTTCTGCTAAGTAGACATTATACATGTACATGTATACATACTCATAAAACATTTCTGCTGAGTAGACTTAATACACGTACATGTATACATACTCATAAAACATTTCTGCTAAGAAGACTTAATACACGTACATGTATACATACTCATGAACATAAATCTTTATACTTATTAATACTTTGAACAAATGAATTATTCTTTCATCAATTAATTTTTATTGAACAACAAAAGGAAAAGGTAGAATGAAAGGTGCAGTATAGCCGTATAATACAGAGAAATATAGAATGATTAAGTGGAGAATTGGGACTGTCTCTATTTTTTAAATAAAATGAAAAAGATATATTCTGTATCATTAGTTGTGACACAGGGGAACAATAAATGCAATATTTATCTTAAATATTGAACTATATTTAAAGTCTGCCTAACAGTTGCCTAAAACGTTCTTGAAAGATTATATCAAAATTTGTAAAATTACTGGAAGTTAAAGCTCTCCGTTTTTCAATCCCCAGGTTTTGTTTGAAGAAATTCTTAAAGGCTTGAATCGATAATGATTCTTTAGAGTTACATGAATTGTATATGTATAATTTTTATCAATGTTAAAAGGTATATTAGTCCCATTTATTTCATCTTTAAAGTCATTTATTAGTTTTTGTTTTTTTTTTAAAATCCCATATTATATGCGTAACTCTTCCAACCTCTTTTTGACAAAAAACCCCATAAATATTGGTTCTTGAAATACCCATTTTATTTAATAAATAATTAGTTGGTAACATTTTATGATTTTTTTAAAACTGCAAACATATTAGTCCGCTGTTTTTCTTGTTATGTTAAAAATACAACTGTATATTTTATTCCATTCATTTTCTTGTGTTTCCATAATTCTACTCCATTTGTTTTGCCCTGAAGGAATAGTACTGTTTTCTTAAAATATTACAGATTTCTGTTGCACCTTTGGTTTTTCAGTATAGATTCCAAACAGAAAGGGATAACTGGATATTGTAATTTTGTTATTATTTGGGTGTAAATGTTCCAATATGTAGTCTGTAAGCATTCTAAAATTTATTGATAGTATCATTTCTGTCCATATTTTGTTTGATTACGTCGGGGTGGGGTGTGATATTTTGAATGTTTCGAAAAATATTAACTAATGTTTGCGATTTGTTCTGATAAAATTATATTTGGTCTCTAATTTATAAATTAACATTACTGTTTTTGTTACGTCCATGTCGTGTTAAATTGGGACGATTGCTAGATTCAGGATTCATATCGGATTCTCTTTTTGGCGATGCTCAAAAACCTCATATAAATGGTAAAGTTCCCTTTAAAACTTGAATTATGGGCAATAATGTCTAACCCAGTCTGATTATTATACAAACCTAACATTTTATCCGACAGCAAATTCTATCTAACCTTAATTATTAACCATTGAAAATCATATACCGATTATGTGTAGCTAATTTGAAGACTAAAATTAGGTTTTGTAAATAATAATCACAATCTCAAATTTAAACGAATTATGACTTTAAAGTTAAAAACATTTAAGGATAAACAGAGTTTCTTTAACACTCAAAGAATCTCAATATAACGATCGTTTGGCATTATTTCAAGTTACTTAATTTAAAATTTAAAGAATTTACAGAATAATGGCTTTTGCACTTACTTTTTAAACATTGTAAATTGCGAAGCAGTTGTGAGATAAATGGTATCACACGATTTCAAGTTGATGTATCCGTTTCTCCAATCCTGAATTTATTTTTGGTGAAACCGGATTATCTATGTCCAAAAACCGCATAAATTAATCCTTTGTGTATCGCGCGCGTAGTAAGATTTTAAATACAAAGACTTGGAAATTTAGATACTGATCAATAAACAGTTATAAAATTTTTCGACTACATTTTATTGAATTAAACCATGGAAGATGAACACAGTTATTTATTTATGAAGAAAAATTTAAAATCTTCCGCTGTAACAAAAATGTTAGTCTCCATCATCGTGGTGTCTGATCACAATCAACGATGATAAAATATGTTCTATATAAATAAATGCGTGCATACAGGTATATCAGCTATGTGAGAATGGAAACTTAAAGTTGATAAAAAAAGCTGCAGTTGCTTCATTTACAAAATAAACGTTCGGTGACTTTAACGGTCTGATTTCATTCCAGATACAAAAAGGAGCCTTAATTATACAAGTGCTCAGTTAAAAAGATAATAGTTTGACTTCAAAAACATTTTGTCTCTCTTTCTCTCAATATATCTCAATGACTCGCTCACACACACGCACGCACGCACATACACACAAACACTGTGTGTGCACGAGTTTGTGTTTAAATCATCAAAGAAGTAATTTTGACAGGTTTGTGGTCAGTAGAATAGACACTTATGATTGTTACAATACCAACTGTTTTTTCATTGTGACTTCCACGAGAAAATAACAAAATGATTGCTGCGTAAGTGCTGATAATTTTTGTCAACAAAGATTTTTCTCTGTAAGTCATTTGATTATAAATATGATCAAAATTGTTATAGACGGTCAGTAACCGCAAGCATAAGATTGTTCGAACTAACAATATATATTCAGATTATTCTTGCTTAAATGACTGTTTATAGCTGTTGCCCTGATGCTATCTGTAAAGAAAAAGATACATTTACTTATAATTAAAAAGGATTGTCTTTTAAATAGTCAATCCAGAATGTGACAAAACAGTATTATTTGTAGATTTTAAAATCACATTTATTTAAGGTAATATTTTCATAGTAGGCTACAGCAAAACTAGCTTAAGCGACCATGTATTTGATATGTCAAAGGAAATAATGTCTTGAACCCGAATTTCTTAATTTTTGCCGTGAGGGAATTCATACTTTCACTAGGTCGAGGACAATCTTTGTAGATGAACCCACATTATAAAGACTTATATCGCTACAGTGAAGTGGTTGTCATCAGAGAAGGACAATTTCCCCATACCACCGAATAACATTGCTGTAACAGCTATTCTTGCTTATATTATTAACTCTCTTCATATCTCTTTAATTTCAAATTATAATAGGAAAATGTAATCATCTTGTTCGACTAATAGGATCGTTTAAGGACTGATGTACCGAGTCATTGGGGCTTTAAGATGTTATCTTGTTAAATTGGCGACATCAGTTATTGTTGTAACGAGTTATTTACGTGTTAGCTTCTATGCAGTTCCATTGTTTAACGATTTGGAAAAAGCGATTATCTCGATGATTAACTAGATTCGGAAAAAACACATTTACAAAGGATTTTACTCTACATGACGACTGTTTGTTATTTTTAAATAAAAGCGTTTTAAGTAAAAATATTTTTTAAAAACAAAATCCTTATTTTCATATCAATTTATATCAGTATAATATGTACAGGACGTGATAAAAAAGTGACATGGAATTTTTTGAAAATTAAACATGAATTGTGATTAGTTTCTCCACTGACTGAGGTATCCAAAATAAAGTGTTCTTTGAGTGGGGTATGAGATATCGACAGTAAAGATTCAAAGGATTTAGTATAACTTTTGGTCCTATTCCGTACGGGATTCGGACTTGAGCTTGGATTATTAATTGGTACTTCTTCATTTTTACCTTCTAATAAAACAACTGCACAATAGTAACTTTCCTTGTATGTATCATTTCTTTGATCTGAGTTACAAAATAAAAGTAATTGTTGTTTGTTGGCTTTAGTACTATTGAGTCAGATATTTATTCCTCCTTTACAAACTTCCATTTAAGGACCGCCTATTTAAAAAGGACGTCTGCTTATAATGCCTTTCAGATATACTCTTTGTTAACTTTTAATAAAGAAAAAACTTCTTTATAAAGGTCATTTGTCTATGACGACTTCTTATGCCTGTCCCCTATAGTGGCCGTCACAGACAAGTTTGATTGTACGATATATGACCGGGCGAAGTAAACCACCAACCATTTTCAATTTCAAAATGAATAAAGAAAATATTTCATAGAAACACGAGAAAACAAAACTAACAACAGCCGGCGCTTCTTGATGCTTTTATTTCATTCGTAGTAATAAGTTATTTCGTATCCTCGAGGATAATGTCTACGCCAGTTTTGTGTTCCTGATAATCTGTTGATACGTCAATCATTATTTAAGGTAGATAAAGGTAAACTAAAATGGCTTTTACACTGATATATTATTTTTGTTTTAAAAGAATGACCCATATTCTATTTTCCTTTCAACCGAAATTTAAACTATAAATCTGTAAATTGTAAAATAAATGTCTCAAAGCAATAACTCCGTATTTCAGATGACAATATCCAATTCTTGAATGTCTTAAAACATCTTCTTGACGTCAGAGTAGATCTGTGATCAAACAATAAAGCTGGGTAATGTATTACTCTCGAGTCCCAATAACACTTTGGTGATTGCACGCCTGTCAGCAACAAAGATCAAATTTTCTTCAAATGGACGAAGAAAAATGACTTGATCCCTTTGGGATAGGTTTTCAAAACATGTTATGCGTGTTGAATGCACTAAACGAAATTTAGACGGCAGAATCGTTTCTGTAATGAATACCATAAAATCAGACAGAATCGTAAATGGTATTACCGAAATTGTTTTGTCAGGGGAAATAAAAAATGTTTCTTTCCTGTTGTTAGCCTAAGTTTTAAGTCTTATCATAAACATATATGTGAATAAGAATACATTTGTGTAACTGAATATGTGTTACTATTAGCACAGGAACTGAAAGACATTAACATATTTGTTAACCACCATGTTTTCCGGTCAAGTACAAAAATAAAACAAACAAAATGTCTACCTCGGCGCCATTCTGCATTTTTGAATGTGAAATGTTGTCTGCGTTTTACGTCGACACGTTTTATTTCCATATTAATGCCCAATATTTCAGAGTTATCTGTCTGTTGCAATTACTGGCATTCTGCTATGCAAATAACGGACATTGTGTGTTGTGAAAAAAAAGTAAGTGAATGTCTCAATGATTCATGTTGTACTTACACTGAAAAGTATAGTATTTGGCATGATACAGAAACATCACTTATATGTTATAACCAGGTTGTGAGTCATTGGTAGACGGTCACATTTCAGGGTCATAGACAGTCACTGTGTAGTCATTGGTAAACGGTTACATTCCAAGGTCTTATACAGTCGCTATGTAGTCATTGGTAGACGGTCACATTACAGTGTTATATAAATCACTATTAAGTCATTGGTAGACGGTCACATTCTAGGATCATAGAAGTCACAATGTAGTCATTGGTAGACTGTCACATTACAGTGTTAGATAAATTACTATGTAGTTATTGGTAAACGGTCACATTCCAGGGTAACAGAAGTCTCTATGTAGTCATTGGTAGGTCATAGGACAGAGAAGTCACGATGTAGTCACATTGGCAGACGGTCACATTCCAGGGTCATAGACAGTCACTATATAGTCATTGGTAGGTGGTCACATTCCAGGATCATAGACAGTCACTATGTAGTCATTGGTAGGTGGACACATTCCAGGATCATAGACAGTCACTATGTAGTCATTGGTAGGTGGTCACATTCCAGGGTCATAGACAGTCACTATAGTCATTGATAGGTGGACACATTCCAGGATCATAGACAGTCACTATGTAGTCATTGGTAGGTGGTCACATTCCAGGGCCATAGACAGTCACTATAGTCATTGATAGGTGGTAACATTCCAGGATCATAGACAGTCACTATGTAGGCATTGGTAGGTGGACACATTCCAGGATTATAGACAGTCACTATGTAGTCATTGGTAGGTGGTCACATTCCAGGGCCATAGACAGTCACTATGTAGTCATTGATAGGTGGTCACATTCCAGGATCATAGACAGTCACTATGTAGTCATTGATAGGTGGTCACATTCCAGGATCATAGACAGTCACTATGTAGTCATTGATAGGTGGTCACATTCCAGGACCATAGACAGTCACTATGTAGTCATTGATAGGTGGTCACATTCCAGGATCATAGACAGTCACTATGTAGTCATTGGTAGGTAGTCACATTTCATGGTAAAAGAAATAATTATACTGGCAATAGTAAACGCATTACATAGTCATAGAAGTCACTATGCAGTCATTAGTAAAACATTACACCGTTATAGACAGAGACCAAGCAGTCACTGGTTAACACAGTGTTATATCCCAGGGTCAGCGAAGTAACTAACATTTCAATGTTTTAGTCACTGTGTAGTAACTGATAGACGGTCACATTCTATGGTCATAGACAGTCACTGTAGTCATTGGTAGGTGGTCAAATTCCAGGGTCTTGGACAGTCATTGGTAGACAGTTACATTCCAGGGAAAGAAGAATCACTATACTGGCAATAGTAAACGCATTACATCGCCATAGAAGTCACTATGCAGTCATTAGTTAAACATTTCATTGTAATAGACAGTCACTAAGCAGTCATTGCTTATCATATTCCAGGGTCATAGATAATTACTATGCAGTCATTGATAGACTCATTACATAGTCATGGGCAGTTGCATTACAAATAGATTCTTGGGCAGTTACGTCCCAGAGTCCTGGACAGTTACGTCCCATAGTCATGGACAGTTACTATAGACAGTCACATCCCATAGTCATGGACAGTTACTATAGACAGTCACATCCCATAGTCATGGACAGTTACTATAGACAGTCACATCACATGAACAGTTACTACAGACAGTCCATCACATAGTCATGGGCAGTTACTATAGATAGTCACATCCCATATTAATGGACATTTACTATAGACAGTCACATCCAAAAGTCATGCACTGTTACTACAGACAGTCACATTCCATAGTCATGGACAGTTACTATAGACAGTCACATCCCATTAGTCATGGACAGTTACTGCAGACAGTCACATCCCATAGACATGAACAGTTGCTATAGACATTCACATCCCATATTCATGGACATTTACTATAGACAGTCACATCCAAAAGTCATGCACTGTTACTACAGACAGTCACATTCCATAGTCATGAACAGTTACTATAGACAGTCACATCCCATTAGTCATGGACAGTTACTGCAGACAGTCACATCCCATAGACATGGACAGTTTCTATAGATAGTCACATCACATGAACAAATACTATAGACAGTCATATCACATAGTCATGGGCAGTTACTATAGATAGTCACATCACATAGTCATGGGCAGTTACTACAGACAGTCATATCACATAGTCATGGGCAGTTACTATAGATAGTCATATCACATAGTCATGGACAATTACTATAGATAGTCATATCATATAGTCATGGGCAGTTACTACAGACAGTCACATCACATAGTCATGGGCAGTTACTATAGACAGTCACATCCCATAGTCATGGACAATTACTACAGATAGTCACATCCCATAGTCATGGGCAGTTACTATAGATAGCAACATCCCATAGTCATGGACAATTACTACAGACAGTCATATCAAATAGTCATGGGCAGTTACGATAGATAGTCACATCCCATAGTCATGGGCAGTTACTACAGACAGTCATATCACATAGTCATGGGCAGTTAATATAGATAGTCACATCACATAGTCATGGGCAGTTACTACAGAGTCATATCACATAGTCATGGACAGTTACTATAGACAGTCACATCATATAGTCATGAGCAGTTACTATAGATAGTCACATCATATAGTCATGGACAGTTACTATAGACAATCACATCACATGAACAGTTACTACAGACATTCACATCCCATTAGTCATGGACCGTTACTGCAGACAGTCACATCCCATAGTCATGGACAATTTCTATAGATAGTCACATCACATGAACAGTTACTATAGACAGTCATATCACATAGTCATGGGCAGTTACTATAGATAGTCACATCACATAGTCATGGGCAGTTACTACAGACAGTCACATCACATAGTCATGGGCAGTTACTTTAGATAGTCACATCCCATAGTCATGGACAATTACTACAGACAGTCATATCACATAGTCATGGGCAGTTACTATAGACAGTCATATCATATAGTCATGGGCAGTTCCTACAGACAGTCACATTCCATAGTCATGGACAGTTACTATAGACAGTCACATCCCATTAGTCATGGACAGTTACTGCAGACAGTCACATCCCATAGTCATGGACAGTTTCTATAGATAGTCACATCACATGAACAGTTACTATAGACAGTCATATCACATAGTCATGGGCAGTTACTACAGACAGTCACATCACATAGTCATGGGCAGTTACTATAGATAGTCACATCCCATAGTCATGGACAATTACTACAGATAGTCATATCACATAGTCATGGGCAGTTACTATAGATAGTCACATCCCATAGTCATGGACAATTACTACAGACAGTCATATCACATAGTTATGGGCAGTTACTACAGACAGTCATATCACATAGTCATGGGCAGTTACTATAGATAGTCACATCACATAGTCATGGACAGTTACTATAGACAGTGACATCACATAGTCATGGGCAGTTACTATAGATAGTCACATCCCAAAGTCATGGACAGTTACTATAGACAGTCACATTCAATAGTCATGGATAGTTACTATAGACAGTCACATCACATGAACAGTTACTACAGACAGTCACATTCCATAGTCATGGACAGTTAATGCAGACAATCACATCCCACAGACATGAACAGTTGCTATAGACATTCATATCCCATATTCATAGACATTTACTATAGACAGTCACATCCAAAAGTCATGCACTGTTACTACAGACAGTCACATTCCATAGTCATGGACAGTTACTATAGACATTCACATCCCATTAGTCATGGACAGTTACTGCAGACAGTCACATCCCATAGTCATGGACAGTTTCTATAGATAGTCACATCATGAACAGTTACTATAGACAGTCATATCACATAGTCATGGGCAGTTACTATAGATAGTCACATCACATAGTCATGGGCAGTTACTACAGACAGTGACATCACATAGTCATGGGCAGTTATCCCATACTATAGATAGTCACATCCCATAGTCATGGACAATTACTACAGACAGTCACATCACATAGTCATGGGCAGTTACTATAGACCGTCATATCACATAGTCATGGGCAGTTACTACAGACAGTCACATCACATAGTCATGGGCAGTTACTATAGATAGTCACATCCCATAGTCATGGACAATTACTACAGACAGTCATATCACATAGTCATGGGCAGTTACTACAGACAGTCATATCACATAGTCATGGGCAGTTACTATAGATAGTCACATCACATAGTCATGGGCAGTTACTACAGACAGTCATATCACATAGTCATGGAGAGTTACTATAGACAGTCACATCATATAGTCATGGGCAGTTACTATAGATAGTCACATCCCATAGTCATGGGCAGTTACTATAGATAGTCACATCCCAAAGTCATGGACAGTTATTATACCTACTCATTCGTACACAATCACATTTCACAGTCATAGACTAACTCTGCAGGCCAATTTATAGACTCATATTCCTGAGGCATTAAAGTATTCAGGACCTCGTTAAGTTATACCAATTTCTCGATTCTATTTGAATTTACTGGATTTCTAATATAGTTTGATATTGCAATATCCTACTAAATGTAATTTATTTTTAAAATTTATTTTTCATTCAGTTCTGGACAAGAACGCAGACAGAAATATTGATTTAACAAAAACTACTTTCAAGTTAGTTTCATAAACAAAATCCAATGTGTATTTCGTTTTTATGACCATCCAAGTTAGCGAAGTGCGAAATATACTTCATATGAAGACATTCTTTATAGGAATATTATCATGTTTCCGTCATTATATATGTACCGAAACATACGAATGTGTGGACACAGTTTTTCATCAGTGTACATCTACTAAACTATGTCGATATCATTCAAAACTGGAAAATTATTTTTAAACACAGAAACCAATGCATTAACCTTCAGGATGTCCAGGATACAATATACAAATCTGGTGAATATTGGACAAACACAATACTCTAGAAGTCCGAGTGTGGGATCAGGTGTCATGGAGGGGTAAGCATCCCCTGTTGACAGGTCATACCTGCATGAGTCTACAGTAAAAGTAAGCTGAAAAGAACTTTGGGGATATGACGGTAACAGCGATTATTTGTTGTCATTGAGAAAGTGTTTTTTTCCCTAAACTGTTTGATATTTAATGAAACGACTTAATATAAACTGTAACATGTCCAGAATACGAATTTATTACTAAAAATATTTGTAAAAAATATTTTAGTAGAGAGAATTTGATATATAATATCCAGGACTTAATTCAGTTACAGTTAATTCAGTGTTCAGCAAATACTATAGTATTATAGTTCCGGTCAGACTAAAATAATATTACAAAATAATTACAAAGTTGATGATTATATGATTAATATGAATATTGAATAATTAAAGTAGTAATAGTTATAATAATATATAATGAAGATAATAATAATAATAATAATAATAATAATAATAACAACAACATAATAACAACGATAAAACGATAAAAATAATGATAACAATATGCATGATGATGGTGATGATGATGATGATGGTGATGCTTTTGTTGCTGCTAATGATGATTATGATGATAATAAAGATGATGCTGATCACAATAAAGATGATTATGATAATAATTGTAATAATAATAATGATACTAATATGACAACAATTTTAGCAACAAACCAGTGTTAATCTTTAAAAGAAGAACAAGAACAATACTAGTTACGAGGAAAATATTGCTGCTGAAGAACATTTCAAATTTGACACTGTACATTAATTTGTAATTTTTATACATACAATTACTTAGGTTAGTACCTTTCAGCAGCAAAATTAAGCTCAGAAGTTGAATTATAGTAAAACAGACTAATGAATATTGAAAATGTACCATTTTTACTTTCATAGTACAGTTACAAAATGTTGTTAAAATATGTGAAGACAAAAAAAGTTTAGCAAATTTTCTGACATAACATCAGCAAAAAAGTGATGCAGGCAAGTGAACCTCTAAGGACATTTTCCGGCTATCAAAGCCAACGTCATTGAATGATGTGGTTTTCTATTTGTTATTTATGTAACATCGGTTATAATACATGTATTTACAAAGAAACGTATGGTGGAAATCTTTCCACGGCATACTATTTACCAAGTATATCAGTGTATACTACTTATATACTGTACATGTAATATTGTACACACACGCACATACACACACACACTCACGCACGCACACAGACACACACATACACATATGCACACACACATATATATACACACAGACACACACACGCACACAGACACATATACACAAACAGACACACATACACAGACACACACACGCACGCACACACACGCACACGAGGTTTATATTTCGCAATCAAAATAAAACAGTTCATAACTGTATTCAGGTTTTATGATGTTAAATATTCTTTGATTTGCATACAAAGGATTTTTTTTTGTAGAATTCATGTATTGATTTCAGTATCATAACCAAAATATTGTTTTTTGCTTTTAGCGTCAGATGTTTCTGACACCAGGGAAGAATGATTGTAATATTCAGACTAGAAACAAAGGTGTGAAAAAAGTTATCAGTACAAAATAATCACCCAGAAATCGGTAACAATCTTGACATGTTGACTAAATATCTATTACACACAAAACTTGTCAAATTTACTACGAAAATGACAATTTATTTATGAAAATAACGAAAATAACAGCTCTCATCCATTCTGATATTGGTATTAGATTTTTTTTTTCTTTCTAAAAGGCGTAAAACCATACACATACAAACGCACGCGCGTAAAAGCATTTCAAATACACATAACTTCCTTATGACCAACCCCGACACGCAAACACAAACAAGCACAACGTTTCAATTATTTTTTTTTCATTTCAGAAAGAGGCAATATCTTACAGTCGATCCGTAACTGTTCACTGAGACTATATATAGAAACGACCATGCATATCACTTGATTTTGAAACCGGCTGACTCAAAGTTGTCTGATAAGCGAAGCGGTCTCCTTTTTTAGGATCTACATTACTGGTTACGTGTTACATTCATTTAGAAATTGACAGGAGATTGATTATTTACGGTCGTAAATGCGAGGTGGTCTCTTAGGTGAGGTGGTGTTTAGGGGAAGTTCCACTATAAATTGGAATTGAGTTTAACGTGCAATTGAAGGGCTATGGCTTTTTTACCACATTCATGCCTTTATTCATTGAATTCTTAATTCTGTTGATTTGTAAAGTCGGCTTACACAGGATTTATAATGTTAGCTTTCTTATTCAGTATGTTGTCGAAATTTGAAAAACAAAACAACAAAAACAAAACAAAACAGACAAATGATTTTATATAGTTATTCTTAATTATTCTTTTACTCTTTTTTGTATTTCCGTTTATGTTATGGGCCATAGAAATTTATTATACAATACAGTTGTCACCAAACAGATAAGTCCAGAAGACTCGATATTTGTGTTTATTCACGATGTATGCTTTCATATTCTGGCATTGAAATATCCAACTGGATTATAGAGAACAATAGGCCTGCATCAAAATGCTTTAAAATCAGAACAAAGGGGAACATAAAAATCTCCCATAAAACAACATTGCTTTTTTCTGAAAGAAGCGTTGATGAAATATCAAATGAAACGCTTTATCAACAATTTTGACTTTGTCACACGTGAAACATATGCAAATACATTCTGATACTTAATCTGAAGAAGATATCATAATGGATAAAATAGTGTAAACTAAGTGATAAAATTCCAATACAATAAGTCAAAGACTGAATGTCGATATTACACGTACATTAAGACGTATGCAGCAGTGGATGTAGAGCCAGTATTGAATCATGTCAATGAGATCACTTTACGTGCCACTCCTACCAATAGCTCATTTGATACTAGTGATTACCTGTCATAAAAAAATGTTCAGGATGATTGCCAAAACACAAGACCTTATTTTATACCAGTGATTACCTGCCATAAAAAGTTCAGTATAACTGCCAAAACACAAGATCTTATTTCATACCAGTGATTACCTCCCATTAAAAGTACAGGATGACTGCCAAAACACAAGACTTAATTTTATATAATGATTTACTTTCATGCAAAGTTCGGTATGACTACTAGAGTACAAAAGTGATTACCTCCGATAGATAATATTGAGGAGCACGAACATATACAGTGACTCCTTTTCACCAGATCTAAAAACTAACCGTTGACCTTTTCACCGAGCTTGACCTTTTAAGGGAACTTGAGAGGTTTCCATGTAATATTTGAGACGGGTTTGGAATGCTAATATTGTAAACACACTCCCTCTGGACACCTGATCCAATTCCGTTTGGGATTCGCAATTGTTCTCCATGTTAAGACCATTTTTGACATCCAATTTGTCGTATTGTAATGAACTTGGAACTTCTTCAATTTTACTTTCATAGAATGTCCATCATTACCCAATTGGATTTAGATGCAGCGCTGACACAGATCTTAAATAACAGCCTTGATTTTTATAATTCACGACTTTAAATTGAATGGGCAGGAAAAGTCTTATTTCAAATTAATCTAAACTGTGCAGACAAAGTTTTTGTTTGTAAAATATTATTTAATTTTTTGGATCTTGGTTTTGTAAATGTGCAACTGCAACAATGACCGTTCGAAAAGTTGTCTGTATAAAACATACATTTCTACAGACCTGGATACAAATATTAGTTGGCTATAACTTTGTCATATAAGTTATTGATAGCTATACTTACTACAAAGGTCGACAACTGTGTCCGCATGTGTTTTCTTAAAAAAAAATAAAAATCTGTAATTTATTTTAACATTTTACCTATAAAAGGAAAATCAAATAATCTTCTATAGTATTAAGAGTATTTGAAATTCTACGATAAACAGTGTAATGAACGGGATCATATCTATTTCAATTGAAAGTGGCCATTCATTGTTCTTGTGAAATGAAAATCTTGCAGACAAAGATCATCCATTTCAGTAGTCTGAGATCTGGGCCCGAAGTCACCAAATTTACTCAATACTCAAGCTAAACTTTTATTTCATTATTTTGATTGAGTGATTGGGAAACATATGAATATTTTCCATCATTCCTTCATAAACTTTTGCGTCACACTCATGATTTTCCTGTTAAATGAATAAATATGTTGAGTGCGGTACTCAAAATTTGAGTACGTACTCAAACATTTGTCTAATATTTCTGAAGTTTCCTTCAAATGGGTATTAATTTTGACCATTATTTACAAATGTATGCCAAAAAATATAAAAACATGTCCAGTTACAGAAAAAAATGAAGTTCACTTGATTTTACCATAAAAAGTTAGTTGAGCTTGAGTACTGAGTAAATTTGGTGACTTCGGGCCGAGGTCAATTTACATCTGATGAGGTCAAATGACTTTATGCTAATTCGTTATACGAGTGCATGGTACGACTTCAGACAATTTAGAACATTTTAATAAATTCCTTGAGGGTGATATGTATCTTTATGGTCGTTTTATCACTATTACAGGGGCAATTTTGCTGTTATGAGATTAACTATTGTCATTGTAAGTTTTGAAAGGTAACACGACCTTTTTTTGTTTCTAAAATTATTTGCGCTAGTCTGTAATACACATGTGCCAGAAGAACGGTAATATTGGCTTGATGTGTGATTAATGGCCTCTAAACACGAATCAGGGACAAGGTAGATTTATTTGCCAAACAAAAAGTATTGATAGCGGCACGAATCTTGTGCAAAAGGAGATCGTAGTATTGTTGCCCCTTGGCACGAAAGATGTGGTTTGGAGACCTTTACCGAATTTCCTTATATTTATTACTCTCTAATCATTACAGAGATTAAAATTCTGTATATAATATACTTTTTACAGTAACTATCAACACTGATAATACAAAGAGTTTACGTTTGATATGTATATACATAATATTTGTATATCATTTGTTTTACTCATAAAGTAAAATACGCGTGTATCCGTATGCCATGGATTATTAAATGTTCGGAATTATTTTTTTTGCGTATTATATGCCATTGGGCGTAAATTATGCCGTTGAAAACAATTTCGGTGAATGTTTTGTCGGAATAATGGGGTTATTCCATTACGGTATCATTAATTAATTCGGGTTAAATAAAATGATATGATTTCGATGAAAAATTGAAATAAAACGATATACAGTGTAATGATAAATATTATAAACATAATACCAAAGTTATAATGCTCAAGACGATATCGTTTCTGTCAATTAGACTTCATCAGTTGAGCTCCAATTTGAAAAGTATGTGTATTTTCTAAAGAGAAAGTGGTATCATACAAGGCCAAATAATATCTCTAAAAGTATAGCCGAAATCCGTCTAAGAGTAACCACTGTAAAAATGACTATCCTAGCTTTAGAAAATTTTCGAATTTAAATGGTGTTATCAGTGCCCAATATTACTTTATTATAAGATGAACAGCTGGTACCGAAATACCAGGTACTAGGTTTATGTATACCCTCGGGGATTCAAACGGTCCACCAGCAGTGGCAACGACCTAGTGGTTATAAATATTATAAACATAATACAAAAAATCATTCCTTTATAATTTTTTCCGTCACACTTATGATTTTCTTGTAAAAAATGAATAAATATGTTAAGTAAGGTACTCAAAATTTGAGTACGTACTCAAACATTTTTCTAATATTTCTGAAGTTTCCTTCAAACGAGTATTAATTTTGACCATTATTTACAATTGTATGCCAAAAATATAAAAAACATGTCCAGTTACAGAATGAAGTTCACACGATTTTACCTTAAAATCATGAAAAGTTAGTTGAGCATGAGTACTGAGTAAATTTGGTGACTTCGGCCCTGGTCAGATACCATAGTGATTATGCCCTTCAAAGAATTGTGTTCATCACATATAAGGTGTAAAATAGACAATTACCGAGGAGGTCGCTGGTGCGCTCTCTGGAAATCTTTTAATCTTAGAAGTTTGAAGATTCCAGATACTAATTATAACTTTTTTATTATTCCAAAGCATTACAACGATAAAGTGATTTTAAAACTCCTAAAATGAAGGAAAAATCACCCGATATAAGCTGAATGCTAGGGAGTTTGCGATTATGCTCGCCCGGTACATTTTGAATTTTACAAGAGATAATTACGGGGGTCAAGGTATGTTACCCAGGTTTTATTTTAATTTGACAAGTCTTGGTGGTTAATTTTGTAGCATAACGCCGATGAATTAGGACATATTTGTCCTTTCAAAACTATAAACATTGATTGATTTGAAAAAAGAAGCGAAATTCAATAACGGACAGAGACTAAATTCCAGAGGGTTCGGAAGCCATGGTTATATTGACAGACTGAAATTTTCCTAAAAAATCAGCAAACATCACACATGTACAACATGCAAGAGTAGATCATGAGGGATGTTCCGGAAATATTTTTTAATTTCAAAAGCTTGGAGAGGCCATTTTCTGGTCCCCAGACACAAAACATTTCTGTGGCATATACACGTAATTGATTTAATTCCATGTTAAAAGAACATTCAACAGTCTTTTTATATAAAAAATATCACCAAAGTTCGGAGGGGGTTCTACCCCCGTAAACAACCTGGATCCGCCGTTTTATTGTGACATCTAGAATACATAAAAATAGCAAATTGCTCCGAGGCAAGCTATGGAAATTAAAAACATATTACAACATTCAGTAACGCTTTTGAGCTTTATCATGACTTCATGATAGCGTTACGTTTGTAACGTTATATATTCAAGTCGGTTTATTTCAAATTCAAATTATTTTACCTTCCCGGTACACTAGAAATATAATAACACATCAAAACAAATACTACAAATAAAAATTGTAATAATGCTAATGATAACGTTGTTATGTGGAAGGTTACGCTGACACTGAGTAGTGTATTAAACGATAATGAGACATGAGTTAGAGTCTGTCTCAAAGGGGGCTACTAAGGGGCTTGACTTTTCCCCAGTGATTTTACTTATAGAATGCACCTTTCTCAGGTGTAATATACATCCTGAGACCCAAGGAGATGAAAGTTACATGGAAATTAGAAATGCCTAAAATGATAAACCTATCATACAGCAACACAAATTGATAAAAATATCTATTTACATGTATATAGATATAGGGCCCGTCTAATAGAAATGTCTAGACAAAAAAAAATGTCATGCAATCATGAAACGACCCAAGCTGATAAAAAAAATACCTCAAATTAAGAATTTCTAAATGAGAATATCTATTCATGGAATGGCTCAAATTGACAAAAAAATGAAAAGAATTGAATAAGCCACGCCAACACATTTTCAGTTACTGTAGAGAATATGGTGGCGGCCAGTTTTCAATTCACAATTGTGGCAGAGAAAACCCGGTCACAATGTAGAGTGGTAAACGTTCTCATAAAAATCAGCTTAGGTGGCTGCGCTGACAGGAAGTGAGAGACCAGTCGGCCACGGAAAAACATGCTATCGTGCATGCGCTGAAGCATAAGATAGGCACTCTACCACCATCAGAAAAATGCAATCGCCCTATATCCTAAAATTTGAATGCCACTGGTAGATAAATATCTAAATGACAACACAAAAATTTGACCTATTTCTCGAAAATTCTTTTCAAATTATTTCCTAAGCTGCTATCATGGATGACATGAGCATCAGAAATGAGGCTGATCCCGAGGTGCACAAACATTTATACTGAAGGACCCCAATCCCAGAGCCCGATATTATTCGAAAAGCGCATTTAACCACTTCTCGCAAAATAAAGGCATCTATTTTATATGACAAAAATAGATGCTAATATATCTCTGTGTGTTTGTGTGTGTCCAGTATGTGTACGTATATACGAGTGTATGCCTGATGTGTACATGTATATATATATATATATATATATAGTGTACATAATGTGTCACTATATGTATTCGTTTATGATATGTTATTCATAAACTTAATTTTATATCGTATTAGCAAATGCACAAAGTTTAAGAAAAAAATTGTAATATTTTGAATGTTTCCAGTACAATTTTTTCATTTCTTGTAAGTCTAACGCTACTGTAAGCATATCATTTTTAGTCTTGGCCTATTTCATATAATACATACTCGTGTTATCTAGTTATATCAGATAGCCTGTGGTAGAGTTATCATATTTTTATTAAATCAGCACCAAAAACCCGACAGCTCTCTAAATAATTAAATGTCTCTGAACAGTGAAACTATCTTGAAAGCGACGTGATTGGAATTCAGAATTCTTTCTTTAAATCGTTTGTGGTATTTGCTAAATATCGATTTTCTCACATCTGTACTTACTTCAGCAGTGGCACAGTAATTATACACAATCAATCCAATGGCATTCGCATGATTTCTTTTAACAGAGGTCTGCCAAATCTGGTTTCATGGTTGCATAATTTTTCTTCTTACTCATCACAAAATGCAATTTGGTTTTCACTGACATCTTGTGTTCCTTTTTTCATTATTCCAATAACAACTACCAGAAGAATAACAGAGAAATGTGTGAAATAGCACATAAGTCAAGTCAACGGTGATGGGGCACTAAACTAAAAGGGGGTTCCGGGCAAGATGAGAAGTACTTTAAACCTCGTGAATATGATGAAAACAATTTGAGAGACGCTGGAATATAACTTACAAAACACACACACACACACACACACACACACACACACACACACACACACACACACACACACACACTATGACCTTTACGTTGTCTGTTTCTTTGTCCTTGGTTTACCAGGATACATTAAGAGCTAGACAAATTTTATGTCCAAACACATCCTAAACGCAATTGAGTTATAAGGAATATTGATTTTAGCACGTCTGTACCGCAAAGCGTGAACAGAGTCAGAAGTTCACAGTTCAGAAGAACATGTCCAATTACCATAAACATTAAAAAAGAAATATACGAATGTATTATTTACCAATATGGTATGATATATATGTATTTATTTCTATTTTCCAGATTATTTTCAACTTCTTTTCCTTTCGATTAGAGAAGAGCATGACGTCTCTGATCAAACTGGATTTCAGTCCCCTTGAGCGATTTATCACACCCACTTTTAAAATGACCGGCATAATGGTGTTGAAGGTGACGTAAGACATCTTAAAACATTTTTTTTACCTGTTTCCATCCCTCAGATTTTGTTCTAGATGCATCATATAATTGATCTGTTTTACGACAATGCGAAGACTTAATAGGAAGACTTTAATTTCCCCGTGCCACATCTCGAGTTATCAGCAAAGCAGTAAATTCACATTTATAGTATACTGTTACTGAACAGAATACTGTAAAAGTATTAAGATAGATTATATAGACATAAATGCAAAACCAACACAATAAAATAATGTATGAATACACACAAGGTAATGAATAAATCAGCGATAGTCTTATTGAAATGAATGTTTGCCAAACTAATGTTCTTTTTTTTCCTATGAAAGTGCTTGCAATTCTGCTGCGAAGAAGAAAAGACAAAAACACCCCCTTCCCCCCCAAAAAAACAAGAACTAGGTCAAATATGAATTTAAAACCTTGAATACGAAAAGCCAGTGTCCCCAACAGTATCAATTTAGAATACCTACTTACATATCTATCACCTATCGACCTATGTGTCTTCCTACATGTTTAACTACATACCTTTTTTGAATTATGAGTTTGTTGTCATAATTTATGGGTTTTTTTTTTCTAAAATCAGAGTGACTTTTAATCATTATTACGTTGATGTCATCATTACATTGAACTTGATAAGATTTACCCGACTTTATATATATATATATATATATATATATATATATATATATATATATATATATATATATATATATATATATATAATATTTCATATATCGTATTAATACGTCATTACATCATATTAACTTGATACATATTTTAACTAGATTATGTGAATAAAGTTACACTTTCCTGACTTAAATATCAATGATGTTAATAATCCAAATCACATTATACAATGTAAAGCAATGTCAAATAAAGGTCATTCAAAATGCAAGATTAGAACTAATTCACCTTTCTCTAATTCCAGCTAAGTTACGTGACTGGGTGCCAGCAGAAATTGATTTTTGTGTTATCTATTTCTCCAATTTCGACGTCTATTGCCACTTCTACCCAGGAAGTATAAAATATTAACACAATCTTAATTAAATAAGGACGAAATAATGATCATAATAGATTTATTGCTATCTCCAGGGAAATGGATCACAGTGATCAAACAGTTTATTTAAGAAATTGCAAAATCTGTTGTGAAAAATCAGTGTGCTACCTAAAATTTACTGGCAGATATACCGACATGGAAAAACCAATCAATCAACCCATTATCTGCCAATCAATCGGATGTATCTTTCTATCTATTCGTTATCATTGTGACTGTCTGTTCGTCTGCCTACTTACCAATATTCTATTCTTAGAAGCCAATCAAAACGGCAAAATTTTATGTAAGTAACAGCCTCTAGACTGATATGTTTGGGAATAATAAACCGGTAAACAAAAGCAATTGGTTTGCAAAAAAGTCCGAAATAATTTGGCCAAGGCGATCAACTAAATTTTATGTCGGATTATGCAGGCACAAGAAAAACCAAAATTGCATTGAAAGTTTCAAGAAGTGATCAGCTCTTTTTTATATGCAAAACGGTAATCACACGAGACAAACAAAATCTATCAATTGCGATAGTCATGAAAATTATTTCCGTGATACTTCAAACACAGATAATTAAGTTTAGAAAAGTTCAGTGCGAAGAAAATATTATATTTTAGTCCTACCCATTTATTTCTTGATCTACTTGCTCATAGAATATTCAGGAAGTGCTTTGAGTAGACTCATCTATTATCAATCCAAAGAATACATTTTAATCTCTCTAAATTTGTCCTGTAATGTCTTTTTTAAAGCCGCATTGAATTCCTCAACATACTCTCTCTCTCTCTCTCTCTCTCTCTCTCTCTCTCTCTCTCTCTCTCTCTCTCTCTCTCTCTCTCTCTGAAAGTTATTGAAAGTACAGGCTATAGATAAAAAGCTATTGAAAACATCCCAGAATATTTTTAGATATACACACATTCAGTTTCACAATAGTAAGATTTGGTAGATTTTAACAATAACAAAGGAAACATTGCCCAGCGTATCAGAGACCACTTATTAATATTTGCTGTGGGTTGTTACTCTGGTAGCACCCATACCCTGACCAAGATTTCCAACTCAACATTCGTGTAAATGACGACAAGTATTCTTGCCTTAAATAATAAAAACAAACTTAAGCTATCTAACCTAACGATATATAAAAATGCTTTCTTCTTAACGATAGTTGATATGGAATTAAGAGGTACTTCTTTCTAGACGTTCAACAAATATTATACCTATCATTTTTCAGTCATAAAATGCTTATATTCAATATCATTCATTGCATTATTATAAAACTTGGAAGAAAAAGGAGCTACAGAATATCGGCCGCTTTGTGAATTCTTTTTTAAAACTATGACAAATTATAGAGCTAGTTATTTACAGTGAAATTTCGCCACCCAATTGATCGACTCAAAGTGGCCTGATCAGCGAGGTGGAATTTTACATGATACTCGGTACGTATTTGATGTTTATTAAGAAAAGGAGACTGGACACTTGTGATATTAAAATTTATGTCGTCTCCTAAGCGAGGTAGTATGTAGATCAAGTTTCACTGTATATTGTTTTAAGTTGATGTAGTTATGTTCAGCGCATCAACAATTTACCAAACCCATACACGCCAATATGTGATAGGGCGCCTTTAAAGGTTATTAAAAAGGCGTACATGTTCTACTGTAAAGATAAAATTATCTTTTTGAACTATTGAAATTTGAACAACATATATATCAGCTACACCACCTTGTCAGCCATTCAATTTTTATTTCATATGAATGAAATGAATAAAAGTTTGTAACAAGGTATCTTTAATCAGTCATTCACTTGTAGTATGCATGGAAAATAAAATCACATAATGACCTTTAGCTGTTACATGCTTCAAAGCAATGCAGACAAAAGCATGGCATGTATTTTGAAATTGAACTGTAGCCATTTATGATTACAATGTACACGTATTTCTTTGGTTGGTTTATGATCTAGGTAAAATACTCATTGGGGTACTTGATCTGCATTTTTCTTGCCACCAAACACACAAGTAACGGGTTATACGTTGTCTGGTGGGTAAATCCATTAAGTGATAATTTTGACACTGCAGATGTCACGTCAGATAATTCTGCTTCGTATTGTCCCTCTGCATTCGATACTTCGAATGTTCGTTGTTGTTATTGATGATTAATTTTATGTTAATTTCTTTATTTCTTGGCGACTTTTGATTGGATTGGTTTTACAAAAGCGGTCTGAAATCATTCGTTGTGGTGTTTCCTTTACCTATGTCGGCGGGTTTCACGCAAAATTATTGGCTACCAATACGAGTGTTGATTAATGACAATTTTTACAAACGTATGATTATGGTTTTCAATTATTTCAATTGATAATATATTTCCATCGACTACTTAATTGACTACTGTTCCAGCGACAAAGTCGTATCTACCGATGCTGGATAGAATCAAACCGCGTTTTTTGATTTGGTACCAGCCATTTTTCAATGACTTCATACGGTTAAAGTTAAAAAAAATAGAAGCAGCAATAACGTGTCGTAAAATTTTATTTTTCATCGACACAGTATTTTTTCCCGAAAACTGCGAACCCCAATTTCTTTTAATGGTTTCATATCTTAATAAGGTTGATCGAATAAAGATACAAACAAAAGTAAAACAAAAGTAAAATTTGATTAAATTATTAGAAAGACAAAATGTGATTCGTTGAAACACTGGATATGAATATATTTAGTTGAATAGCCATGTAGAATTAAAGATAGAAATTATGTTTGTCTTCAGTAGTATGAAGATGTAATGAAACTTGATTCCTGTGTCAGTTGCTTGTTTACTAACACGACATGTAATCAATAGTTATCTCTCCAACGCCACACAACATTTACTGTAAAAGTCCACCTTATCATGCATGTAACTTCTCTTATGATCTTTTTAGTACTACATGTATTATAATATTAATACTTACAAATAAATGTAAAAAAGTTTTTTTATAGGAAAATACGAATTATTTTCATTCAAACACTCCAAGAAATAAATATATATGGCAAAGCATTTCATATTGAATTATTCATCTCTTTTATTAGTTTAAATATATTTTTACTTGTATAATTTGTCTTTCATAATTGCAGTTTAATTTGACCAACACTCTTGATAAGCATATATTTTACATATTGCATCACTCCCTGGAGTTAATAGTTCTACTGATTGTTTATCTGAACATTGAAAATAAAAATAAGTGTCATATTTCATTTTATTACCTCAATTTTATTTTATTATTAATTTCTTATCGCTAACCAGTTAAAGATTAATCAATTTCACACCTGAAACATTGTTTGAGGTATAAAACTTGCAAAATTCTGAACAACTAACACGACGCATGGAAAATAGCATTATTAACCAGAATAGCAGATTATTTCAAATCTATGTAACAATAATAAACTAAATTCCATTGAATTCTTGAAATGTCATCAATTAACTATAATAATCTAGGCCATCCACCTTTCTGTCCACATGAATGATAGAGTTATAGTTTTTCTTTCATTTTATGCTTAAGTAACTAAAAGTGAATACTTAAGAGTAGTCAAAAATGGACTATGGCGGGAATATGCTGTATAATATCATTAATATTAATTCATTTAGAATTTAACTCCGTGTGCAATTTGTAAAAGTATAGAGTATTTAACATCAGCGCAGAAAAGGTTTATTTACATGCATTTTCAGTGTGTAAATATGTACATTTTGTAAGCTACTATCATTTGTCAATACACAATCAAATGTCTTTTGTTATTGACAATCTAGCAATAGAAAGACTGGTAAATATTCAAGTATGAGTGTAGAACTCATGTCTTATTATTTTACTTCCTAACTTTATGGATTTTTTCACATATGTCTATGTACCAAAATTCTTTAAAATGCATTTAATTGATAAAGATCAACTAAAATAAATGCTGTTTTTACTTTGAAAGGAGTATAAAGGCTCACAGAGATCTGCTAATCACAAAGAAAATTATAAACTAAAAATCATTCCCTTTTGTTGGACTCTTGTTTTTAAATGTATTCTCTGCATACACGCATACAATTTCACGATCTGGATCATTAAATTCAAAACCTATCTGCAACCAAAGCGTAATCCTTTGTAATTTCTACAATTACAACATAGTAATTTATGTATAATTAAGACTTTTACTTATTGCCACGTAAGTTTTTCTATAGTAATGCAAATGCATATGTACCAGTTTAACTCTCAAATAAGGAGAAAGTAATAACATAGGCCAATATATGATAATTATGTTATGTCTCTTTGCTGTTGTTTATATTACCGCCCGTGGTCAGGGACAACTAAATACCCCAGAAATTGGTTGGTTGAAAAAGTGTGGAGCTGCTATTTTGAATGTTAGCTGGTCTCTGATTGGTCAATTAACACATTTTATATTTTTACACAATAATGTATTATGAATTGAAAATGCTGAATCAGAATAATTGTTACTGGTACTTTGATGTGATTAGAACCAATTTCCTGAGAAGTATCAGAATAGAGGATTCGCTGCGAAACTGCTGGGGGTTGACATATGCACATGTGACAGAAAAAAGGTGGTCAAGCCTATGTTTTGTGTTTATTTTTTGATCATGGAAAGGACACTGAACAGATTCATGTATGATTTATTGGTCAACACTTGCTTGAGATGAGATATACAGGGAAACGTTAACATTGTCGCCTTTGGAAAACTATTTATTTTTCTGACCCCGTACATGAACGTCCCGGAAGTGTAAGGGTACATAAACAGAAGAGCTTCCGGTACAAGGGAAGATAATAACAGGCTTGTATCATGGATAGAATATAATATTTTTTTATTCAACGGTGACGGTTGAATTGTTAAAATTTACTCAACAGTCGACGGTGTTGATTGAAAGTGATACTTAATATCCATTTTAACCCGGCGATGTAAGTTAAGTTGTTGAAATTTGATAAATAGTTGCCGGTGTTGATTGAAAAAGTATAGAGCATCCATTTTCATTCGACACAAAATTATTGGGGAGAAGCTTATTACCCATCTTACTTTAATAAACTTAAATTTACAAACACGAAACGAACTAAATTATTTTGTCGAAATTCAAATGAAAGTTCCAGACATCTGTGTCTGTGATATTAATTAGACCCAACTTTTCAGTATTCTTATAAATGTCAAATTTATGTGTTATTTTGTTGTTTTTTTATTCAAAAATAACAATGAATTTATCAAAAGAATGTATTTTTTGTTCAAATCAACATGGCTCATCCTTCTATCAATCTATTTTGGATAGCCATCAAAATATTTCAAACATGTCCCTAAAGTGAAATAAAGTACATGTATATATATCCCGGGCGCTGATACCATGTCCGGTTTGATTTGTACTTTTGCACGGCAATCTGATATGTCATATACATAATTACACGACGGAATCATACAATACAAAACACGCGAGTTTGACAATTTTGTATAGGGCCAAAATTATATGCTTTAATAAGCCCCCTTCCCCTATCTCTATTTTTCGGTGAGTGTTGTATCAGCATATCCTCAGGAAGTAACTATTAACACGATCTGATAAACTGACTATATTTAGTGATGTACTTAAAATTATGTGAACATCGTCTCCAAGGACATGAGACACAAGTAAATTGCATGCATTATAATGATTCTTGCTGTCCTCTTAATAGGATTTTGACAGTTCATATTAGCATTATAAGCGATGACAGCGATGCAACTATTGTGACTGCGGGCCACATCAGAACATTGATACAGATTGACCGCGATTTTGTCTTGAGAGTAAATAATGTGTATAAGATACAGCGTTCACAATTACGATGTCTACATTTAATGTATTGATGTGAATGGAAATAATTGAATCCAGTAAACCAACTAACAAGAAAAAATATTTCTGAAACTTTTGTTTATCAACTTGTGACCACCATATATGAATTTGATATGGCGTTTGAAAGCACAAGGACATAATCGCCTAAGAAAGTGAATCAAGCAATCACCCACGTGACATGGTCATGACCTAATACCGTGACTCCTGGAATTTTAACTACACATTTCATTTTTTCGTTGGCGGTTGTTGAGACGTCTGTACCAATTGTGACGAGGATACACTCCTCACGTGTTTCATTGGACTTGACTGTGGACTCACGGCGGGTGTGACCGGTCGACAGGGGATGCTTACTCCTCTATGGCACCTGATCCCACCTCTTGGTTTCCAGAGGTCCGTGTTTGTCCATTTTTACCGGATTTGTATCTATGTCCTGGACATCCTATTGATTTATACTTTGGTATCTGAGATTTTATATTATTTAATAAACTGATGTGACTGATAAGTTGTACCTTATCTAGTGTCCTGCACTTTTGCAAAAAGTTATCAGGATTAAATTAGTGCAATGACTCTAGCCTCCCCCCAAAAAAGATAAAATTCATTTACCTAAGGCTTTTAATGCACTCATTTAATTAGTATGTACAGTGTATATGTATATGGCAGACTTATGGCACTAGATAACTTCCCACTTTCCGTAAAACTTCCATGTGGTATTGATTCATGTTTTTGCGTAGAATGACGTTTTATTGAATATTAACACCTCGCTTTCTCATTTTTATAACTTGCAACGCCGATTTCATTTGACAATGAAATAAAATACTTTTTGTTTGTTTGAACCTAATCAAAACTGTAAAGCAAATTATTTCTACTTTTGAACATTTACAAGTGTAAACAAATGTTTAACATCCCGAGACACAACTGTAAATATAGCCGAATTGAATTTGATACCCGATTCAATTTCGTTTGATACATATACAATATTCGTGTTGTAGTTATTCGTTTTCATCCATATAACGAAATCCTTCAATAAAAAATCCATCTGGGTGAAAAAATATTGTTCGATATGTTTTTTTTTTTTACAATTTCAACACCGAAAATAAAATTCCGGAAATGATTCTGTCTTATCTGATCCACGTTTTATATTGTTTTTGCTGTTGTTTTAGATGTGAATCGTTTGTAAATTTCCGTTTCATTTGATACAGAGAAACAACTTGTTTGTTATTTATAAAGCTACCATCTGTTGAGTATCGATGATGATTCATATTTCGGCGACGAAAATTTATTTTTGATACTACATATTAAATTGTATTTAATGGAGATGCTGAAACGGTCAAGGTCATTCCATTAAAAAATCTGTCATTGATGTATCTAACATTTGTCAGTCACTGTATAAAAATGTCGGTTTGGCGTAAGATGTCATTTTTATTTTGATTAATGTTTGGTGAAATAAAAAGTACATATTTTACATGCGATATTGCATATATATTTAAAATAATGGTATTTCTGTGAGTCTAAGTTGAAAATGATTGCCTTTACAATTTCCCCAAAGAAAATAGGAAAGTACAGATCCCTTTCTGGTGATACATAGGCTAGTATACATATGTTTGAGGCGGATTCATCAAAATATGTACTTTTAGTCACCCAGGTATGTATCACGCTTTTACCGATAAAATTTGATATTGCAGTCAAAATATGATTTTGAATTGTTAAACAATTCTTGTGTGACTCTATCCATTTTCCTTTTCTGTAGAGTCCAGTTGGTATAAGTGTGATTCAAATATGTTTTATTAGCACTGTCACAGATATACAAGTTTTCTTGCGGAAGGTCGGTGGTCTTTACCCGGGTAACCGGGGTTTCTCCTCCACCAAAAAAAAACTGGACGCCATCATATGACTGAAATATTGTTGAGTATGGCGTAAAAAAAAATCAAATCAAATCAAATCAACAAGTCTTTATATTGGTAAATCCATAAATGTCAAAATATTTTAACTACGACAATTTTTGTATTTTACAAAATAAATAAATAAATAAATAATTAAAACAATTTAAATAAGTAAATAAACTAAAAATCAGTTTCAAAAATATAAATATCAAATGACAATGTACAAAATTTAATACCAATGAAACAACGATGATTAAAAGATTTAAAGTAAGAAAAACATAAACAATATTATTTATTAAATAAAAGCGAACAAACAAACAAAGCAGATATAGAATTGCAGAAATTAATATACACCTATAAAGGAAAATAAGCATATGTTTACAAACATAACGAGTCTAAATCGAATCATAACAGAGTGACAGACTTGTTTTCAAAAACATAAATATCAGAGGTACAGTAATACATGGAGTCATATATTACCTACGCATTCCCATTTTTGGAAACTACGCCGTATTGTTTTCGGTTTTGACAAAACCTGGCTTTGCCATTTTACCATAGTGTACTTGTAGTATAATGATCACAAATATTAACAGATACAAAATCAGCAGATAAAGTACTGCAACGCACTGACGAAGATAGCCACAAAAACACACAAAATAATATACATAACATATGAGTCAACACAAACACAATCCTATCATTCACGCAATCGTTCTGGTCTAATTTTTGTATTTACATTATCCAAAAAAGAAATTTGTTCCATTTTGTTAAAATGTACCAAAATACAACAAAATGGATATACCATATAAGTATTATAAATCTGGGTGTCCAAGATACAAATCTGTTGACAACAGGACAAACACGGACATCTGGAAATCCAAATATTACATTGATTTAATCCATTACATTATTTTCAGAACACCTATTGTTGTACCAAGCTACAGATTCACCCTACAAAGGATTTACAAATACACAGTCCCCAAATAAATGTTCGAGTGTTTTCTCTTTAGACTTACAACCCGAACATACAGAAGAAATTATATCTCATGTTGAACAACTGTTGTGTTTGTATCTAGAATTCTGTTAACTATACTAAACTGTAACCAGGATAACTTTGCAATTTTGTCACTGGAAAAGAAATTATTTATTGGTTACGCCACTGATTTTTATTTACCTTCATGTTAGGATATCTTCTGTTATAGTTTTAGGTATATCTATTAGGTTTTCGTAAAAAAGACATTGATATATACTTATAAAATCCCTTTTGTTTGAAATCAGACATAATGACAATTTAGATATAACGGCATAATAAGTATGTAATTATTTTGGCAAATTAAACTCATTTCACCTAACTATTCCAAAGTTTCCTGTAATAGGCATAGCAAGGCTATTTTTCTGTTTAAATCCATTAATAGAACATATCATGGCTTTTATCTAAAAAAAATCATCTATAATCAATACACCTATGATATGCATTTTAAGAACTACAGTATCTTTTGAATTTACGATTTTAATATTGTGTGGATGTTGTCGTGACAAAGTTATGGATAATCACATTAGTAAAGTTTTCATGCGAACCTTCAATATATTTGTCATCGAATAAAATTGTATGATAAAAACCATTTACATTAATAGAATGAATGTTCAAATTTCAAATTTTTATCTAAATGAACTCCAAACTTTTTTGAAAAATAACCCTAAAACTGATCATTATTAATCAACTCTCAAAGTAATCCCCAGGGATATTTTTCTGTCTGTCTTGTCTACTTAAGACTTCAATATATAGTTAAAAAGAAAAATAAATATCTATTTCTTTCATAAATGTGTCGTCTGGTATTAGTAGATTCATTAGGAGATGAATGATTTTGGGTATCAATATAGATTAGATTACAGATATCTTGACAATAAGAGATATATTTCTTTTTCATCATTTGAATATCATATTCCTGATAGAATTTTTTTCTATCACTATGATTTAATTTCACTATATTATCTAAATAGCTTAAAAAGTAAGTTCACAGAAAATTGAAAGGTTCTTGTGTCAAATGGATGTTGCAATTACTTGTAAAACAAAATTCATTCTATCTATCTATTTATCTATCTATTTATCTATCTATTTCAAGATACTGGCATATTTTCAGTATCATAACTTGCAGTATTTCAGCAATGGTATGTACTCTATTAAATATGATTAATTTTGTTCGATAACACGACTTTTTCAGGCTACTGTTTAAAATTTATGAATATTCAAACTAGTTGATCAATACTGGCCTAGGTATCAAATAAGAGAACATTTCATGGAATTCCATTTTGAACGAAATGTTTTCACCTAGGTTGGAATCTAATTGAGATATTAAACGGTTTGAACTATTTTCAAGGCAAAGTAATTTCCGAAAGCGTTTGAAAATCGCCTCATGGGAGAGCGAACACATTACTGGACCGGAGACTAAGTCAAAAATTCTAAATGAAATGAGGTACTGTGATTGGTAAATGATGAATATAATAATGTCCGTGATTGATTTTGTTCTTTTTGTTTACTTTCTGACATTTTAACATTACTGTATTGACAAAAACCAAGCGTGGAAATTTTTGGAATGATTGGCTGACTGGATATTATACAGTTAGTTTATTTTAGTTGTGTCCTGTATGAAATGAGTGGTAGACCAGAAATACTATGACTGTAATGTTTTAGTCGTGTCCTACATGAAATGAGTGGGAGACCTTAAAACAGATGAAGCTGATATAAAAAGAAGCTGGAATTTCTAATAGACAATATATTTGTAATGTACGGAGACGTGGTCTTTCAAAAAAAAAAACTGTCGGCATAACTATGGGAACAAATTATGCCCCTTTATTGGCTGATCTGTTCCTTTATTCATACGAAGCAAACTTCATCCAGAAATTGCTGAATCAGGGGACGAAAAGGCTAGCAGTGTCCTTTGGTTCGGCATTTAGATATATAGATGACGCTTTGTCAATTAATAATGGCAATTTTCATACATATGTCAATGCGATATATCCAAACAAACTAGAAATTATAGATACAACAAAATGAAGAACATGCTTGGACATTTTGCTTACTTTAGACACAGACGGGAAATTGGCAACTAAGCTATACGACAAACGTGATGATTTCGGCTTTCCCATTGTAAATTTTCCACATTTAAGTAGTAATATCCCACAGTCACCCGCATATTGAGTTTATATTTCACAAATGATTCGACATGCCAGCGCATATTCAACATATGAACATTTCATATACATATGTAAACTACTCACTGACAAATTATTGACACCGGGATGTCAACGTTCCAACGGCAATTAAACTGGCAAACCTTCTTACAAAAATCAGCCTCGGTTCCAGCGGGACTCCAACTTGCACTGACCAGATGTGAAATGCCTTTTGATTCAAAGCGCAATGTTCTAACCACTCCACCATGGAGTCCCCGTTTGATGTACTCACATCTGATTCGACACAAATGTATTATAAATATCAATGATTTAGTATCTACGTTAATACTACCCAAATCACCAAATATGGAGTTCGTTATATAAACCAATTAGCATTTGAAAAACTCACTTAATTTTGGAATGTGTATTTATAGCATCGTACCTGATACCGATGTTTGACTAGTAAAGGAATTTATGCACGACATTTTCCTTTCTTAACTACATACCATATCTTGTAAAATAGATTACGTGTATGTGAAAATAAGTATGTGAGTGTGTGTTATGGATATACAATTTTTTTTTCATTATTTCATACATTTCAAATGAAATAAAAGCTATTTTGTTCTTGGTTTAATTTCCGCCTCAAACCTATATGATTTACACAACTGGTTATCTACAATATTAAATAAGTGCAAGAATAATTATTTAATGTTTTTAATCAAAGACAAATATTTTTGCGCAATTTTAGCAGTGAAGGTAACATTTAAGCGATGTTGAGATACGGTCGGTATGATAGTCTTGTTTGTGATTACTCTGTTTCACTAAGTGAAATATTGGTTTGCCTTTTCGCTGACGTCTGTACCAGTTGTGCCAGGAATTCGTTCCTCACGTTTTTCATTTGGATTTGACTGTGGACTCACGGCGGTGTGACAGGTCGACAGGGGATGCTTACTTCTTCATGGCACCTGATCCCACCTTTTGGTTTCCAGAGGTCAATCTTTGTCCATTTTTACCAGATTTGTATCAATATCCCGGACATCCTAAAGATTTATACTTTGGTATCTAAGTATTTTATATGATCTATTTTACCAATAACACTTATTCAATGAAATGTGTTTTTCAAACTCCAGAGTTATGCGATAAACAGAATATTATATGAGTGATTATGTCATATTTTACTGATAATCTCGTCATAAGTTTAATAATAATAATAATAATGATAATGATAATAATAATAATAATGATGATGATGATGATGATGAAGAAGAAGAATAAGAATAAGAAGATGATGATGATGATGACGACGACGACGACAACGATGATGATAATAATAATTAAAGTGATGAAGATAAGAAGTATTAATCGTAGTATTATGGATTGTAGGTGACAACATCAACACTTTTATCACTAACAACAATAGCAAAAAACAGCGCTAACAACAAACAATTTACAACGTAGTTTGTTTTGATGATATATCATGTGATCACATATTACCATATCGTTCGATAAATGACGGACAGGTGGTAAAAATAATTTCTTTTTCACATTTTCCAATATCTCAAATTGGAATGTCATTACTCAAAGAGTTTTCAGTTTTACTTGGGGAATGTATCTAATCTAGACAGGAAATCAATAATTGGAAGCATTAATTGTGATCCCTGAGTTCTGCGTGGAAGCCATTATTTCAAGCTATTCAATAAGACATGTCTGACAGCGTCGGAAAATCTCCATTCCGAAACGTAAATAAATCTCCAATCCGAAACGGTTTATCCATTATTATTTTTTCACATTTCCGTTTTGTATTCTAAATCCAAATGTTCTATTTACTATATAGAAAAAACAATTATAAGTCGTTTTATGAAATCATATCTAAGAAAATGATTCTATATTGTTCGAAATATATCATATAATATATTTATAAATAAAATACCAAGCTCTACTACAAAGGTTAAGCAATGTTTGTAGACAACATTTTTCATTCAAATCCGAACTTGAAAATAATCAAAGATGATCATGTTCCACAATTTTGTTTTTATCTACCGGTAAATGTATAAAATATTAATTATATATTACTTTAAGGTATACATTTTATAAATGAGTAAACTGAATTCTGATATCTCGTGAAATTTTGTAAAAAAAAAACTAATGTAAAAATGAAAAACTTCATATTGATACAATTATGTTTATGAATTACTATTTTATGACAATAATCAAATAATTACAATAAATATAATTTCATTGCGATCATCTTACAGATTAGTGTCTTGACAATAGGGCTGGGAAGTCTCGTTCATATACACATATGCCATGGACGAAATCGGCATTACGAGATTTACGCAAACTCTTTTCCACGAGATTGTAACTTTTGTATGATTTTGAAGAAGAAGGTCCGGACCATTAATATCCAAGTGATACCGATCCGTGTCAATATTTATTTACATTATTTTGTAATTTTTCTAATAACGTCATGTTACTGCTTACTTAGTTACTGTCCGGAAGTCCTTTTTTCGCACTTTCTCGGAGGTCATGTGCCGAGACTTTCCGCCCCTATTAGCTGACAACTTTGACAAATTAACCCCTTTGATATTTGGTCACTTTATATCTGTACATCGGACAATCCTATCCATCATAAAATATAATCATTACGGTACCGTGCCAGAACTTTTATACAAAGTATACTTTTAAACAAGCAATAGGACGTTTATGGCATTAAGTTAATCTCCTTTTTAGGTTCTCTAATTGCAATTATAGTTCTGATATATTGCAGCCAACTACAAAGAAATATATTAATTATGTAAGATTTAAAGATTTAGTGTTTTTTGGTGAGAGACATTTTTCTGTTAGAATTATATTACGTTACAGGGACATTAGCTGTGTTTTTCAAAAACCAATTTCTTTCCTTTTCTACTACTTACTTTGATATACAATAACAAAAAAGAAATGTACATCGGCATAACAATTCTTAAAATCCTATATATTTTGTGAAAATTGCTGTAGAAATCCAGTTTGGGACTTTTCCACTTGCAATTGATTAGCTCAAACTTACAATTTTTATATACATACCACACTGGACCTGACCATATTTTCACAAAATATATAGCAATATAATATTATTTTATGCCTGTGTATAGCTCTTCTTTGTTATTGGACATCAAGTACAAGTAGTAAAAGTAGAAAAGAAATCGAAATAATTTTTGATAAACACAGCTAATGTCCCTTTAAAGGACATATTTCGATTTTTTCGACCTTTTACTATGTAATTTGTGAAAATAAAGTCAGGTCCAGTGTGGTATTCATTTACGTATAGTAAGGCAGAGTTTATGAATTGCAGTCGAAAAAGTGTCAAACCTGAGCTTCTAAATCAATTTTCACAAATTTTATAGTATTTTAAGAATTTTTATGCTTTTGTATATCTATTTAATTATATCAATATAAGTAGTATATTTTTGAAAAAAAAAACACTTTTGTCCCTTGAAGATATTTGCAAAGGAAGCCAATTTGGCGTCATGCAAAATTACAAAAAATTATAATTATTATTAAAATGATAATTATTTAATAAAGCTTAATCAAAATATGTATCTCTTAAAAGAAAACAGCTTATTTTTCATTTTTAGAAATAATTAAATGGGGAGAAATATGAATAGAAAGAAATATGAATAGAAAGAAAGAGGACAGTCTGAACACAATTTATCATATGATTTAAAAATTATCATGTAGGGTTTCAATCTCCTTCAAATTGTTATCAATTTTGCGCCATATTTCGCCATTTAATGAACATTTTCCCGATACTGAAGATTTTTATGAAAAAGTATCTAATTACTTCCGGCATGTTACTGTCAAATCTCGTTAATTCTCCCGTCACAGTAGAAGTTCGTGTCAAAATGGTATTGAATCAAGTAGAATTCGTATATATTACTCTGAGAGAGAGAGAGAGAGAGAGAGAGAGAGAGAGAGAGAGAGAGAGAGAGAGAGAGAGAGAGAGAGAGCATTTAAAACTTACAGATCTTCTGTATAACAAAATAACATGAGGCAACTTTGAAATAATACAAGACGTTTTCGACATTAAATACATGCACATTGGCAGTGTCTAAAATTAATTACTTGGATACCATATCTTGAAAACTACCTATCAAATAGATGCAAGAAATCGTCTTGAATGATTAAAAACAGAAGTCCCTTACTTCAGTAAATGTACTTTGCTATTTTCTACTAAGAAATGCCAAAGTGTTAAATCATTATTGTTATACATTTTTCAAGAAAAATCGAAGAGGTTCTAGTGAAAAGGTGATAAGGTTATCGATAGGAAAACTGTTGTAAATCATATAATTTACTTAAGAAGAATAATGATAGTTTTCCCAATAGCTTACTGTGTGAATTAGCGATGGTCTAGAAAGCCTCAAGATGCCGTGCTTTGCTCGAATCCGTCATTTTCTTGTCATTTTGCAAAATCACAATCATTTGATTTATCTGAGGTGAAGAAAGGGATTTCTTTTCACTGTTAGCAGCATTTGTTTAAAAGCAGTTTTGAAGAAAATGGAACGGACTCTAATAGCATTCTGTCAAACTCTTTACATCACCATAATTTTGCCATTCGTCTTGCTAAGTAATCTAGTTTTGTCCATGACATGTAATTTAACAATGCACGTTCTTGTCGTATAATTTAAATTTTGAAATCAGAATTTAAAAATTGAAATGTATTAGTAAATTTTTAATGCGGAAAATTTTTGAATATAACAGTATTCAATAACTCAAATTGTGAGCTTTTTCCTTCCTGCCTTTTCTTGATTTAAACTTTTGAATTTTAATTATTTTAAAAAGTAATAAGTCATACACAATAAATAGTACCCAACTGAACTTTATGTAAGCAACATCCGACCTCGATTTACTGAAGAAAATGAAAGTTTCTGTTACAGAGTTCCATGCTTGCTAACAACTAAATAACAACTCAAAAGCTCCAATTCCTCTATTTTTTAAAATGCTTTTGTTTACGATTCAGTAATTCGACTCACAATAAAAACTTTTTTTTTCAAGCATGGCATCTGTTTATACTAGCGAATGGTTTGGAATATATGATTTTGTCTACCCAAATGCACACCAAGTCATTCCCAAACATCAATTCTCAAGTAGTTCATTGCCATGGTAACAAAATCGAATTCACCAGAAACGCTCACCGAAGAGGTAGCAGTCAGCAAAATGAGACATTTTTGTTTAATGGATAATCAGAAAAAAGTATATAGATGCCTGTATATAAATATATACGTCTAGTGGCGTTAAGAAGTATCGATTTTATCCACCAGCAAGTCCGACCATGCAAATTGTAAAAGAATTGATCCAGAATGTTCTTTGCTTCTGTTGTGGCGCAACATTGCATGTATTTTACGACTATCATAAAAAGTCAGTTAAGCGGGATGACTTGTTTTTACAATCACTTTCCCAAGTTTGGCATATGAAACATAACTTTTGAATGTGTGCCAGTCATTTCAAAATTTCAAAAATCTTCTTTTCATTTTACATTTGTCAAATAACGTAATTATAGCTTTCGAGCGCGTCACAAACTTCACCGGGGATTCCTTCTACAAACACTCTATTTTGGATTCTCTGCTGTCGCGTTCGGTAATGATTAATTCTTAATATATATGAGATCTGTCAAACTAGGGCAGTTGTTGCTTGCTTGCTCCTCAGTCTTGATTAAGATATTGAATTTGTCCTTTAAGTGAAATTCTCTCGATCTCTTTCTCTGAAGCTGTGGTCTTATTCAAAACGATCTTTCTCCTAGAACGATGATAACACCACTCGAACATAGGTTAATCAGTCATGCTATAACAGTAATGACGATTGCAATTCAATATTTTGATTATATCTTAAACTTGAATTTTCTAGAGTTTTTGTTTCATTTGAAATTTGAACGCTTGGCACACAATGAGAAAGAGTTCAACAATACGTCATAAGCATTGATAAACATTTCCAAAACAATAAAATTTGGAACGAAATACTTTGTAATTATTGATTTGATTGCATCGTGTTGTATAGAAACAAATTGTTAAAGCTGTGTTCTGGTGACGAAGACTACGACGACGACGATGATGATAAAACAACAACAACAATGATGATGATGATGATGATGATGATGATGATGATGATGATGATGATGATGATGATGAAGATGATGCTAATGATGAAATTCCCCCGACGCCATAGATTTTCGACGAAGATAGCCAGTTGTTAGCTTAACATTGTCAACCGATAATATAAGCATTTCAATTGCAATATTTTGACATGCAAACAAAAAAGGAAAACAAAACAAAGCAAATACCAACAACAACGACACACTGGCCTTGTGATCTGTAAATAGAAACGACCATCGAAAATAGACGACGGTCGAATTCTCATAACCACGGGAGATCATGATAATATTATTATTTTTATATCATAGCAGTAGAAGAAATTTGATTATTATCAATTCAAGTGAATCAAATTTCACACACATACAAACACATATCATTTGATCATCTATTCAATAACATTAAATGATCTGAATTATAACTTGGGACCATAAGAGTGTCAGAACGCATATATAGCTGCTTCAGTAACAGTATATCATGATTAATTTCAGACGCATAATTATCTTTCTAGTCTACTGATCCCTTGGTTTTGTGATGGATAGACAAAGTATTTACTCAAACCCACGCTATTAACCAAAATCTGATAGCTAAACATGGTTTATCTGGGAAAACTGAGAGTTCTGCGCACAATATTAACAGCAAATGTGATATTTGGCAGACATGGGTTCACCGTAATAAAATGAAAAATTCTTAATCGATGCGTGTATTATATTATCATATGTTTGAAGCATAACCATTGTCCTATTAACAAACTCGAATGATGTCTCCATTTCACTTATGTGGTTAGCGATAGCAGATTTAATGCATATTGTGGGGAATATTGTGTTTGAGTTATAATAAACAATATTATAAGTATAGACCAAAGCTTCTGAGAAATGTTGTAGATACACTGCACAATATCAATTATCAATGATTTATTTCTCTCTCTAAAGATACTGTATCGATTCTTGTCACAGGATGTCGAAAAAAAGTTTTAGTGAATAACATTTGATGATAGTGTTGTTTCCAACACACAAACACACACACAAACACACACACACGCGCGCGCGCGCGCACGCAGGCACACACTTGCGCCAAAATGTTTAAAATATCTATTCTGCGACCTATTATGAATTAATATATGTGAAATTTGCATTTATTGCAATGTTTTGATCATTTTTTAGAATATGGGTTATAATGAAAGTATTTTTGTAGATTATTTAGTGCATTGGCTAACTTAATTCTAGCCAGTTTAAGGGGGTTTGAAAACTCGAGAAATAAAGGATGTAATAATCAAATAATTGTTATCCTCACGATAACTGAGGCTCATCTATGGAATAAAAGACTGTGTCTATGAATGCCTCCAGATACTCAGGATTACGTGTCGGTTATTCCATAGATAAATAGATGTCCCAGATAGACTGTAACCCTTGATATATTTAGTTTTTCATAGTTTCTGCTAAATAATTGATGAACAACCAGTGACATAACATGCTCATATTATGTAACAGTTGCAGTAATTTAAGATACCGGTTTACCACGCGATCTAAAAAATAATGTCATTCTTTTGCAATTAATCCCGAGAGCCGATCAGAATAGCATTTTATCAGCTATATTAGAAACTAGTTGTTTCTTCTCTCTCTCTCTCTCTCTCTCTCTCTCTCTCTCTCTCTCTCTCTCTCTCTCTCTCTCTCTCTCTCTCTCTCTCTCTCTCTCTCTCTCTCTCTCTCTCTCTCTGATTTTCAATAGCAAGTTAGAAGTGGATAATTATACCTAGACGTTGAATTTTGTTTTATGTATTTTATATAATTATGCACATAGAATTCTAATAGGACTTTGCAGAAATAAAGGAAACAATTGAAGGAAATCATAGTTATTATCTAAAACATTTAAACAGGCAGTTTTGCTTCTATTTCTTTAAAAAGTAAAGAAGCTAATTATAAGTTAAACAATATTTTCAACTTAGTGTCTAAATTCTACAATGTCGAAAATAGACAAAGCCTCGCAGTTCAATTTTCACAACTCAAACAAAAACCCTTGTTATTTATCACGTACACTCTATAAGTATTTTACAATTAATTCAAGATAGTTATTTGTCTGTTTTGATATGTATCTAGCAGTGGACTCAATTCAGTTGATACTGTTTGTCACTCTGAGTCACCTGGTGCCATTTCTAAAAATCCCTAACTTTTTATCGTCCAATATTCATCAAATTTGCATATCTGATGAAGTTCCTGAATTCATTCTTATATATAATCTTTATTTTCTTACAAAACCTTATCAACGATCCCAAGTACTTAATTAGGGGTGACGAATAACATAAAATCAGTTTCACAATATCCCTGCAATTGAATGAACAAAATGCAATTTACATTAACTAAGTTATTTATATTTTATAACCGTTAGAGTAAAACTGTCAACGATATTTAAACTTATTTCAATCCACGTGGTTACCCTCTTTTAGAATGTCTTCCTTGTCGTAATGTATATTTCATTTCTTGAAACAGTTACTCGACCATTTTGATGAATAGAAAATTCACTAATATCAAAATATCTACTTTTCATTGCTTTCAGATATACAGACTTTTCGGCACTCAAAAATAATATTAAAGGGTTGGGTTAAACATTCTCTGTGAAACTTTGTTTGTCTTCAGTTAAACCTAGTTTTTATCACAAGATCACATTAAAGGGATAAATATCAGATTTAACTGTACGATAATCACAAAAATGAGTCAAATCTACATTTCCCCAGAGAAAACTATGTTTAATTGGGATAAACTAGGTTTAACAGCATCAATATTACTGAGTATTAATGTGATTTTGGCGCTGCAGTTAAACCTAGTTTTCTCATTTAAACCTAATTATTACCAATTAGTTAATATTGGAACCACCAAAATCACATTAATGAGCCAAACCTAAAACAAAATTCTTGAAACTTTCATTAACTGAAACAAAAGTTTAAAAGTTAATTTTTCGAAGCTCTTAACAGAAAAAAAATATCTGATTCAAAAGCAGTCTACATTTTAAACAAATATCTGACTGATTTCAACGACAATGTGTCATCAGGTAAGCTAAAATGACGATAATTAATTATCATAAACTCGTTGAATTTTGCCAATCACAGTTTTAGTATGCTTAATTTAATACATTTTCTTCATTAATCCGAAGACAAACGAAGTATTGTTTTATCTTAACATAAATAACCGACCATTCAATTTGTTATCTTTTTTGAGAACGGGTTTGTAACTGCAAATTGCACGAAAGATGCTTTTGTCCCAAAAAGTGTATTCATAATTTTCGTCTATATTATTATCATTATTATTATTATTATTATTATTATTAATATTATTATATTATTATTATTATTATTATTATTATTTTATATTATATATATATTATTATATATATATATATATATATATATATATATATATATATATATATATATATATATATATATATATATATATATATATATATATATATATATATATATATATATATATATATATATCTAATTGATAACTGCAATATTATTATCACGCATTTTATACCAGTCAAAATTTGTGTTCTATTTTCATATGGTTGTATGTATCAAAATATCAAGAATAGCACTGATGTACAAATCGTTATGTATCACTGTTTATAGAATATGAAAAATAAGGAGAAACAAAATACAGATTTAATATAAAGCCAAAAGTAAAACAAATAAAAGGAAATTTATAAAATGTCTAAACCACATCTGAGAGGAGTCATTTTAGACAACATAGTCGGTTAATATAACTGTACTGTGTTTGAGAGAGAGAGAGCGAGAGAGAGAGAGAGAGAGAGAGAGAGAGAGAGAGAGAGAGAGAGAGAGAGAGAGAGAGAGAGAGAGAGAGAGAGAGAGAGAGAGAGAGAGAGAGAGAGAGAGAGAGAGAGAGAGAGAGAGAATTATTGTTTTTTCCCAGGATATAAAATAACAATACAATTCTTAAGAAGCATGTGTTTTATTTCTTCTCTAAAACGTCTTGTAAAATATTACGCAATTTGAATCGGGAATACGAACAAATACATTGGAAAGGTTTAAATGTAATTTTTATTTTCATTTCATTTAATATTGGATCCGTTGTCATTTAAGCCGATGAGTGTTTTAATTTTGAAGTGTGTTTAACAGAAGAAATCCTATTTAGATACGTTGGGAGTTAAACGCCATTCACACGGCAAATAGGAAATCTATGTAATCCCTAAGACAGATTCTATTCTTGGTGAATGTCAATCTCAGAATTTTTAAAAACTGGCAAATAAAGTAAGTAATTGATAATACTTATTAACAAGAATCAGTTTCACCTTCTAAATAATGTACATTCGTCATGTATTTAAAAACTGTTGAAATAATATCATACCGAAAATTGTTAAATATTGCATGACCAATATTACCGCCCTGGTACGTTATCGGTGACAATTATGTCTACATATTGTCGTCAGTGACGTTTCCATAGAAGTGAAACAGTAATGACAGAAGGTTAAACAATAATAAGTATCAAATAAACATTTGTTGAAAGAATATACACGTATATACTAACAGGGGACGCTGTCTCCTTCCGGACGTCCGGTTCCATTCCGTTTGGGATTCGCAAATGTTTTTTATGTTGAGACTGTTATTATATCGTTTGAATTTGGAGTTTCGAAAATTCTTACACGTGTATTTGTGAAGATCGTTTAATTTCAGAAATTGTACCCGAAGGATTACCGTTAATACAATTATCTATCTTAAAAGATCACTTTGGTCTAACAAGGGAGTAAGAATAATAATGCTGACATCATTGCTTGCAATTCTCCATTTTCACAAATGTTTTTTCCATTGTCCATCTACCCGGAACATCCCATGAATGAAATGATAGCTATGTTTCCACGCTGGTCATTCATTGTCTATTTTAACGGAATTCCAAACGATTAGAAAACTTGGATAACAGTTGCATTTCGACAAGACTTTTGTAAGTTCTAAAACGCTTGATACACGTAGAGAAGATTTTCAAAAAGTGTGTTTCCATCCAGAACGAAATATATATATTTAAAAGCCTTATTGCTAATGTATCTTAACTTCTTTTACAATTTCACCTCAAGACACTGCTTGCTTTTGTAAATAATGGAGATTGAATTGAACATGGTATTTTTCAATCATAATTTGGCGTAATTGAGAACGGAACGTACTCTTTTAGGTCACGCTCAAAAAAGATGCACCGGGACATTTCCGATTTCTCTCGGACACGACTCAAACTTTCGTATGAATATTTGCTTGCAAAATATTTACAAGATGAATGTTTTTTGCAAGGAAACGTTTCTTCACGTAAAATCATCACGTTTCTCACAAAAACGGCATTTTACAGACAGGACGTAAAACAGGGTAAAATGTTCAAACGTAATGACATTGACTATTAGAACAACATCGATAAAGTTGAAGAAGACGAGAATTAAGTTAGAAAAACCCAAATGTAAAGTACAGTCTGCATTTCGAAAAGAATGCATCGAAATCCTAATATAATTACTATATACTATTAATAAATTAATCTTTTTTGAGGATTTAATTTCGCCATTTTCATTGGTTACAAAAATCAGTGAAAATAAATTCAAGAATCGAGAAGTACTTGAATGACAGACAATAGGATATCTCATGATGAACAGACCATGACATATAACGCACAATATACATGTACCCGTGTGATAATGACCTGTGTATTATACAAAACAGCGATCCATATAATGCATACACCCCTGTGATAATGCCCTTTGTGCTATACAAAACAGCGATCCATATAATGCATACACCCCTGTGATAATGCCCTGTGTATTATAGAAAAGAACGATTCATATAATGCATACACTCATGTGATAATGTCCTGTGTATTATACAAAACAGCGATCCATATAATACATACACCCCTATAATAATGTCCTGTGTATTATACAAAACAGCGATCCATATAATATATACACCCCTATGATAATGTTCTGTGTATTATACAAAACAGCGATCCATATAATACATACACCCCTATGATAATGTTCTGTGTATTATACAAAACATCGATTCATATAATACATACACCCCTATAATAATAATGTTCTGTGCATTATACAAAACAGCGATCCATATAATGCATACACCCCTGTGATAATGCTCTGTGTATTATACAAAACAGCGATCTATATAATACATACCCCCTATAATAATGATCTGTGCATTATACAAAACAGCGATCCATATAATACATATACCCCTGTGATAATGTCCTGTGTATTATACATAACAGCGATCCATTACATACACTCCTGTGATAATGCCCTGAAAAGCGATCCATAAGATCTATGCTTTTACACTGAGCTGAAATTGATAAAACCATGCGTTTTATACAACAAAATATATATAATAAGTAATGTTCAAACTTGCTATTGGATGACAATGAATATTTCATCAATTAAATGCCTAAAATATAGCTAAAAAGTTTTAGTTACATGAGATTATATGTACAATTAAGCAAACACACATATTTTAAGCATTTTGTTAACAAATATATCCAATTTCATAAAAAATATATTGCTTAACTTTTGCATCTTTATTTGTTTTGTTCGACAATTTTACTATGTTGAATTGATATGAATGATAACATGAAATGATAACAACACATAGAAGAAATAATCAAATAATAATCTAGTATCTTATTACATTTTTGGTAGTGAAATATAAGGATTAAACAATTAAATAAATTTGTTATTTTTAATTATTTTTCAGTGTGAAAAATAACACTTCATGCAAATCAATGTGTTATTGTCACTCGGCCAATCAAAATACTTTTCAATTTTGCGACTACTTTTCTTTGTTTTATCGAACATATATTCATAAATGTCAAAACATATATCGAAAATGTCTATTTACACGAAACGGACATTTTCTACGTACAGGCCTGTATATATGTAGTCTGTATCGAATGCGATGTAGAAAAACCAAATTATATGCTAAATGTCGACAAAACCTACAGCTATATATAATTTTCTAATCATTAAAAATTATTGTTTTCCTATCACTTGTATGATAGAGACATGAACGATAACTCGTGTGTGTGCTCTTCAATATGACTTGTGTTGTTTTACAATGAGTATTGAATATCTAAATATATTTATAGTATTAGATAATTATTACACACAAAAAATATATAATTCATAATACTCAGGTTATGATCATCGAGCTCCTTTCTTAATTGAAATTTTAGGACATTCGGGTTAGAATCTCGAAATCTTTCTTACGAACACATGGTTACAACAATTATCCAAAGCCTTTCAAAGGTGTATGATGTATGTCATTTATAAACATTTTATAAACAGTAAAATAAATACACATGGGAATGAACAAAAATGATTTAAAATAATACAGAATGAGAATAAAACATGTTCTTTTGATGAAATATATTATATTATTTCTAATAATATACTCTGGAATGTAAATAAACACAATTGCTTGTTATCACCTGCCAAAGTGGAAGTTATACGGGTTTTGATTCTTTGATATCATGCTCAGGTTCATCACACCCTGCAACTATAAATAGAACAAGAAGGTCCTGGTTGACGTTCTCCGTCAAGCCATCAAGTGAATAATCACAGTGCATCGTTGCAACTATTTAAATCATTTCTGACATGTGCGGTGTATGACACAAATGGTAACACACACACACATACACACACACACACACACAGATATATATATATATATATATATATATATATATATATATATATATATATATATATATATATATATATATATATATATATATATATATATATATATATATATATATATATATATATATATATATATATATATATATATATACGTATAACATGTATCAATCAATTAGTTAATATATTTTATTTAACCAATACAAATTGTTTTATATTTCCTGTCAGTTCCTCATGTCTATTTTGAGATTGAAAAGGGGCTAGACTGATCACTTGGATTTTACGTCTGGGTGATCAATGGAAATAAAGATAACATATTAACAGTTCACTGTAAATATCGCCAGTTTGTACTATTTGCTGTCAACCCGCTAGTAAAATATTTTTGACCGTCAGTAATGACCGTTCTAGTATCTAGTGTCATTCGAAAAAGATTTACATGCGAGAGGAGCCGGCCTGGCTCAGTCGGTAGCGCGCTCGACTCTTGATCGTGAGGTCGTGAGTTCGAGTCCAGCAGGCGGCAGGTTGGTTTCCTGTCCTTCAGATGAGACAGTAAAACTCGAGGTCTCGTGTCGCAGTAGATGTCGGCACGTTAAAGAACCCTTACTGCTCAATGGCCATAAGTGCCGAGCATAGGACAATATTAGAAGCCGTTCACCGGCATTTGGTGACGTCTCCATATGAGTGAAAGATTCTTGAGTCGGACGTTATACAACAATAAACAAACAAACAAATACATTTGAGGCACTGTGTCAAACTAGGTAGTGCACGTTTCAAATTCCTTGCTGTCATAGCATATTTCTGACTATGTGGAAATTGACGTTTGCTCGGCTGTGGCTGAAATCTCAAGGCACAGTAAAAATCAACCACAGAGGACGGATGACCAAGCCAGTGCGTGCTGGCTACCATGTTGTGTAAACAATATCAATCTGAGTTTGTGCGCGACTGAGTTTTGTGTTCACATTCTTGTAACTTGTGTTCATGGTCTACTTATAGTTGTGGTTCAAGCATTATACATTCTATAAGTAGATAATTAAATTCATGAGAAGGTTTTACGATCTACTAATACGTTTCTGAGTACAACTCTTTATTTCTAAGATAGTAAATGACGCTCAAAATGGAAATTTCAATGGACATGTATTAATCAAACACAAGTGCGTTAATTCTTAGATATTTTCTATTCACATGCATTAAACAAACTGCGTATGCAGTAAGAGTTTGGTCGTCTGCATCAAAGTCTGGAAATCCCAAAAAGAGACGAAAAATGTAGATTTCATTGTATTACGCGTATTCTGTTATTTCCCCAATCTTTTGTTTGGGATTTCTACAAACAAACGACATAACCTTATCCATTCCTTGCCTCTGTATTTTGAAAGTAGTGGTCTGCAATTCGGCATTTAACATAAAAGAAAACAGATATAACCGCGTATTTTTTTTGCTAATCGACCAAAAACCAGCACTCTAAACCAGTCGGACATTAATTCAAGAATTCACAGAGAGAATTTAATCATGTTGTATTGCGCTTGTCTTTGGTAGTGGGATCTTGGCTCACTTAATGGGATATCATCGTTCATTGATTTTCGATAGTTTGTTTTTTGTAGCTGCGAATTCGCAGCAGTGTTGGAATTGTAGAACACACATCATATGGCCACATTTTATTATTGTATCACATGACCAAGGCGCCTTCAGCATTGTATTGATTTTTCAGCAATTAAAACGTCATTATTGAGATTGTTCAATAAAATAGGAAGTAACCTCCTCTAGAAGAGTAGTTTTAAAGTAACAATTTCCTTTTTCATAGACTAAATGATCACCTCTAGATCGAAAAGATGACATGAAAACATGTAACTGCTTATCAGCCTAGAGCTCATGCTATAAGATTATCACCAGAAGGATAATATTATAACGACTGAGTCTTTCCCTTTCTTTCTCTCTCTGACATCAATCTAAAAAGCACAAAATAATAAAACGGATTTATTTTAAAATACCACATTTACACAAAGTATTTATTGAACAGGGAATCGAAGACTCATTTACGTAGGCACTTTGTTTAAGTGCGAAATGATTCGAAAAAGAATATGTATATATATATATATATATATATATATATATATATATATATATATATATATATATATATATATATATATATATATATATGTGTGTGTGTGTGTGTGTGTGTGTCATTTTTTCACTAATTTGTAAGCACAGTTTATTTATACGAACAGTTATGAAGTTACTTTGATGTTTGCATAATTTAGTTATATTGTGTGTACAGTAAAATATACTATGCGAAGTTTAAGTATATTGGGATCGTAGTTTTGATTATATTGTTCGCACATTTTAACTATATAGTGTGCACAGTTTAATTATATATTGCAGAATATACAGTTAGAGTTAGTGCGTACAGAATTAAGTAATTACCATTTTGTGAACACAGTTTAACTGCATTTATCTCAAAGTTTCACTTATTGTGCACGCAGTTTAAGAATATTGGGCACAGTTTAATTATCTTGTGCGCATAGTTTACATATTTAAAACATGTGAACAAAATTCATTTATGGACATTTTAATTTTATTGTGTGCACAATTTAAGTATTTCGTGTACACAGTTCAATTGTACTGTATGAACAATTTAGTTATTTTGTACACATAGATCAACTATATTGTGCGCACATATTGACTATATTTTTCAAACAGTCTGAATATGATATGCATATAATTTGGTTATATTGTGTGCACAGTGTACTTATTTTGTGATACAATTCACCGAGTTTAATCATATTTTGTTGATATTTTGTACGTAATATAATTTCACTGCGTACACTATATACCTAATTAGTGCACAAAATATAAGTAAACTGTTCACACGATAAAGTTATACTGTGGACACAATATGATTAAACTGTGTGCAGTATAGTTATGTTAACAATATGTTGTCAAACTCTGTGCACAATATAACTATTGTGGGCACAAAAAAGTTAACCTTTACTCACATTATAGTTCAATTGTGTGTACAACACAGACATTTTTAAACTATGCACAAAATATAACTAAACTGTGCGCGCAAATATGATTGAACTGTTTGCTTCAAATAATATTTGTTAAACTTTGTGCACAATATAGATAAATCGTGCACACAATTTAGTAAAAAAAAGATACTGAGTGTTATGTCACCAAAGGTACTCCGTATTTTTTTGACTTGTGATATCGATTTCTTATTTGAAGACCAGGCGGAGATTTGTCAGCGAGTCATTGTCATTCACTCTGGACAGAAAAAAGAACAAAAACTGATTCTAAATGTCTAAATGCCGATACACATAGGTCTTAATTAAAAAATGTTCTTCACATTGAAATATCACAAAAAACCATTGATATTTTTTTTTTTTTAATTTTTGTATCGTTATCTTTTTATACATTTTTATACATTTTTATTCTTTCAGTAAGAGATCTTTAGTCAAGGATTTCGACTTCGATAAAATCGATTTGAATTTGATGTACCCATGAACATGTACAAGTTCAGGTTAAGAATAAAGATTGAAATATTTTCATTTGGTGTGCTTTATGTTGAAATTTACCCTCCTTCTTATTTTCAAGTGGGCCTTGTTTTGAAAATACATATTAAAATATATTGCAGAGACTAATTGTTTATTTCTTTTATCATCGACTCCAATTCGGAGATTCATTCATTTAATGCCAGTAAGTTATAGGTCATTTACGTTTTAGGTGTATCACAGTCATCTAATGATCGATTGATAATATATCAATAATGAAAAAACGCCGACTTGAATGCTGAAGATTATGCATATAGAGGGAAAAAATTAATATGATAATTGTAATGTGCACTGAAAAGGGTCCTATAAAGTCTATTTAAAAAAAGACTATTGTAATAATAATCGTTAAAATAAAATAATAACAACAACAATAATAATAATAATAATAATAATAATAATAATAATGATGATGATGATGATGACAACAACGACGACGATGACGACGACGACGGCGATGATGATGATGATGATGATGATGATGATGATGATGATGATGATAGTGTACATACAACTTTATCTAATCTTATTTTCATGTACGGTTCAAGTTGAAATAAGAAATATATTATCTCGACATATACCGATTTGCATTACAAAAACAAAAAACAAAACAAACAAAAAGAAAGAAAGAAAGAAAAGAACGCTATTTACGATTTTTTTTTTATCTTTTTTCTGTTTAATTTTTCATGAAAACATCTGCTGGAGGATCAATTCAAATGAAAGAAGGACATTAAAATTGTAATTTTGAGAATACTGTACATTGTAAACGATTGTGTTGTCTTCTGTTTCGTGATGTACAAATCTCCTTAATAACCTTTTGTAATCCGGTGCATGTGCTCAGTTTGAAGTCCTTCGTGCACTAGAATATCCAGAGAAGTTAAAAGCCAGTATAATAAATCACAGAATTAATCGAAAGTTCATGTAATACAAGTATATCGGTGTGTTCTGAATTATTTACTATGTCTGTTGACTGTATTGTTAGTTGGAATTTGAAGTGAGCTGTACTCTACATTTCTATTATTATTATCATTATTATTATTATTATTATTATTATTATTATAGAAAATAATAAAAATAATAATATTATAATGGGTGAAAATAAAAAGTAATAATAATAAAAAGTAATAATAATAATAATAATAATAATAATAATAATTATTATTATTATTATTATTATTATTATTATTATTATTATTATTATTATTATTATACATATTCATTTCAAAAAGTAATATATATTTTTCTCACATCAGATTTCTCAATGATCAAAAATCATTTTCTTCCATTTGGCGATTGGTTCGATATGGAAAGAAATCGAAATCATAATTAACTGGTGGATCGAATCGATGTCCTTACTTATAAATTAGAGGAATTTCTTATATAGAATTCCCGACTATAGAGTTGGTAAACAGATGTTTCGAAATTGTGACCAGATGGCGTCGGCGTTAATGCCGTCCCGGGAAAATTAACTAAAAATATTTAACAATCAGGTAGATAATTATATAAATCATTTATGCAACATATGTGCAGTCATTATCTGTACCCATGGTCAAGTGTAAAAACATGTTTAATCTTTCCTATTATCATGCCCCAACAGTCGTAAGATATTGGCATCGTGCAATTATTGGCCTCGATTTGAATATTTTTTCTCTTTCTTTCTTATAATTAAGACTATAAAAAGCCTGGTTCTGAAAGCGAATCGCATTGTCTCGGTAAACGTCATCTAGGCCTGTGCTCATCTTCAATTAATATAATTTGCCTGCAGTTGCATTGTTCTATAAAATTTCTTAAACAAGGAAATTACTGGGAAACATTTAAACATTCGTTAGGACAAGTGATGCAAAGATATTTCAGATGATCGACCAACATATACAGAGACTACCTACTGCGACACTTTAATATGGTCTTAGTATTAATTGTGTCCGATAAATTACAAGACTGAAAGCAGGAAAAAGCGCTTGGATGAAATAGACATCATTTCAATGGTAAATGATTTCAATACTTCTCTCGTTTTGCTTTATCGTATTTTTTCTTAATCCAATGATTTCTCGTATGACCTTGTAGGGTCAGAAACATTCTGTCTGAATGTTTAACATTTTTTTCTCTAAAATCAATTGTCTTGTATTCATTTATGCAAATAACTAAGTATAGTAAAATATTACTTTGTCGGAAAAATTCTGCATAATTCATTTATTAAACTTTGATTAACTTGATTAAATAAATTTATTACGATAATATATATATATATATATATATATATATATATATATATATATATATATATATATATATATGAATGAATATAAGTAAATATTCTAAATGTTTTACAATTGAAAATGATATGCATAACTACTATGCATTGTTCCTATACCTTCTATGTAATTGTCTTTTTTTAATTTCTTATCACTTTCTAGCTATATATATATATATATATATATATATATATATATATATATAGATATATATAGATATATATATATATATATATATATATATATATATATATATATATATATATATATATATATATACATTAATGCTGATTTCAAAATTATAAAAGACGAAAACTATTACAGACAGTTAAAAGAGTGAAGATTCGTCCGTTGAAAATATGTAGGTTCTGTGACTTTAAAAATGATGATATATTGTAATATCTAATAGTAGTCTTAGTATCAGGATTTCATGCAAATTTGATGTTGGCTACTACCATACATGACTACATCGGTTATATACGTTGTATTCAATGCTGTGGAGTCTTGACTTCGTCCTGGCGTTGGATATCGATATTTTAGTGTGGGCCGGAAAGGAAAGAACCATCTTTATCAGTAATTTGTGTAATCATTATCAACATATTTCAAAAGCATTCCGATGAATGCCTAGGCTTTCGATTGGCTGCATAGAAAATACAAGTGAACCCCACCGCCGCATTAATTCCGGTAAAGGCCCCGTTACTTCGGATATATCATTATCACCACTCAGTTCGCCGCTAGCTTGATGAAATTTGTTTTTTCCTAATACTAATTTGAACGAATCAAGTGATCATGTCTCTAAATATTTCTGATCTGTTTGAAATTAAGATGATGGACTTCATTTATTTCGTATCTTTTCTTTCTCAAAACAAGTAACGGTTTGCCATTGACCGAACGTAACAGAGGATAGATGGCATATTCTAGTATACACTTATAAACAAAACGTAACTTGTAGTGTAAGTATGTATGAAGAAATGTCTTATTGATTTATATTGTTTGGATTTTTCCAGATATGAAGTAAGGCATACAGATTTAACAGTAAACAGGTAAGATCAATTTCCTTACATATATATATATATATATATATATATATATATATATATATATATATATATATATATGAGTGTGTGTGAGAGACATCGAGAGACAGAGAGGTCAATTAGATACATTCATTAGTGTGCAAATCGATAATGAAGAGAAGATATCGAGCAATCTGAATTTATTTTATTACCTTCATCTCTGTGCATTATTGATGAAAACTACAGTAAACTTCATTTGCTCAATATTTCTGATAATAGAACCCAGTTATAAGCGCACGTGTGATATAGAAGCTAGAGAATAAAGACATACAGTTATAGCTCCTGAAACCTACACACTTTTATCCCTGTTATTTGGTGTTATGTTCTGGGATTTTTTTTAAAGCCTTTGATTATAAAAACCCCTTTAATTTTAATTATGAAGACAACTAATAGATAACCGCAACCAAACTACGGCTATTTGACTGTGACTGGCGTTTTGCGGTGAAGTAAATATGAAAAGTAACTAATAAATCTGCAATAAAACGAAAAAAAAAAAAATAATGTTAAGTTTTGATGGTTTTAGTTTTGTGAATGGCACGGCGCGTTCTCGTATGCAAATGAAATGTCAACTTTGGTAGTAGAATATTATGACATTTGTTCTAACGATTGATGTCATTAATCTCCGCTATCTGAATACAGTATACGATACATAACAATAAATATTCTATACGACTTCATTGATACACCCAGCCTCTAACTACTAGTATCTGTTCCAATAGAAAAAGAGGAATTTTCCAATTTCCGCTTTTAATATCTAATTATATCAGATATGTCTGACTTCAATATGCCTTGTTCAATAAATTCGTTGGGGCATGTATGGACTTAGCATCTCTCACACTAATGCCACAATCGTATTGAATCAATCTCGTAGCAGTGAGTCATCACACGGTATAATATCCCATAATTGCATTGCAATACCTTCTCCGGGGACAAACCATTGTCATTTTAGTATTTGAGACAGATATGTTTACATGCATGTAGACCATAAAAAAGTATCTCCCTACATGCCTGTCATGTAATTTTGGATCTGTGTCACAGATTTAAAAAGGTGTAATTTGTATTTAATCCACAAGAACGAAAATGTTTTGATAGCTGTTTTTCGTCAGTTTTCATATCTGAATTCTATAATTATATAATTCGAATAGTTGTGTTCCATAATTGCCAAGTCTTCCCTCATAAATAGGAAGACTCACTAAATTTTATGTAAAATTTTAGTAATTCCTTCAAGAAAAACGCATATCTCCCCGAAGAAAAATCTTAATTATCATATTAATTCTTACTAAAATTTAGAGTCTCCCCCATAAGATTGAAAAATCTCCCCCATAAAAGTATTTCAGTGTTGACAAGTCTGGTATTCACTGTCTGTTAAAGATACGGCTTTATCAATATCGTGGATACAACAAATATCATCACTGCAAGTTAGTTTCCTTCTGTGCAATTGGTTATTTTACAAGTATACGCACATTTGTCACTATCGTAAAATATTTTCTATAACTCATTGTATCGTTTTAAATAAGTCACATTTTCAGTTAAAACGTATTGGGATGAACAAGACACACAACGTTTAATGCGCCTTGTTAATTTGCTGACATAAAGCAAAGCAGAAAATAAAACATCGGAGTGTATATTTTCCAGCTATATATATTGCTTTCATTCAATGTGGTTATATTTCAGTAGTTACCAAAACAATCGTTTACACGTGTGTATCACTCTATCTGCAAACTTGACCGCTTGCGGTGGTCTATTGTTCGAACCACAAGCAGAAGGTCAAGGGTTCGATTACAAATAACAGGTCAAACTACTTGTTCTTTGCTCCGTGTTCGGCATACCAAGTGAAAGTCACGTGTCTTTCGGATGAGACTTAAACCCGATGTCCGTTGGACATAAAATTGCATCGGCGTCAGCCCAAAGAAGACGCCAAAATTTGTAGCACTTGGCAATTTGTCTAGGTGACATATCCATATATGTAAAAAAATCTTTCCAGGATGTAAAACAACGAACAAAAAAACCCGACTATCTGTGGTAGATTGCAGATAAGTAAATATATATATAGGTCATAGAATGTATATGTTAAAATATTTATCCCCGGATTACCAGCTAGCGGAAAACGACAGAGCTTTTATTATTATTATTATTATTATTATTATTATATATATATATATATATATATATATATATATATATATATATATATATATATATATATATATATATATATATATATATATATATATATATATATACATAAGACCGACCTTTTTTAATTTATATCCTTATTAATGAAACAATGGTTGTAGTTTAAAATATTTTATTTAATTCGTAGTAAATAACAATAAGATTTGCGTAATATATCATTGTTATAGCGCGTGTGAATTTAACATAAAAATAGTCCCAGAACCTCAAAACCGGTCCCGAATGTAAAAATATTGCACTTTTTCATCTAATGTTGGGTGAATGGAAAACGCGAATAGGAGATATAGTAAGTTACCTTTATGTCATTGTTCACGTGACGTTGTATTTACTAACAAACAAGATAATGAGATAATGTCTTTTTTTGTGCTAATGACTCCCTTTCAACAGCCTAGCCCTCCGCATTCAGTCATCATAACGCACCTAGTGTGAATTGTGATGACGTCATAACACTTCTCTGTAAATTACATATGATCATTACCATTTAGACGAACAATTATAGAAAATTTTGACAACGTACTACTGAATACAACGTATTATCATCAATATAGTGATCAAAAGTAGATATCGCGGATAACAAGTTTTTTTTAATTTTTTATTTTTTTTTGCTTTTCCAAAAGAAAGGCAACTATGTACCATCAATATTTTGAAGTCTTATAACTGCAAATAAAGGTAGTTTTAAACTGTCGTCTTTTAATTCTTCGAATTCAAATTGTGAACAGCAGATCCTTTAGATAAACAGCTTGTTGTAGCTGATATAAATTCTCTGAATAAACATGCAAGGTAATGGTGGTTTCCTTTGATCTTGATATGATTGGCAAGATTGCCTTTGATGACTTGAGGTTTTCTCATTTTGTAGGGTTTTCGTATTCATAAAAGGGTTCTTGAGAAAATCCTCATGCATAAATGCACGTGCATAGTATTGAAATATAACCTATCAGTGTCAATCAAACGTTTGATTTTAGTGATAATGATGAAATTATTTTCATCAAAGCATTTCCACCTGAACTAGAAAGGTTGAACTACTCCATATATGATCATCGTTTTTCTCATCTGATTTGTTGTACAAACAGCTCTATAAATCATCATTTTGTGATATTGCTGGTAAGGCATTAGACTAAATCAAGAATCAGAAATATTTGTGGCGTGATAGTATATCATAAAAAACATGTGTCGGAAGATAGAAAAGTGAAAATTACAACAGGTGGAATTTAATCTCTATATAATTTTTGCTATAACAAATCCATATACAGTTCTTCGCTATAACGAATCCCTATATAGTTCTGCGTTATAACAAATCCATATACAGATCTTCGTTATAACGAAACCCTGTATTGTTCTTCGCTATAACAAATCCCTATACAGTTCTTTGCTTATAACAAATTCCTATACAGTTTTTCGCTATAACAAATACCTATACAGTTATGTTATCATTTTAATTTCACTTACAATGTCAAGTACTTATTGCGGCTAATTTTGAAATAACAACAACAATATAAATCCGTCGAAAGATTAAAAAAAAACACCGATTGCATTTGCATAGTAATGTAAGTACAATATAGCTAATGCCCGAAAAAAACATTATAACATGAAAATGTTATATATATAATTTTAAAAAAAAAAATTTTGTGCAAAAAATGCCAAAAATAAATTCTCAAGTCGTTTTTCTCAATAATATATCATCAGCTGAGTCCCCGAGGGTATACATAAACCTAGTACCTGGTATTTCGGTACCAGCTGATAATCTTATACTTAAGTAATATTTCGCACACCATTTAAATTTCTAAATTCTTCTAAAGTTAAGACAGCTATCTCTTTACAGTGGTTACTATGACGGATTTTGGCTATACGTTTTGGTTAAGTATTTCACCTTGTATGGTACCTCTTTCTCTTTAGAAAATCTGTTTAAAATTGGAGCTCAACTGATGAAGTCTAATTGACAGAAACGATCGTCTTGAGCATTATAACTTTGGTATCATGTTTATAATATTTGAGCTCGAATTTGAAATGATGTTAAGTTCCGAAAGAGAAAGAGGTATCACCCAAGGCGAAATACTTAATCTAAACGTATAAGCCAAATCCGTCGTAGAGTAACCCCTGTAAAAAGATGATTATCTTAGCTTTTGTGGATAGAATTGAAACAAGAGTGCAATCCATACGATATATAATTTTGGTATAAAATAATGTGACTGGTTTATGTATACCCTCTGTACATCAGCAGAAGCGTATGTTGTAGATTCACTTACTTAGAATTACCTTGCATAGATAATAAATAAATGAATAAATAAATAAATACCACATATACCTATGAACGTGTTCTATAAGTTAATACCAACAGAGGACGATCGATTTTTTACCGCGGACTGATCGATTTGCAATCAACTATAGGTTCCAACATACAGAATTAACAAACCTACTTCACAAAGCCTTCGGGCAGCGGAAATTAAAGAATAAATGTCAAAGGAGATGTTGGGAAAAGCTTCTAGTAAAATACCAAAGCTTTAGTTCCTAATAGAAATTAAAGCGCATATACGAATATGTCTCATATCAATGAATAGAGGAACAAAGCAAGTGTTTTGAGGTTTCATTTCATGGAGTCGTCTTTTTGTGAAAGTAAATTAAAAAATGTAATTCCATTCCAAATGTTTGATATGCACATCAGTATGTCGTAGAAGTTCGAAGTTTATGTATTTTAGCTAGTCAGATGCAATTAGGGTGAGGAGGGATCAGCATTGAAGTCTAAAAGTGGATACACGTTATTGTCATGCAAATACAATTTATTATAGTTTAGCCTGGATTTCCTCATTTTCAGGTAGTAAACCCTAGATTTAAGTAATAATTGTTACTGAGTTCAAAATCTCGACATATTTTCCCTCGCTAAATGTAAAGTGTACACACTGATTTTGGGGGGATTTTTTTGGTATTCTCGTTTAATTTTATAAGTGAATATATGTTCAGAATAAAGTGGTAAATTGAGAATACTTAGCTTCTGTTGTAATACAAAATGTCAATAGTTTGCTTTCATAGCATTCCGTATTGAATAAGAAAAAGAAACTGTTGGTAATTTTAATATACTGTGTCATTAAATATTTATATACACTTATGGTGTACATTTTGACTGTAAATTTCACCCGTAAAAAGCTGTCAATTCGTGGTTATGTGTTTCTATTTGACGTTGAAATGAAAAAAAAAAACTATTTAAACTAATCATATAGGCCAAATAAAGCTATTACCATAAATGAATTTGCAAAGAAATTTGAGATTGACCACTGGCCGCTGGTTGGTCCAAACAAAAATGTTAGTTTGATAAAAATATGAAGCAATTAAATATTTGAGGCCTTTGGTAAAAGGAAGAATGTAAACTCTGAGACATTATCTGTGTGATCTATTGTCTGAACAGAAACTGAACACAATAACCTATGCCGTAACGTCAAGATTAGCTATTATCACCTGACTCGCATTTACGGAGAATGATTTCCTTTTCAACCCCTAGGATATTGAGAAGCTACCCTACATGTGTTATGACGTCACAATAGAATTGTATGACGTATGGCTTCTATGTAATGAAAATACAGTGAATAATTAGTTGTATAAAACTTTATTTCCGTACATAAACATGCATTCAAAGCATGGGAAGATATAAACAAACATTGGTATGTATAGTAGAACCGGAATTCACAACCCTTGTGGTAACAATTTGAAAGTCTTCTAAGATTCTCGCCACTCGATTGTAGATTTTCTCACACAGTCAACATACCTATGTATTATTCTATTAATCATTCTACTTCTCTGTAAATCACAGACAGTATTATAACTTGTGCAAATGTACGCAAATGTAAACATAATTCAATAATATACGTATATAATAGCATTACAACAACAAAACAATATTCGTTATTCGTTCGTGCGTCATTTATCAGCTATATGGAGGAATTAAGCCGTTTGGGTTATTTATTTGATTACCCAAATGTCCGGTGTTGGCAATATGTCGTTGATATGTATTGTGATTAAGTAATGGCTTGATTAGAATTTGGATTACGTACATATTTACGTAAACTGAAATTCATTTGTGCATGCATCATTGGAAAGTGTTACTTTCGGAGACATTTTTATCTAGACATGTTGCCATAACTTTACTACCATGTAATGATACCATGAAAAGAAGAGCTAATGGATAAAACTACAATCTCCCCGAAAATGGTAATCCCAGCGAGATCATACATTTAGGAACTAAATTCAGCTGACCCAAATGACAGAAACCGTTACCAAAATTTTAGGCAGTATCCGTAGTAGCATATAAGACATTTCTAACATATTTCATTTTTCCTTAATACAGCAGGGGCGGAAGAAGGTAATCTAATTTGTATAGTTGTTTATATATATATGTTGATCGATCGAAATAATCAACTAGCAGTATAGCTAGCATGACTGACTATTGAGCAAACTTAAAGATGCAAAAATAGGATAGTAGAGTGGATACGACACGTCCTTCCAGCACAAGGTCATTTACTAACTAATACTTGTCTGTAGCTCATTATCAAATTGCCACATTTGTTTCAAATATGACGCATTTATTTTACCTCATTCTGCAATTACTGTTTATTGTATGGAATAGAATGAGGATCATTTATGGCGTGAATGTGACCGAACATACATGCTAATTTAAACGTTACTATTAGCTTCATTAGCTCTGTGAATGATTTCCACTTAAGACGTTTAATTACGAAAAAACGTGCATGCGCACTTAGTGCTTGAATCCAATGGAGTTTACATGTTAATTAATAATAATAATACTAATAACAAAATAATATGTGTGTGTGTCTGTGTGTGTGTATCTATTTCCTGTTACACTAAATTTAAAAAATAAGCTAATTAAGTCAGCATTTGTTTTACTTTTTTAACATATATACATATGTGCTGGAGTAAATAAAAACTTCACAATTATTTACTATTCCTAAGGACTGTGTAGAATTATGTCTTAAATAAAGATAACTATTTTCCATAAATTGGCCAGAAAAAAGCTAGAATGGACAAAAATGCTACAAGGTCGGTCTAGTATTATGAAGAACACATATTCTTGTTTGTGATGATGATGATGATGATGATGAATGTAATAGCAATACTGTTTGACATCACATTTTTATTATAAAATACGGTAGCCATTTTATGAAGGACAAGAAAACCTCTCTAAAATATTCCACGAAAAAAAACATTAGTCTTCCGAATGTGAACTGACTACCCAACATAATCAGATTAGAATTTAGCGAGACTTGAACCGAGTTGATTAGAAGTAGAAAATATTCTAATTTGAAGCGTAATGCTAAAGGCGCTCCACGGAGGCCTCAGAGGTGTTCTAATTATGTATCATGAAATATTTCTATTTACTGAAAAGGAATAAAATGCAGTACCTAATATTAAAATTGGGTTTAAACATATTCATAGAGGAATTAAATATTACATACATTACAATTACAGTAATGAAGAAGGTATTGGGAAACAAGCGAACCGCTTATATTAATCCAGGTCCCTGTAAATATTAAAATTTGACGTGAATCCATGAATGAAGACCTCTAAATGCATGTAGACGTATCATATTATCAGCTTTTGACTTGCCAGAAATTTTACCAAAAAGTAAAGACCTAATTATCAAAAATCATGTTCTCACTTTTTGACTTAACTGGAAATTTACCAAAAAGTAAAGACCTAATTATCAATAATCATGTTCTCACTTTTTGACGTACCTGGAAATTTACCGAAAAGTAAAGACCTAATTATCAATAATCATGTTCTCACGTTTTTACTTACCTGGAATTTTACCAAAAAGTAAAGACCTAATTATCAATAATCATGTTCTCACTTTTTGACTTACCTGGAATTTTACCAAAAAGTAAAGACCTAATTATCAATTATCATCTCCTCACTTTTTGGTAAATCAAAAGGTGAGTACATGCCAAATGAAATATTTCGCGCGTTATAAATGGTCAGGTATATCTCATTATATATATTGCACATTTGTATCAATGAAATTGATAGACAAATTATGACAACAATGTTGCTGGTGATCTAATTCTTTTTTTTTTTTGGTTTTTGCTGGGGGTTTAGAATTAGATCTAAAATGATAAACTGCGGGATCTTTGGCTATCAGGTTTACGACTCGTATAGTAAATATTACTGCAGAGTTGAATGAACAAATGGAAATGACAAATGCTACTTCAATGATTATATGATTTACACTTGGCTGTGTTTTTAACTAATCAAAATAAGAGTATCGCCAAATTTAGCTATCTAATTCCAAAGAATAAACAGCATACATTTTAGATGTTTTATTTTTCATGTCATCCTTATGTTGAGTTGATCAATAAATTTACTCTGACGAATACATTGTAATAAATTGTATTTTTGAGTGACACGTCAATTCGACATCCCTGAATCTGCGGAAATTGGAGACAATATTGTATTCAAAAAGCGTGCGTAACGTGCAATCAAGATCGTGATTGTTATCTTTTACAGTGTGTAATAAAACTATGTTGCAGTTTATTTTCTAACATCAAAGATATTTTTCAAGTATGATTAGATATTTTATGAAAAAAGATGTCTACGAGTTTCAATTTCATTCATAGAAAATATGAAATTCAACGTCTAGCTTAAATACCGTTTTAATTTACATTATTTTCTAGATAATGACCAAACAGCAATTGAAACTGAAATGCCATATAGACTAGTGTTGTTTTCATAATTTGTTTGTAGCCTTAAATTTAATCAGTAGAGATTACGGCTACTTCCAAATATACTTAATAATTTTAAAAATAAGTAATAAGAATGCTTTCATCATTTTTATTGTGTTTTCTAGAATATTAAGTAAGTATAGGATACATTCCTTCATATTTTTCAACTTATTTCGGTTTACTGCATTCATTCAAGCCAATGCTATTTTTCAATTGTATTATCGAGATGTCACAACATTGTTGTATCAGACATTTCCCCTCAGATGTCCATAGATATCTTAAATGGTAGCTAGACAAAATTTCAGGTTTATGATTTACGTTGCATTGCTTTCTTGTAAAGAATACATTTAGATTTATTATTCGGCCTTGTATGATGCCAATGTTTTCTTTCGAAAATATACATTTATATTAAATCAACTTCTAAAGTCTTAATGACAGAAACAATCGTCTTAGTTTTGGCCTCTTTTTTAAAACTATAACTTTGGTATTTTTAATAATATTTACTTGTAGGGGCATTAGCTGTGAGTTCCCCCCCCCCAAAAAAAAATCTTTTTTACGACTTAGATGATATACAATAACAAAAGTATACACAGGCATAGATATTCTTAAATCCCTATATATTTTGTGAAAAATGATCGAGACACCCAGGTTTGGCACTCTTTCAGTTGCAATAATATAAACATAATCATGTCATAATGTTTAAGACGATCATTGATTAACTCAACATTACCATTTGTATATGCACACCACACCTGGACCTGACCTTATTTTCACAAAATATATAGGAGTATATTTTCACAAACATATATATATATAGTATATAAGATTTTTATAGTATATATACATATATATATATATATATATATATATATATATATATATATATATATATTATTTGTTATTGTCCATCAAGTACAAAAAGTAAAAGTTGGAAAAAATGAAATATATTTGTTAAGTGAACACAGCTAATGCCCCTGTAGAATGCATTATTAGGTCCAAACACTTGCGTAGACCTTATGAACCTATCATGTTCAAAATTATAACCTGTTTCACGAAAACTTAGAAAATACAGACAATCATAAATATGGCAGTAGTTAGTAACGGAATTATCGGCGTTATGTACCAATAATAGCTAGCACAGACATTATTAAGGGAAACTTAAATTATAGTCTTTACTGGATGTGAACATATTCATTGTGTACAAAAAGTATTTTTGAAAAAAATCCCACTCGAATCGTTCTGTTGATTAGATCTTATTTACTGAAGCGATTGCGATAAAACATGTAGATATAAAACAGGTATTGAAGACAGATAAATAATTTGTCTCCCAATAAGTCATTTCGTCAGGTACTGAAAAGCACACACGCTTCATACTTAGACATTTTACTTAAAATAAACACAGACGGGAAATTAGCAACTAAGCTATACGATAAACGCGACGATTTCGGCTTTCCCATCGTAAATTTTCCACATTTAAGTAGTAATATCCCCCAGTCACCCGCATATGGAGTTTATATTTCACAAATGATCCGATATGCCAGGGCGTGCACAACATATGAAGATTTCATATACAGAGGTAAACTACTCACTGACAAATTATTGACACAGGGATATCGAAAACCGCGTTTAATGTCAACGTTCCGCAAATTTTACGGTCGGTATAATAGGCTTGTTTGCGAGTACTCTGTTTCACTAAGTGAAATGTTGAGTTGCCTTTTCGTTGGCGGTTGTTGAGACGTCTGTACCAAATGTGACGAGGATACACTCCTCACTTGTTTCGTTGGACTTAACTGTGGACTCACGGCGGGTGTGACCGGTCGACAGGGGATGCTTACTCCTCCACCATGGCACCTGATCCCACCTCTTGGTTTCCAGAGGTCCGTGTTTGTCCATTTTTACCGGATTTGTATCTGTGTCCTGGACATTCTATTGATTTATACTTTGGTATCTGAAATTTTTATTTTTTTATATTGATATACAATAACAAAATCGTGAAAAACACAGGCATAAACATTCATACATTCCCATAAATTTTGTGAAAATTGCTTGAGACACCCAGGTTTGGCACTTTTCCAATTGTAATTTATTAACTCTTCTTTACTTTTTGTATATGAAAACCACACTGGACCTGTCCTTATTTTAAGAAAATATATAGGAATATAAGACTTTTTTAATGGCTGTTTATAGCTCTTATGTGTTATTGTACATCAAATAAAAGTAGTAAAAGTAGAAAAAATCGAAATAATTTTTGGGGTGGGGGTGTTGGTAAACACAGTTAATGCCCCTTTAAAATAGTGTATACTAGTTTAACTTCAGTGTATGTATTATGAACATTGTAAGCAGTACATATCGGCAGTGTATTATGGGACAATGTCGGTAACATCAGATATGAGCAATGGTTTAAATATACTATCATAGTAGAGAAATTTTTTTTGTGTTTCGGTTACTTTGTTTGTCCCGGGAGAGCATCAAAACGATTAAGATATATGTATATACACAGTAAATCGATACATGAGATAGCATTTCCATATATATAATTCATTTTATTGACAGTGAGACTTTAACGCATCTAATGTAAATAAGTTATGTTATCTGTTAGGATATTAGTTATTATATATAACGATTATCAATTCCAAAATACAACCAAAAATAGTAAACACTCTTTTATATGGATCAAAGCTTTTCTTTTGTAGACTCTTTCTCTGTCATAAATAATTTCATGTCTTTTTTGTCATTATTTATCGGTTTTTCTTTTCAGGATAAAGTGACAGAACACAAAGTTAATTGAGGTTTTACCAGCAGTCGTCATCACCACTCATGATGAGATCATATAGTTGGCTGCGTATGTATGTAAATATATAATCTTGCCCAACAATGTTTGTAGTCAGCAAATGGCATTTTCAGAACCGCTAGCGGTGGTGTAATGGCAGTGCCTTCGAGTAGCATTAGGGAGATCCCGGGCCAAACCAAAGACTTTTGAAAATGTAAGTGACTATTCCTTCGCCAAACGCTGTGCATATGAAGTGAAATTTACAGTTCTTTTGGATGAGACTTCTAACTGAGGTCATGGAAGGCGTGGTACGCGCACTGCATTGGCTTCAGTCCATCGCACAGGTCAAACTTTGTAGCACTTCACCTAAAACTGGTGACATCTACATATAATAGCGGGATGTAAAGCAACAAACAAACAAAAAATATTTGCCAGGGCCTGGCACCATAAAATTTAAGAATTACTTAAGTCTAAAAACTTTACTCAACTTTGGCTAATCCTGAAATCTGATTGGCTGAGCAGGCAAAGTTGAGAATATCCTCAGACTTGAGTAAATTCTCAGGTTTTATGGTGCAAGGCCCAGATCGTTTAAAACCACAATTTAATGTCTCAGTCACTTGCCATGGTACATATAAAATACTACCTAAATGATTTAGTGTAGATTCTTTTCCACGAGAGGTCTAATATAAATTACATTACTCAATTTTATAAATTATTATTGTTATGCAGGTATATTCTATACATTGAATTGTTTTCGACTTAAAGGGGCATTAGCTGTGATTTTTTCAAACCTTTTTATTCCTTTTTTACAACTTAGATTGATGTACAATAACAAAAAGAGATATACACAGGCATAAAAATTCTTAAATTCCTATATATTTGGCGATAATTGCTTCAGAAACCCAGGTTCGGCACTTTTTCACTTGCAGTTGATTAACTCAACTTTTCTATTTGTATATAAATATCACACTGGACTTGACTTTATTTTCACAAAATATATAAGAATAAAAAAATTTTATGCCTGTGTATAGCTTTTATTTCTTATTGTACATCACGAACAAATAATAAAAAAAAGAAAAAAATCAAAATAGGTTTTTGGTAAATACAACTAATGAACCTTTAAAACATGAAACTAGACGAGTAGAAAAAATGTAAACAAAATTTGTATTCGTAGATTTTGATTTACAATCAGTAATTGTGTTGCATTTTCGAAGCATGTCTGTCTATTTCACACTGACAACAATGCAACATTGATTATCCTGCCCATAATATTGTACATTGATATAAAAACAGATGAAATATAAGCTCAGAATGAAACTTATCGTTTCGTCGTCTGAATGTTTCGACTGATAGTAATAATGCTATCAGGACCAATGTTGTATAACCATTGTATTGGCAAGCACCGCAGGCCATTAGATACATTGAAAGAAGCGTTGATGTGAGGTTGATAGTGATTGTGAGAACATAAATCAAATCAATTGCAATTTTGAAAATGGAATTGTCAAATGTTTGTTTAAAGTATTGTGAATACTGATGTTAATCGCACATGTGCATAACGGCAGCAACAGTAACAGAAGGAATAATAATAATAATAATAATAATAATAATAATAATATAATAATAATAATAATAATAATAATAATGATAAAAATAATATTAATAAATGAATGAGAAAAATTACAAATAAGGATATAAGACTATTATAGTATGATATAATGACATGTAACTGCCTGAATTTGAACGTGCTTTCATTGATTTGTATAACTGTGCTAGGCATGTTGTATGTGATCAAAAGTAAGCTCTTTTCTTGACACACAAGTTTGTGATATGTGATCAATAATGCATAGTCCCAATAATCATATCAGAAAATGAATATCTTGTATCTGCTGCAGAATGAAAAGATAGAATCATCCATACTTGAATATCCTAGCTTTTTAAATTGCATTTTATAATACTGCAAAAATAATTAAATGGGAGGCATTTGGTGTATTTTTGCTGTAATTACAAATCCCAGAGGGAACCTCGTATCATTCCATTAAATGCAAGGTGAATTCCAACATCCTGGTAATCGATAAAATGATGTCTGTTTATTTCCCATCCGAGTACTGCAAAATGTGACGTATTCGTCATAAGAAAGCAAATCCTGCATTATGATAGCTCTCAATATCGGAAGTACATCAAGGAAACGTCCAAAAGACAACATAATGATGAAAGGTCTGTGATCATGTAAGTCCAAATCTAAACGCATGTGAAATTATGATGAATTATAAATGATTATTCCAACGAGAGTGTCTACAAAATCAATAGACCTGCCAATGATTAACATGAATTACAATTACGAAAGCAAATATTAATCTACGGTACACGTGTAGAGAAATATCGTTTAATTGTGCCAGTGTTTCCAGAGCTGGTTACAGAGTTGGAATCTGATCGCCATCAACACATTGGACATTGATTGCGAATCATACAATTGTGAGTAAGTTATTTATTTGTTATGGACAAAGAGTAATGCAATGATAGCTTATGAATATCAATTTCACAATATTTTAGTAAATTCATTGGCTGGTACCAAATATTTTTGTTTTTTACTAAACACAAGTACACTTCTATATTTAATTGCTTTCGATGTGTTAAGTTGCTCGGTAACACGTGTACAGTTTGGGTGGATAGCAGTTAAGGTATACAGCTAACCAATAATTTGTCTATTATTTCATTATCTGTCTATCTATCTCTCTCCCTATCTATCTATCTATCTATCTATCTATCTATCTATCTATCTATCTATCTATCTATCTATCTATTTATCTATCGGTCATATTTGTTGTCTATCTATCTATCAATCTATCTATCTATCTATCTATCTATCTATCTATCTATCTATCTATCTATCTATCTATCTATCTATCTATCTATCTATCTATCTATCTATGTATGTATGTATGTATGTATGTATGTATGTATGTATGTATGTATGTATGTATGTATGTATGTATGTATCTATCTATCTATCTATCTATCTATCTATCTACCCACTTTTCGGTTAGGACAAGCTGTTCCTCACTGTACACTCTCGTATGTATAGTGACAAGTAGGAACGATTAATATAGTCAGTTTGATTTTAATGTTATGCTTTATTACCTAAGATCCAGAAAGGGTTCAATAGACTCAAACCCGCCAGATGAAGTCTAATTGACAGAAACGATAGCGTCTTGAGCATTATAACTTTGGTAGTATGTTTATAATATTATATGGATTTTACTATATCTATTTGTCTATCTAATTAATCTATCTATCTATCTATCTATCTATCTATCTATCTATCTTTTTGTCTGTCTGTCTGTCTATCTGTCTATCTGTCTTATCTATCAATCTTATTGTACAGTAAACGTGACAATATTTGGTATTTGGTCATTTGCTACGTCAACTTCAATATCTGCACTGTATAGACCTTATTGGATCTAATTGGTAATTACATCCATTGCCTTCACGACTTAATGCTTACAAAAGAAACTCTGTACACCGCTCCTTAAAAAGAAATTATATATAGGTCATGAATTCAAGCTGCATCCAAAATAAAAAGAAAATGATGTATCATTCTCATCATACTCGTCAGTTTTCCTTGATTTTGATACCTATATAGATCTATTTTGGACTGTATACCAGCAATGAAAAAAACCCGGATAAGCGACAGAACACTTTAATAGATAATTTATTATCCGATTGGAGAAAACATATAATGGTTAAATTCGTTGTTTTGGTGGTACAAACAATCAATAGTGACTAATTCGTGTTTAAAAGAATACTGATCGACAATTCATATTCAGGATCATAGATGAAATGTCGTGATTTGCCTTACTTAGTAAGACTGGTTTGGACAATATTATCGAACATTAGAAAAGAATGATTTTGTTTTGTCCTTTATGTTTTACATTTTGTCTGACTTGAGATTTTTTCAGTTGTTTTTTAACACCCGTTCGTTAATTTGATAAATATAGTCTCACACACGTAAATTGATGTCGTTAGATTGCTACTTTTGGACAGTACAGACACAAAATAGCCACGATATTCACAGTTTCAGGTCGATATTTGAAATTCTAAACTATAACCGTGTGATATATGAACTAATCAAAATGTATTGCGTATATAAATGTGTGATTGAATGAACTAATGATAAAATAATTTTGCAAGTGTAATGACAGTAGTGATTTGCAGTTATAGACCTGATACTTGATCACAAGGATTTAATGCAACACTTTTTTGTGACAGCTACTCTCTGGGGTGGAAAGTTGTGCGATCCAATAACAGTCTGTGCTATACTAATGAAACGTTACTTTGATATGCTACACTATCTGGATTTCACAATATTAAATGCAAAATTTCTCGCATTCAGTAGTGTAATATCAGGTTTACATTTTCATATTGGAATAATATCCAAGACGCGAATTTCAACAGATAATTGATATAGTGTACACATGAGATTTATTGATACTAATCTTTCTATCTATCTGTGTGGAGTTCATGGTATGTATCCTGATAATCATTCAAATATTAATGGAATACATTTCAGAATGACATAATTGTAATGTTGTATGAGTTGTATGAACACTAATCGTCATCGTTGACAATGCTGTTTTATATTATTTCAGTTTCAAGTGGCAAAAACTAAACACAGGCACATTCGGGACACTTGATATTTGAAAATCTATAAACCAAGTATTCGATTTCACGACCGAAAGTTTACATTACTAATACAGGTCCTAATTCCTTTCCAAAATGACAACAGCGTGGGTTATGAACATTATCTTGACCTTTGAAATTTAAAATTTTTATCTTATACGAATAATTGATCTATCACAAAATGACCAACACGGCACCTTTTGGCAAACTTTTAAATTATGACGTCATAATCAAATGGCTTGTCAAACGCTTGTGTGAATATGACATCACAGTCGAATGACGTAAAAAAAGCACATGGACTGCTATGTGTCACACACTTGGCGATAGGTCAATTAGGAAGAGAACGCTTAGTTTTAACTTTGTATTGCTTCTAGGTGTGTTTTTATAGAATAATATAGTATAATTACAAATGATTGGGTGGGACCGAACTTTCAGCGTCACAAACACGATATTGAGCGATAAATACGTAATGTGTATATCACAAAACATAAGCAAGAATATAAGTAGCGCGTTCTGGTGTTCCACTAATTGATTATTTGTTTTCTGGTTCAAATCTGAACTATTTGTGCTCTCTGCTGTATGGAATTATATGTCGAATCTACTGTACAAAAACTGCAATCATCATCATCATCATCATCATCATCATCATCATCATCATCATTGTATCATAAATAACGTTATGTACGTTAAACACCAGAGTAACGTTATATAGTAGTTTGTCAAAATAATTTCTTAAACACAAGTAAAAATAGCATAGACCATCTCACTTACGTAATAACATTGTTGAAATGTGTTTTGCAATGCGATTCTCTTTAGTTAATGTGTGAGCGAATTCCATCGCTTTACGCAGTTTTGAATTAAATCGATATTTATGAAATCAACGCTTATTGTTTTGTGTTACACCTCTGAATAGCGTTCACATACGTGTCAATGCATTGCTCGTTGATTGTAGTTCTGTCGGTGTTTATTGTCTTGGTGTATGATCTTCACAAGATATCAATAGATATGCTTACCTCAGAAACAACACTGACCCAAAGAACTTGCGTGCCTCAAGCCATATCTAATCACATACAAAGTTACTTTATTTTCACATAAGACTTTTCATTGGATCAATAATGCATGGCTCTGTTTTACAATAACTAAACATCCAGCAGTTCTCGTGTCAGGGGAATTCTCGCGAAGATGAATATTGCATCTGTTATTTCAGTATCATGATTTTCAAATTCGACTGCAAGAGAAAAGGAATGCGTATTGAATAACATTTTGTTGTCGATAACTAGATCAATATTAGAGACCATCTTAATGATTTTATTGTGAACTCATTTATTTTTATTACAAACCTTCCTAGGTTGTCGTGTATATACCAAGCATTTTATTTTACACCAAATTCACATCAGCTGTGAAAATATTTTAAAAACATTTTATATATATTCTTGCATAAGAGCAAACTTAAACAATGCCAATTTATCTTATATAATGACTCATATTCACGCAATACAAAAATGCATATTCGATCTCTACGTGCTTTTATTGATCGATAGAGACCATTAAAATCAAAATATACTTAAATTCCAGTCGGTAATGTTGCACATTGCAATCAAATGGTGAGCAATTTAATATTTCAAGTGCGGGGGTTGTAGTTGTACTGCATTGCAATATTATACCGAGTATCGATTAAGAACCCTGCACTTCCATTGATTGAAGTAATAACAAAACGCCCAAGATCATATATTGAGATAGATATTTTGGACGACTTTAAGTACTTGTTTTAGGCTTATCTTTTTGTGTTCACTGTGTTGACCTTGATGATAAAGAAAGATTAAGGCACGCGGTGAATGCCAAGGGGAAGTCTGTGTACCTGCACGATTCTAATTAGATGTAAAATGTCCTACCAAACTTAACATGTATGCCTAGGTAATCTAGGTATTTGACGGACAATTCAAAATTAAAGGAGCATTATTGATATCGGGAATTGGACAGAATGTGGGTAGATGTAACTTAAGGATACGGAACATGTGCAAAGGAGGTAAGTGAAAATTAGTTTCTAATTAGTTTTCGAATTTTAACAACGTACCAAGCTACCTTTCAGGTAATATATTCTGACATCATATTAAATACCGTAGCTATTCAGATACCATTGTATATGCATCAATATTGAAGCATAGAATATTTGCCAATCGTGTTTGTCCTTCAAAAATTATAACATCATCATTCCCATTACCGACCCGGTAGAAGTTCATTTCATTAATTTGAACCTGGTTACCCGAATTACCGGAAAGATAGCAAAGGACTTCATTATTTCCGAAAACACCATTAAAATCGAATACAAATACGTATACAGTGGGACCTCACTATTAAGACGACCTAACTGACTGACTCAAAGTGGTCTGATTAGTGTGGTGTCACAGTGGGACTTCACTCTTAAGACCACCTAACTGACTGACTCAAAGTGGTCTGGTTAGTGTGGTGTCACAGTGGGACTTCACTATTAAGACCACCTAATTGACTGACTGAAAGTTGTCTGATAAGTGTGGTTTTTTTTTTTTTTTTTTTTTTTTTTTTTTTTTTTTTTTTTTTTTTTTTTTTTTTTTTTTTTTTTTTTTTTTTTTTTTTTTTGTAGTATGTTTACCGTGGAACCTCGTTATTAAGACCACCTAACTGACTGACTCAAAGTGGTATGATGAGTAAGATGTTACAGTGGAACCTCGTTATTATGACCACCTAATTGACTGACTGATATTGGTTTGATTAGTGAGGTGCTACAGTGTGACCTCACTATTAAGAACACCTAACTGACTGACTCAAATTGGTCTGTTTAGTGTGGTGTTACAGTGGGACTTCACTCTTTAGACCACCTAACTGACTGACTCAAAGTGGTCTGATTAGTGTGGTATGATATTACGCAACTTTTGATTTTGTAACCATTTCAAGTAAAGATTTCGATAGTTTGCAGTTCCTCTGACTTTGTTATAAATATTTTCCCGTTACAATGGGGATTCTCCGGTATATCGCGGATGACACTGAATTACAATAAATTTACGTTAAAAGATATATCGATACTTAATTTTTCATTAAGAATTAATATCTTATTTATTCAATCGATAATATCAACTACTAACAACTTCCCTAAACACAACGTGATTTGTCAGAAGAAATTCGAGCTGACGAAAGAATAAAATAACAACAAGGCAGTATTGTGTATACCTTTGACTATATTCAGGCTTATCTTTCATATCTGACTAAAATTGTCATTTTTAATTATCTTTTCGGTAACTTTTTTGGTCTTTTCAGTAATTACTTAGTCTCTCTGGAAAATACCGGTCTTTCCTGTTATACAGATAACCGATCTGAACCTTTCATTAACTCATTTGAGAGATTAAGACACCGATGTACTGTACACATCTATCAAGATAAAACGGTACATTTTACAAATGGAACAAGTCCAATACAAATAATAACAGGGTTCAAAGGCCACCCGTCTGAACAAAATATTAGAAATATAGGTTTACCATGATAAAATGGCAGATCCGGGTTCTGTCTTAAAGCAAAACAATATTGTCTATTTCCAAACAAATAGGTAGTGTACAGGTAAAACATCTTACCTCACTTTAATTTCAAGTGACACCTTATCTTGGTAGAACTATATCACATTAGATTTTCATTAGGTTGATGATTATAGCATAGTATACCGACCGTAATATTTTATATTATAAAACAAGACAACATGAAATTACAATATTTTAAAATGTTTCTTTAATTCTTTTGTCCTGTCCTTGTTTACTATGTACGTGAATATATATATATATATATATATATATATATATATATATATATATATATATATATATATATATATATATATATATATATATATATGTGTGTGTGTGTGTGTGTGTGTGTGTGTGTGTGTAAAGCACAAATAACACTATAATATTATGATTTACTATGGACCTTGGATCAGACATGATACTATATGCGTAAATAAATCATACATAAAGCACAAATGCAGAAATAACATGGTAACTACAAACTCACCATGTCCCGGCTGGGGTTCAAACCCTTGACCTACGGCACCAATCACCTGGCTCTCAAGCACGACGTCCTAACCACTTGGCCATCTACGCATTCACAAAAATGAATGTTTCGATAGCGGTGATTAGAATTCCGAACATGAGAACTCGGAGATAGAGGTGAAAGATGTTAAATCCGAACGTAAATGGCAATGGATCGATTATATATATATATATATATATATATATATATATATATATATATATATATATATATATATATATATATATATATATATATATATATATATATATATAAGCAATTACATGATGTACAATTGCTTGAGATTGACTCATTGTTTGATCGTAATAATTTGCATTTTTATTGTTTTTACAGGATTCAATAAGATTAAGAATTTTCAATGTGTATTTTGTTCGGATGGCTTACGTTGATCACATACCTGCTCTACTTTGACATGCAAAATGAAATTGTTACATGATCGCCAGTTCCGACGATGTATCTGCAATAAACATGTTATCGTCCACGCCAGTAAGTCAGAATCAACAAAATACAACGAATAAAACTATATTACTGGCTTGTTCGTCATCTTACATTTCAGAATGTTTATTTACATTTATAAAGGAAAAATAACATAACACTGAGCTGGAGATAACTTGTGTCATTATCATTATCATTATCATCATCATCATCATCATCCATCTTATAATGTAAATATTTATATATGAAAGGGAGGAGGGAATTGTTACTGTGATAAAACAATTTTAACTATTTTTAAATACCTAAAAATTGCTGATCAATGTATGATGAACAAGCGGCTCACTCGAATGCTATAGAGATGCTTCATTTGGGATCTATCTAAAACATTGCCATATATAATGGTGAAAGCTCATGTTCAAGAATATTGTAGCTGTCTCATAACAGAAAGGCTCATAGAAAAAGACAACATTATGTAAAGTAGGGTAGTTTACTGCATATTCCTCCTTTCTATCAAACATTTGACAAAACCTAAATGTTTTAAAAACCTAAAACATTGCGGAAAAAGATCCATTCTTTCACCTTGACTTTTAGTCAATTGACATTCAAATTTAAATTTTAGGTAGATATATAGGTCCTAAAGGAAGTCAAAACAAACAAAATTAGAAACTTCACTCACTGTTTAGTTCCATTAGTTTATTTTGTATTTAAAAGACGTTATATGGTTTTGAAATAGACGACAGTCCGCGTTTGTTACCCAAACAGTCTCTTCGTTTTGTGTGGTATTTCTTTAGAAACTGGTAACCCGAAGGTAAAAAACCAAACAATGCAATCCTATCGGCACAGTACATAATCACTGAGTGAAAGCAACCATTGTGCCGAGGAATGATCAAAACTGATTGGTAGCAATGTCAATGATGGCCTGAATATCAGCCGGTAGCTGTGGCTAAACCTGGTCGGAGAGGTTCAGTATAATTGGAATATATTGGCGTCGGGCAATCTCAAAACTGAATTCAGCTGCGATGGCTCTGTACTCCAAGAATAGATGCTGAATTAATGTGTTCTAATTATACAATACATCAGATTTCTGTAATTAAAGTGAAATCGATAAATCTTGCGCTGTATGAATTATGGAAGCTATACGAGCAAGCCAAAGAAATGCCATTACCGCAAATACATGAACGTCATATCTGCCATCAGTTTAAATATCAATAAATAATTCCTCAAAATCTTCTGTTTTCTTTTCTTTTCTTATTTTGTTATAATTACTTTATTGTTATGTGTTTACACTGACGGATGGGATATCTGAAAAAATCATGTGGGCTTCGTTGAAGCTGTTGAAGGAGACAGATAGAAAGAATTGTCATGTCAATTCAAATAGATCTTTAAAGGGACATTAGCTGTTTTTTTAAATTTGTTTTACCTGTTTTACTACTTAGAATGATATATTCTAACAAAAAACAGATAAACACAGTCATCAAAATTCTTCAATTCTTATATATTTTGTGAAAATTGCTTGAGAAACCCAGATTTGGCACTTTTTCAATTACAACTGATTAACTCAACCTTACTATTTGTATATGAATACCACACTGGACCTGACCTTATTTCAACACAACCGCCAGCCAATTCAGACAGCGCGGCTCAGTACTCCCAAGAATAGATGCTGAAATTATGTGTTCTAATTATATACAAAAACATCAGATTTCTGTAAATTAAAGTGAAATCATAAATCTTGCGTTGAAAGAATTATGTGAAGCTATAACTAGCCAGCCAAAGAAATGCCCATTACGCAAATACATGAACGTCATATCTGCCAATCAGTTTAAATATCAATACATAATTCCTCAAAATCTATCTGTGTTTACTTTTCTTCTTAATTTTGTTATAATAACTTTATTGATTATGTGTTTTACACTGACTGATGGGATATCTGAAAAAATCATGTGGTCTTCGGTTGAAGTATTGTTTGAAGGAGAACAGAGAAAAACGGAAGCGTAATCTCACCTAAAAACCAACACAAAAAAACAGAGGTTAACAAACAAGGAACTTTCATAACAACACACAAACTAGAAAAATACAACTAAAGCCCAACATACAATCCACAACCACAAAAAACTCAACCAAAAACACCAGCCAACTACATCCCACCAACAAAACCCAATATCAAACCCACATATCCAAAATCAAACAAAGACCCAAAACAACAAAAAAACACACCACTCCCAAACCCAAAAGAAAAATAAATACAAAGAACTCACAAAAAAAACACACTCCACAACGCACAACTCAAAGCCTCCCCACACCACCTACTGAAACCCCCCCCCCAAATCAAACCACCCCAAATACCCCAAGTCACCTCTACAACACTCACAAACCGAACCAACATCTACACCCAGCAGTGTACCACCCCCCCCCGAATCACAACACTCCCTACACCACCAACATCTCCACATCCCCAACCAACCACACCCCGCCGACACATCCTACCCCCCACACCACCCCACCTCAAGAACCCAACCCCCATAACCCAGCACCACCATCCAACTTCATACCAGGATCAGGAGAGGTGATTCATTTAAAATTGGAATATATTGGCGTCGGGCAATCTCAAAACTGCATTCAGCAGCGATGTGCTCTGTACTCAAGAATATAGGGCAGCTGAAATAATGTTTGCTATGATATTATACAACTACATCAATTTCCTGTAATTAAAGAGAGAAATCGATAAATCTTGCGCCTGTATAATGAATAAAAATGGAAGCATACGAGCAAGCCAAAAGAAATGCCAATACCGCAAATACAATGAACGACTTAACTGCCCATCCCGTATAAATAGTCACTAAATAATTCCTTCAAAATCTTCTGTTTTCTTTTTCTTTTCTTATTTTTATAATTAACTTAATGTTATGTGTTTAACACAGACGGTTAGGAATATCTGAAAAAATCATGTGGCATCGTTGAAGCTGTTGAAGAGACCGGAGACAAAACAAATATAACGCCACAACAACAAACACAAGCTACCAAATAAAAACCAAAAATCACCTCATACGAACTAGCAACAAAAATACAAAGAAAAAAAAAACAAAAAAAAAAACAAAAAATACCCTAAAAACACAACAAGAAACCCATATCACTAAAAAGACAAGAATTAAAACAAAAACGACCTAAGCAACAAAGCACCCGCAACTAACCAAAAAAACAACCAAAACAAAGATCCAATCCCAAAACAGCAGAGCCAGACAAGCACAAAATAAAGCAAAAGACTAAGAACACACAACCATCAAAAAAAAATCACACAACCCAACAAAGAAACATCCCAAGCGAAACACAAAAATAAACGCTTACAACAACCAATATTAAATAAACAAAACCCCACATAAAAAGAAAAAAAACAATAAGAAAAAGCAACAAAACGACAACAAACCAAACGACAACAGCAAAAAACACCACAAAAAAAAACAATTAAAAAAAAACATCAATAAAAACACCATCACGCCAGCACCTAAAATAGAACACCCACAGAAAACAACAACCATATACCACCACCCACAAAATAGCAAAACAAAAACCATACAAAACACAAACTAAAAGCCCCAACCTACGCTAATCATCCGTCACCCGAACAAACACAAAACACCAACCACACCCCGCGACACAATCAAAACAACCCACCACACTACCACACCCCAACGTCAACAAACCAGTTAACGCCTCCAACCAAACCCCCCCCCCCTCAGCCCCAACCCTAAAACCAATGTCCCCCACCCATGCACGTAAACCAACAAAAAAAAACACAACAAGACACGAGAAAACCACGGCCCAATAACCACAAACAACCACCCACCACACTCCAAGTCCCCTACACAACCACTCCGAACCCAACAAGCCCATTCCGCGCCACCACCACCCACCCCACAACCCCCCCCCCGCCCCAACCTCGCCCCACCCCCCCGCCCCCCTCCACCCCCCCTCACCCCGCCACAGGACAACCACCCCCCAACCCCCATCCCACACCACTCCCACCACCCCCTTCCCACCAACTCCCCCACATCCAGACCCTTCCACCCATCCAAAAAAAGACACACATCACACCTCCCACGCCAAACTCACATCAGCAAAACAAAAAGCACACCCCAAGTTACAAGCACCGAACAACCCTAACTCGCCACCAACCCAAAAACACTCCCACACCGACGCCCCTATGCCGAGCCCACAACCCTACCCATCCACCCACCCAAATACGCAACTCCCCCACTCAGACGCCTCCGCATCCCACACGAGATGGCCCTAGCGCAACCTCCCACAATACACCGCCCCACACACACCCCCCAGCCCAACCCCCCCATCTCGCAACAACCATTAACCGACAACCACCCCCCCCCCCGCCCGACAAAACCTCTTCCAAAACAAACCCCACAAAATCCAACGGTACGCCGACACAAACAGAAACCCCCACCCAAGAACACACAAAACTCCCGCCCCCCCCTCAACACTCCCAACCCAAACCCCGCCACGCCCCAACAACCAAACACCCACCACACCACACTCAACGACCCCACCCAACCCCAAACCAACAAAAGCCATCCCACCTCCAAAAACAACGGCTAACACAACTCATAAAAAACAACACCACCCCGACATCAGCAACCAACACAAAAAAAAATGATTAACAAAATTACAGAAAACCCTGACACCATCCAACAAGCTCCGCACCTACAAACACTCAATAACCGGAAATTATCAAAAACGGCTTCAACCCCCACAACACCCCCACCCAACCCTTCACACACGGCACAACCCCCTTCCGACTCCCCCACCCCTCACCCCCCCCACCCACCCACTCCCATTCCGCCCCCCAAAACCCCCACACACTACTCTCCCACCTACGACACCAACCCGAAAACCCCTACCGCCCAGCCCGCCACTAACAAAAAATATATATGACCCCTTAACCCACGAATTGCATACCACAACAACATACACCTCCTCCCACAGTACCCACCAACACCCCCACCCCCACCCCACCCCGAACCCCCCCCCCACCCGCCCTACCCCGACCGACCACCACCACTGCACCCCCAACCACTCCAAACAACCACCCCAACACCCCCCCCACCCCCTCCCACCCCCACCCAAAAGTACCCGTCCAACCACACCACCACCACCTAACAACCAATACCCGCCCTCCACCCCCCACCCACACCCCCCTCACCCCTCCACCCCCCCACCCACCCTCCACCCACTAACCCCTGCCCCCCCCCCTCCGCAATCACCACCCCAACACCTCGCCACCAAACCACACCCCCTGCCCACAATCCCGCACCCACAAAACGCACGAAGAGTATCAACACCTAACCTATCGAACCCAAACACCCCCTAAATCCACTCAACCCCAACACAACGCACCCCCAACCCACCACTGTAGACAGCCACCACCAACAACCCTCTACAACCCTTAGAACAAAGAAATAAAACACACAAAGAACACCTAAAAAACAAGAAAACCACAAAAACCGACCCTAAAACAATGAACCACCAAAAACATAAAAAACACAAACATATCCGCTAAAAAATAACAAAGACCCCCTAAAACAACACTAAACCACAAAAAAACACACACATAACATATAAACAAAGCGCTCCAAAAGCACGCACACACCCCTCTCCCTCCCCCACACCCAATACCTAAACACACCCAACACCACTACTTACCCTCCCCCCACTCTCCACCCAAACCCACCCCCGACCACATCACCAACACCTCCCGCCCAAGAACCACCCCCCAACAACATGCGACCACTCACCCCACCAAACCCCCCAAAACAGACGACCCCCAAGCCACCCAACACCAACACACCGTCTCACCCCACAATCAAAACCCCCCAACACCAATCCCACACCCAACCATCCACCAATCCCAAATCACACCACAGAGAACAAATACACCAAACTCGTCACATCCCAAACCACAAACTACACCAGCACACAACAAAAACCAAACAAAAACCCCTACTCAACAAAACATTAACAAAACAAGTCAAAACAAAAACACCACTCACACCCACCCACCCCCCAACCCCCCCAAAACCCCCAAAAACAACGCCCCCCATCACCACTCATACCAAAACTAAAACCAAAACCTACACCCGCCCCCACTAGCCTCCCCAAAACCCACCTACTTGACATACACCTACCACCCCACCCCAAACACCACACCCACTCATAACCCCCCCTACCACAAACAAAAACAAAAAGCACGAAACCCATCAACCACACATCCCCCCCCCCACATCCACTGAAAAAGCACGAAACCACTAAGCCATTAACAGCAGACACATTCCCCCACACGCACCAAAGCATCACACCCCAAACGAAACCACACCACCCACACCACAAACCCACACACGCACCACCCATAAACCAACCCCCCGCCCCACCATTCCCAGCAGCTCCTCACCCCCAAAACCCCCCGGGCCCCTCCCTCCCCAACCCCCCAACCACGACCCGAAAACCACCGCCCCCCGCCCCCCACCCCCCTCGCCGCACCCCCCGACCCCTATCCCCCCCACGTAACCATCGAATAGCCAGAGCCACACACACACCACCCGCCCCCCACGCCCGCACCACAGCACCACGACCCCAGTCCCCCACCCCACACACGACCCCCCCTCGCAACCCGCCCGCCTTCCCCCCCACACGTGTACGGGATCGCCCCAACCCACGCCACCAACCCCCGCTCCAGCCATCAGAGCACCCCTCCCCCCCGCCGCCCCCACCCCCCACACCAACCCCCGCACACCGATCCCCACATAGACCTCCAGCACGAGACCCTAACCCCAACCAACATCCTGATACCCCCCCAGCTCCTCCACACAAACACCACAACTACCGCCGCGTGAAACTCCACACCACACGCAAACCCCTGCCTCCCCCCCCTACAACCCCGCGAGCATCTGTGCCACAAGCAAAGACCAGACACTTCACATCGATCTATTCAAAGGACCTTACGCAGTAAGTATATCAATTTGTTATACTGTTTTTACTACATCGCATGATCAAATCTAACAAAAAACAGATAGCACCCATGTCATCCAAATTCGCTTCCAATCTTTAAATATTAATGTGAAAATTGCTTGAGAACCCCCAGATTTGGCCACAATTTTCAATTACAACTGATTAACTCAACCTTACTATTTGTATATGAATACCACACTGGACCTGACCTTATTTTCACAAAATATATAGGTGTATCAGATTTTTTATGCCTGTGTATAGTCCTTTTTTATTTATATCAAGTAGTAAAAGTAAAAAGAATCAAGTAATTCAATTTGGTAAACACAGCACATGTCCCTTTAAATCAGTAATGTGGATGTTTGGACCATGTAAGTTTTCATTTTATGTAAAAGAGATTCATATCGTTGGATTAAATTTATTAATTTATAATCCACAACACAGTAAGTATTTTAAAATTGTATCAATGAATACCAGGGTTTCCAGTGATATGGATTTTGAAATGGATTACTTCACAAATGATAAAGAATTCGTTACATTCCATGTGAATACAAATTATTGTGATACATTTTAGAACCTAATTTGAGAAAATACAAAGACATATTCTCACTATCAAAATATTTGCATTATATAAACTTTATAAAACAATTTGAAATTTGAAATATATGATTTTTTGACTAAATTGGTAAGTTTTACCTTTAGAAATATTTCCGAATATTTAATTGCCTGGTCATTTGTCATTGAGATACACATTTCTCCAACAATGATAGTGAATACTCTAAACTTGATACACAAGAGATGCTGGGATTCCGAGATGTAAATGTTAAATGTTGTCTTGGAGACCAACCGATTCCATACTCATAAACTGGGCCCATTTATTACCCGCTCCGAGGCAGGCTTCAGTCGTCGACGATTTTTATCAATTAACAATGACAATATTAATACAGTATTATTTTTTTGTCGAAATAAGCACATTGGAAAAGCAAACATATTACTTTCCTCTACATGTTCGATTGCTTCGTCAGAGTGTACAAGTGTAGTGGCGCTTAAAAGCCATGGGAAATACGGACGACTCAAGAATGAAACACACATACACTAAGACATCTCTCTATGGTCGCAGAGGAGGCGAGTGGGAATGGCTTTAAATAGCTACACCGCTCGTTAAATCAAGCAAACACAAGCAACCTAGCTTTGAGTCACACTTCTAACCTGACAGTAAATTAAATAACAAAACTTGATGACATCGACATTCTTATCGTCAACTATCGACATAAAATAGTACATTCATGAGGTATTCGATTAACTCTAGTCTGCTCACCCTACGATCATTGCATAAAGTGATATTACTTAGTGGTCAGTTATTGTGACAAGGTGAATAATCTCGTTATGAGTAAATGAGAAATATCTTTCGAGCTTTAAGGATCAAAACGTACGTATTGAAACGATCTCAGTGATATTTACCCCACATACTGATCGAGTGTACATTTATGAATATTTTTAATGTGAAATGTAAGGGAGATTTGTCTAAATTTATTGTAAATTAGAAAGAGTTGAGAAAAAATAATTGTTAATTCACAATATTTCCCTCTTTGATTGAGAATGCAATGCAACACACTTTTAATTTGTAAAATTAAACACATGTACGTTCTTGAAAAAAATGAATCAAATTTATGGTAGGATGAAAATGATCCTATTTTCGATTTTTTGAACAAGATTATGTGTTTTATTTATCTAAATGAAGTCTCCTTTTCTTGATGTGCAAGACATTTGACAAATCAGATGAGCTAGAGATTAACTACACATCTGAATTATTCGATAACGATGAAATATACGTAAATCAGGTTCACCGATACAAAGGATTGTGTATAGTGTCATGAGAGGATAATACTAACAAATTCAGAACATTTTATTGACATATATACATAAGTAAATGTAAATATTTGGGAACTTTGTTTTAATTTTAGAAAAAGCATACACTTTGACTTACCGGCATTAGACCTAACTTCTCCATGACACCTGATTCCACCTCTGAATATTTAAGAGTCTTGTACTTGTATATTATTTTGGCTAACACTTTGATATCGGTTATTTCATATCTTAACACCACAATTTAATTCTTTGTCGCTATTTAGAAGTAAAGTGCTCGTACATTTGCAACAGACTGTACATTAATCTTCTTTTTACGAGATTTCATGACATCAGTGATCTCAACGATAAATCCAATTTGCTTGTTAGATGATCGAGTGCTGTTAAATATGTGAAATATATGGCAACACTCGAATTTATCGATAAAACAGAATGCTAATCAATGTAATTAAACCGCCATATTAACATTGAATACCTTACTTTACTTCTAAAAAGAAAATGAAAACTTCTGAAAAGGTAATATGACAGGTGTAAGTAATTTTATGTAATGTTCATTGCATTGAAGGGCTTACAATGACCTTTCATCAATGTATTCCAATACTCCTTGATACCAAATTAATAAAAGTACTATAGTAATTTCTAAAATAAATTAAAACAAAAACATAATTGAAGATCATGATGTACCGCAAATGCATTTATTCTTTTGAATTACCTTATCGTTTTTTTCTGGACATAGAGCCGACTGGATGCAAAGTTACTGAACAACAATTATAACACCTACTGGACTTGTTTATTATCTTGTAACGGTGCTCAGGTGCAAGAATAAATATTTTATTGGGAAAATGTATAACTTGGAGAATTACTCCTGGTGGTGATGAGAAGAGTTAAAGTACTCGTGACCACACAAGACGAGTTTTATGGTGCTTAAGAGTGTCCTTATGGATTATAATATTATGTGGAAATGACGATTATTCTATAAAATATAACACGGAAACAAACAACTTAGGTGAACAGTTATAATGAACTATCTATGTGCTATCCATGATATCTAGGTCAGAGGTCATGGTGATAGTGCGGTATCGATCGAGAAGGGGTTAGTTTTTTGTGTGAGAGATACTTTTTATACCTGGACTTTAAACCTCAAATAATGCATAGTGATTCCATAACACTGGCAACAGATTACAACAGATTCGTTTCAGTCATCTACGTCAAAATTTTGGATTACTGATCAATTCAGTTTATCCGATAAATATAACCAAGATATTGACGAATTTCATAATTAACAACCATTCATGTACGTATTGATCAATAATTAATTACAAGAATAAAGATATATATATATACATATTCATTTATATATATATATATATATATATATATATATATATATATATATATATATATATATATATATATATATATATATATATAATTTTTAAATAAGCTGTATAGTTTGATAGATTTATAGACTTATAGATGCAATAATTATGCATGAGGTTGACTAATTCAATAAAAGTCAGAAAGTACGCAACACGGATGTAAGCATGTGCGCATGTGCTTTCATGACTTTTATTACAGTATCGTGCGAAGCGAGTTTCAATACCGAACGAAAACAGAAAGTCAGAAGCAAGCTTTAATTAAATAAACAGGATTTTATTACTGCCAACAACGTGTCGAAGGCACCCAAGGGTTATTGCTGTCCGAGAATTCTTTACCTGTTTTTCGCAAGATTTTCCCTCGCTTTTGTGTAAATTTATTTAACTCCTTCTTGCATATTTTACTAATTAAAATATCTGAAGGAATTTTGCGTTTTTTTAATTTACGTCTTGTTCTTTTTATATCGAATCCATAGACATTAAACACACGCCCATAATCTTTTTGAAAGATCTGGAAGGCAAACTTCGCGCGCAATATGAATGTTTGTAGAAAGCTGAAAGCTGGTATAAAATGTGTATGTTTGTAGAAAGCTGGTATAAAATGTGAATGTTTGTAAAAGAAAAGCTAAAAAGCTGGTAAAAAATGTGAATATTTGTAGAAGCTGAAAGCTGGTATAAAATATAAAAGTTTGTAGAAAGCTGAAAGCTGGAATAAAATGTGATTGTTTGTAGAAAGCAGAAAGCTGGTATAAAATGTGAATGTTTGTAGAAAGCTGAAAGCTGGCAAATGACGTATTTGACCCACTGAGAAACTGAGGCCAGTCACAATTGCAGGCATTTCAATTTGTTCCAGTTAGTTCATCATTGTCATGTCCAACTTTTTTTACTCTTTCGACATACGTTTATTGTCAAATCAAGTAACAGAAAAATGAAACATAGTATGGTAAAGGTTAAACAAAATGATACCCTGGATAAACTTAATTATATATTGGGTTGTAAAATGTCAGAGGGGTTAAACAAGAATTACAAGATATATAGAATAAAGACAAAGAAAAGATGAGAAAGGAACAACATGGAACAAGAAATGCACTGCACTAACGAGAACATTATAAATTCATACAAATATTATAAACATAATACCAAAGTTATAATGCTCAAGACGAAATCGTTTCTGTCAATTAGACTTCATCAGTTGAGCTCGAGTTTGAAAAGTATGTGTATTTTCTAAAGAGAAAGTGGTATCATACAAGGCCAAACAATATGTCTAAAAATATAGCCGAAATCCGTCTAAGAGTAACCACTGTAAAAAAATGATTATATATACCCAGATGAAATAACATTTTTAAGTGTCCTTGTACTTTTACATAAATGTTTGGATATAAGACAGTAAGACAAAAGAATATTGTTCATGGAATATGTTCTTTTCATAAAATCTACAACAGGCGCATATTTACAATTGATTTTGTGGCCTCCGTGATCCAGTGGTTGGAGCATCGCGCTTTGAACCACGAAATCTCTCACTAGTACTTCTGGTAAGCGCAGGTTCGAGCCCCGCTGAAGCCTAAGCTTAATACTTGTGAGAATGTTTGCCAGTTTACTTTTGTACAGCCGGTGGTCTCTTCCCGTATACATTGTAACCGGGTTTTCCCCTTTACCATTAAAAATGGCCGCCACCATATAACTGAAAAATTGTTGAGAGTAGTGTGAACACTATTCAAAATCAAAAACAAAGGATTGCTGTATTGTTATGTAGGCTATAGAAAATGTGCCAAATTTTCACTTCGGAAGGAGGAAAACATTCGCAAAGATTTCATTGTATATAATTTGCTTGCACATGAAAGACATAAATATCGAGCAAATGAGAAACATGACGTCTTCAATATGATATATGATTAAGATCGCATGCTATATACCATTTAAATATGTTATATTTCATTCCAAATGTCATTCAACGGAGACGGATAAGCCAAAAATGTGCGTCATAGCATATTTATATTTGCATATCCACTAAAAGAAATAGACATTCATAAAACAGTAATATATATGATAATTTTTTATATGTGTATAATATTATGGTCCGACACGTCTCAGTTTGTATGGACATACCAACTCTAGGATTTAAATATCTGCATGCCCTTTCGTCTTGTATTGATATTTTATCTTCTAAATGTCAAATCGTGAATTTAAACTACCCAAAGGAAATATGTTGATGAAAACAACGGATTTGGTATCAATGCATGTTGAGCTGTTTTAGCCAATATTAAAATGAAGTAGGAAATATCTTTAATATTATTAAAACAGCCTTTTCTCCTCGTCAAAAATGTCTCATCAATCGCCTTCTCGTACTTATATATATTCACTTAATATCTTTAATGTCAAAAACCACAAAAAGTGTAAGCATAAATAGATAATGTACGTTAAATGAAATAAATCAGGCCCCTGTTTTCAGTTATTTTCATAGAGATAATACGTAAGTGCCAAATATTATTATAATGTCTGTGGTCAAAATATCGTCTTGACAACCGCATTACCCTTAACTCATCAACCCCTGAAAAACAATGGACTCTTCAGTAAATCAATGACTTAGACCAGTCCAAATGTGTCTTCAGGGGTGAATGAGTTAACTGTCTACAACTGATGTAAATATATGTTAAAGCAAATCGATGCTAATTCAAATGAAACACAAAGGATAAGAACACACGCACACCCTTATTCACGCGGTTTTGATGGTGTTGTTTCATTTTTTTTATTTTATGGGGAGGGGGATTGTACATGTGATAATGGCGAAGAATACGACTCAAGTTTAGTTAGATTTTAATTATTCTGTTGCTAATTATCTTCCAGAAATAAAATACCAAGCTACTGGCATTTCAACTTCTGCAATATTAATCATGAACACTTCATTTGCAAATCTTATAGGTATCTAAATATTGCTGAATATGTTTATGACAGATCGATAAATGTACAAACAAATTAATATATATATATATATATTAATACATAAATGAAATTCTCAAATTTTCAAATGTGAAAAATCTAATTTTAGGGACGACTTGTCCCTTTCTCGGGACAAAAAAGATAATAAAATATGGAATTCACACACATACACATTCATACACAAGTCTGTATAAATTTGTTATTTCTGAATTTGACGCTTATATATCTATATATGTATATATATGTGTTTCATACAAATGTAAGGCATAGGCATTCTTTACCATGATAGTATTATAGATAATATGAATGCAAAATCAAGTCTCTGTAATAACTTAACTAGGTATTTAGTTTGTTTTACTGTCGATAGCTTAAATAAGTTCACATTTTTCTTCAAATAGTTCAGCAGTTTACGACTTACGTGATTTTGACTGTAGTCATTATATTTATATTACAATTTTTTTTCTTCTTTGTTTTTTGTTGTTGATGTTGTAAGCCACATTCAGTGATTGTTCAGTTATATGATGACGGTCAGTTTTTAACGGTGGGGGAGATGACCGGTTATAACGTGTCCGGGAATAGTCCACCGATTGTCTGCAAGTAAACTAGGAAGCTTTTTCTCAAAATCAATGTAGGTGGCAGCGGACCTCGAACCTGTGGTGACCATTTTAATCAAGAAACTTCATGACACTTATATTACATCTTAATTGTTTATTGACATCCAATGTTATATATGCCAAAATAGCAACATAAAACAATGATATTGTTAAAGTGTTTATTGAGTCAATAAATAGTATTTACTTATGTTTACTGTATAGTAACATACACATGTTTATGACCATCTGTCCATGTGTTACGTCTAGTCATCAGTCTCATGCTATTGTTCTATATGTGTGGGTATATTTCTATGTGAACAACACCTTTGGGGAATTTATAATAGTCGGGTTCAACAAATCCTAGAAAATCGTTAAATAATTAAGAAGAAATTTAGCTGGGGAATATATTTTATTACAAATAAAGCTGGATTTCAACCATATATATCTTTGTGGTTCGTTCGTTTTACATTCCATGAGAAATGCACAATTATGGAATATCTTCAAGACATTTGCGGTACCAAGCCTAACACATCTAGTATAAAACATAATAGATTTGGCGGGAATGGCACAATCTGCAGATATATAGTGTCTGGTCACACTACAGAATGAATTATAGATTGTAACGTCATTTGAAGAGGAGTATTTAAAAGACAATATGGTAGTACACAATTAATTTTGGGACTTACCTCTTTCAGTTATTCCGTGCTATAGCCATTTGTCTCAATTACTACTATTATTCTGTTAGGGGTTGGTTGAAACAAATTTCAACTATGTTGAGATCAACGAAGACCCAGAGTTCCTGACCTCACTGATGAAGTCTATAGTGTTTTGAATATTTTCTTTTCGACAATTAGGGATGAAATTTTATACATATTAAACAGTGCTAATAGCGGTTGATCTTCCTTCCATTTATAAATTTTGACCGGTGAACGGAATACCTTGTGTTTTTTATAAACATTTTTACAACTTCAGCCCATACATTTTGCTTTGACTAGAACACTTACTTATTTACTCCACATCTTCATCACCTACCATGAGTGTTCCTACTTCTTGTATTGTTAACAACCATAAAACATTGCTGATAAGTCTGAACAAGGGTAGTTACTGATGATAGTACCTAAACAATCAGGTTTTAATTTTAAAATGCTGTTTATTATACATCGATTTATTTCTATCTTTTCCTAAAACCACTTTTATTTTGTCGCTAGATATTACTCAGACCGGTAATCTTCAATTGCCCGACTAATGTTTACGACATCGTTCCACTTTACTTTCACGATTGGATTTGGAAATTGTTATGGTTTTAGAAACATTTTGCTTATGATAACCTTATTCGCATAATCTCTAACGAACAGTATGCTGTGAAATTGTTGATGGAATCCTTTCATTTTATGAAACAGTTAATTCAGAGAATGATTGACATATGTCATCTAGGTTTATTTTCCGGCCATCCTACTGACAGAATTCTAGAGATTTTAAGTGTATTATTGAATAATCAGATTACAAGGTTATTTTGTGCTAAAACTGATAACATAAAGTAAATATATTAATTTTCAATAATTATTGCAATTTCATTAGTATATTTGACATTTGTAAAAATATGCATGGCTTAACTATAACTGTCAAGAATGGATTACTTTAACATGGCTCTTTGGTATTTCATTTGATAAAACAAAATGTCCTAGTGTTCAATTGAAGAATGCCCTAAACATTACCTTGCTTCGAAATACACGATAATTCGAAATTAAAGTACCGATTGCATTTTTAATCCCAATATTTAATTCTAAAACACAATTTATTGCTACAACTGGTTTGAAATAGGAGTTCAATTTACAACTAAATGTATAAAACTGATTTAATAAATCAAATATACAATCAAATCTTTAGAATACTCAAGTGTACTCAGAGTAATATAGCGTGATATGACTGTTAGGACCCTTGATTTTCACACGATCCTGTTGATATATTGCTAGACATTCCATGTATGGTACTTGTAATTACCTCTACCATTCAACATTTAGTCTTGACGATATCCCCTTTTTCAAATATCTGGATCATCTGTTTCTCTTCAAATCTTATGTCAATACCTCGAGACACCATATTTAGTGACGTGAAAGCCGTGGAAAAATACACAAAAATACATTCAACATTTAGTCTTGACGATATCCCCTTTTTCAAATATCTGGATCATCTGTTTCTCTTCAAATCTTATGTCAATACCTCGAGACGCCATATTTAGTGACGTGAAAGCCGTGGAAAAATACACTTTGGGAATATATGCATGCCTAAATTTGTTTAAATGATGCTTCATGGTACACTCAACAATTTTTGCAGTCATATGGTGGCAAACAGATTTGACAACAGTTGAAGATAGAACCAGATTACAGTGCGCAAGGAAGAGACCACCGGTCTTCTGCAAGTAAGCTAACACTCTTTCTCACAAAATCGGGTTAGGTTCCAGGGTGGCTCGTACTCGCGTTGACTAGAGATGAGAGATTTATTATTTAAATTGCGATGCTCTAAGCACTCGGTGACCGACGTCCCGCATGCCTAGATAAATGCAATTCTCCTTCAACGAGCGACAGCTGAACTTTCAGTCTGTTTGTGGCCAAATCGTAAAAATCGTAAAGACTGGTTTCATGAATATGTTTTATTTTTATTTTACTTTTTATGCTTGTACACGTTTTGTTCTGTATTAATATAATTTACTATCGGTACTGTATATATCTAACTTTAACGACTTTTATATATGATGTTTATGCAGATACAATTATCAATAATTGAAATATGTTAAAGTCACATTCCGGGGACGTTATTGTAATTTTCGGGATTTTTGACATTTTCTTCAGAAAATCACTCATAATCGACGAAAATGAAAAAATTTCCAAAACAATTCGATGTATTAATGAAGTTACTTGGGGATTCCGTAGGAATTTCTTTAATTTACCTTGTTGTTCAAGACTTGCAACTCTAAGGTCGGAGCTGAATTTGAAATATGACTAGAAATTGGCAACCATCGTACTTGATCACTGGTAAGTTCGTCGACGTCGTTGATACTTTCACAGGGTACTCCATATCTTCATAAATAATACAATATTTGCAACGACTTAATTCTGATAGCCTGTATAGCATTTTAGTTTATTGATATGTAAGATGTGCATAATCCAGTGAAAAGAGATACTTTTTACTTACCGATACGTTGCTGTCGGAAATTGCCATGTGAAGAAATTGTTTTGATTTTCATCCAATCTCGTTTTCGATTTCGCGTCACTATCATATTATCTTAAGAGTTATATATAGATCAATGTGCCGAGTGTTTCCCACGATTAATTAACTAATTAGTTGGAATAGGACTTTAAAAATATGACGAACGTTCATGCGAATACGCATACGCATTAAGAGAGTACAGAAAAATTTATCTATGAAGATTATTCCCCGGAATGTGGTTTATTTGATAAGATTATAATATGTAAACTTATTTTAACAATAAACACCTAGGCCACGCCAAAAGAGATCAAAATTCAAATCTGCACTCTAACACGATGTCATTGTAGAAGTATACAAGCTGTAAATCCGCGTTATTTCTGTTTCTTTTTTATCTTTAGCCCTAGTCAATATCGTTTATCGTTATTCTAATTGATGAAAATCATCAATCATTACAAAGTACAAGATTTTCATATAGATTACGACGTATTGAGTCCTAGAACCAATTCGATCTTAATCCCGTTTCAACCTTCTTGCTAGTCAGTTTTTTATGAAAGAGAATGATATTGATTGTAAATACTAATCACATGTGATAATCAAATATGAATCGAATACAAGGTTTGAGAAAACATAAAACATATATTAATAGTATCAATCGTAAGACGTTTCAGGATACAATATACTTATCATTGAAAAAAATGATAAAAATCATCAAGGAAAAACAGATATAGCATCAGGTGCCCTGGAGGTGTAAGCATCCCCTGCTGACTGGTTATACCCGCCGCGAGTCAACAGTCAAATTAAAATGAAATAATTGTGTAATAAATTCTCGTCAAAATCTGTACAGAGGATCCAATAACCTTTATTGAACAGGTAACTTGATTTTCCATTTAATGAAACATAGTAACTGCAAACTCGCTTAACCATAATCGTCACATCCTCTGTCATCTGCAGTGTGTGTAGATAATAAAAGTATACGGTAATGATACAGCCAGCATGTTCCGGTGTTCTTCATACAATTCTATGGAGTATGTAGCTACACTTTGGTCGGAAGTCGGTCAAATAATGTACAGATTTCCACAGGAGTAATGGCAGAAAGACATGTGTGACTAAGCCAGATGTGAAAGTTGGCCCCTATGTCATGATTTCTTTTTCTAAATCTATTTATCCTGCTTGAAATCAAATTTATAGTTATTGTAACACGCAATGTCTACAAAAAGAAATGTAGATGAACTAAAGTGGGCCAGAAAAACTGTAAGGGACACGTGTAAGGAAAACAATACTGATGATGAACACAATGGATATGTTACAAAAAATCAACGTGCTTACCTGAGGATATCATTTTGCTACAATTTATGGTAAAACAAAATACAGATCACCGTTGTTAACACAAAGCCCAATTCTTAATTAGATACTGGTCGAAGATCAGTTGACGTCTAAGACCAGTGGTCGGCTTTGGTGTAAATCCGTCTTTTATAAGTACTATGACAAAATTATTCTCCTTCTGTTTGAGAAAAATACAGAACAGCAAATGATTGATTTAAGCAATTTTCACAAAATCGTGTTCTATATAGCCAAAATTACATAATACCCGAATACTGGTCACAGCCGACTACTGGTCCTAACCGACTATTGGTCCTAACCGATTTCTGCTCCTAGCCGAGTACTGGTCCTGGTCCTAGCCGACTACTGGTTATAGTCGATTACTGGTCTCAGTCGACTACTGGCCCTAGTCGACTACTTGTCTTAATCGACTACTGGTCTAAGTGACTTCTGGTCCTAGCGACTACTGGTCTCAGCCGACTACTGGTCCTAGCCGACTACTAGTTTCAGCCGACTACTGGTCCTAGCCGACTACTGGTCTTAACCGACTACTGGTCATAAACGACTTCTGGTCCTAGCCGACTATTGGTCTCAGCCGACTACTGGTCCTAGCCGACTACTGGTCTCAGCTAACTACTGGTCCTAGCCGACTACTGATCTTAACCGACTACTGGTCCTAACCGACTTCTGGTCCTAACGGATTAGTGGTCCTAGCCAGCTTCTGATCCTAACCGACTACTGATCTCAACCGACTACTGGTCCTAACCGAATTCTGGTCCTAGTGGATTACTGGTCCTTACCGGCTTCTCATCCTAACCGACTACTGATCTTAACCGACTACTGGGCCTAACCGACTTTTGGTCTTAGCGGACCACTGATCTTAGCTGACTACTGGTCCTAGCCGACTTCTGGTCCTAGCGGACTACTGGTCCTAGCCAGCTTCTGATCCTAACCGACTACTGATCTTAACCGACTACTGGTCCTAACCGCCTACTGATCTTAACCGACTACTGGTCCTAACCGAATTCTGGTCCTAGTGGATTACTGGTCCTTACCGGCTTCTGATCCTAACCGACTACTAATCTTAACCGACTACTGGGCCTAACCGACTTTTGGTCTTAGAGGACCACTGATCTTAGCTGACTACTGGTCCTAGCCGACTACTGATACTTGAACAGTGCATGATATAGGTAGATGAGTCCTTATTTAACAAGCCTTTTCACATTAATAATTAAAATATTCCTTTTTTCTGCAAATGTTAACATTGAGTTTGTTAACAATATACTATATTTTATTGGGATAAGTAGCTTACAGGTGTTGGTCTAATTAAAAGTAATATGGTTTCATTACATGACTACAGATACTGAAGATGTAAATTATACTGAAACGTCACGAGACATATATTTTAAAAAAGGTCTCCTATCAGAAAATTGCAAAACTATTTTGGAAGATACATTCTCCTTTTTGGCCATTAAAAAGCAATAATCTTCACAAAAGGATTTTGCAGACAGGTGTTTAAACACATTTAAAAATTGAATTTCATATGTACTTATGAATGAACTTATATCTGTTGATCAATATTCTTAGAATTGGATGGTTGCATTTTAGAATATTTCACTTAAACGAGGAAAGTAGTGATATTGAATTTCCTCACACGTCAAATGAAGGAGGAAGTGAAGAGTAAATGAAAGTGATGATCAATAACAGGATATTACTGGTGCTAGCTAGTGCACATTTGTACGTCACACCTTCAAATAAGATATCTAAGGATCAAAACTGATACATGTTCAAGTCATGTAACCTTATAACTTTGGTATTATTTTTATAATATTGATAACCACTAGGTCGTTGCCACTGCTGGTGGACAGTTTGAGTCCCCGAGGGTATATATAAACCTAGCACCTGGTATTCGGTACCAGCTGATAATCTTATACTAAAGTAATATTTGGCACTGATACCACCATTTCAAGCTACGATAACCATCTGATTACACTTTGACGAATTTTGGCTATACGTTTAGATATATTCTTTGGCCTTATCTGATACCATTTCCCTTTACTCTATTTAAAATTGGAGCTCAACTGATGAAGTCTAATTGACAATCGATCGCCCTGAGCATAATAACTTATGTATAACTTATGGCATTATATTTATTAAACTTATGCATTTGCAATGCAACATTTCATATGTAAATGTCCTACTATAGTTATCAACAACTTTCAAATCTGATAAATTTGCATATAGCTAGCTACGGGGTTTATATTTCTGAGACTCTCTTTTTAAAACAAAATGAGACTGGAATTTGGCATCATTTGTGAATCAATTTCTGGACACCAGGTCTCATTCCGTTTGGAATTTGCAATTCAATTGCTTTTCGTGTTGAGACCGCTGTTAAATCTAATTTGTCTAATGGACTTGGAGTTTTGAATATCCATTGGTAATTTTTTATTTAACTAAGAATATAGCCATGCTATTATATACCAAACACACGTACATCTAGATGACATCTAATTAACATGTAAATTAAATGTAAATTGTATGCATAAACATGTCAATTTATATTTATCCATTGTGTCGATCCTTTTATTTAGTATCATATTTTAAGAGCGATTCATAAAGCCTTCCTAAACTGAATTTATTTACATTTTGGTTTTGTACATAATGTATGAAATGTTTTGTTTATTTTTCCTAAATTAGCATAATATGTATTCTCTTTTGTAAATCCTAATGGATATTTATGAATGAATTGATCCATGTTGTATCATGCCCTTTGTTTTGGTTGATTACTTCTGATTTTGCAACATGCATTAAATAGTATAATATAAGCTGGTATGGGGATATGCAATTAGACAACCGGCAGTCTAATATTTTTCTGCAATATCATACCCGTTTTTGGTGTTCATGGATCACTCCACAACCAATAATCGCGTTTTCAATCATTCTTAAAAAATAAATATACTGATACCATGTGAGTCCAACAGAAATCATTGTCAAATGTGTCGACTCGCTTCGCAAAACTGTTTTCACGCGTTGACTGTTGCTAAGCGGGAATCAATACACAGCTAATTTAAATTCATTGTTGACTATATTTTAAAATAATTTATGTTGTATCGTGTGCTTTTATTGGCTGAAACTGGTTGAGCAACATGCGCTATATTGTATAACATAACTTGGGTATGGAGACACGCCCCATTAACAACCAGCAGCCATCTCTTTTTCAATCCTCACAATTCCCGTCGTCTTGATTCATGGGCAATTTTTTTATTCTTTGTTATCAATGGATCCTCGTAGTAATCTCTACATCTGTCTCAATGCTTCCTGCAAATGCCGGCGCTTTTCTATTCAATCATCACACTTTCTATTCTCTGGATTTATTACCAACTCCATATTTAATAACTGCGCGTTTGACTTCGAAAAATAACTTTCAATATGGCCGACTCGCCTGGTAAAACTGGGTCAGGCGTTGCTATGCGGGAAAATCATTCCGCGGCCAATTTAAAAAAATTGTTGACGTTATCAAAATTAATAAACAAAATAACAGTTTTTTATGAGTTACTTTTGTATTACAAAATTAGATTATAAGGAATGAAGCTTATGTGTACCTATGTAATACGATATAACCGCTTCTCGGTTTGTAAAGCATAAACTGCCCCTAGTTATGTTATATCCAAAACACAGGTACAAACTAGCTTCATCCATTAAAAAAATACTTATGAGCTACTCTTGTAATGTAATATTAGATTATAAGGAATAAAATAAATTTTGCGCATGTTGAACAATACAACATGTCACGGGTCACTTTACAACTTTTATAAGCCGCCTCGTTTTGCATCTTTTTTATCTTAATCAAATCTTTGTTTTAATTGTAAACAAACCCATATTCAAAACACTGAAACATATTCTAAGTCCAAAATATTGTAAATTGTTAAAACCAAGAATTGAAGGATACCTAAATCATAAGTCAAATGTACTTCTTGACGCAATGTTTTTATACTGTTTAACGCCACACTCAACAATGTTTTAGTTATATGGTGGCAGGCAGGTTTTATTGGTGGAGGGGAGAACACGCTTACAATGTAAGAAGACGGCTTTCCGCAAGTAAACTGGCAAACTTTCTCACAAAAATCTGCTTAGGTTCCAGTGGGGTTCGAACCTGCACTGACCAGAAGTAAGAGACTCCACGATTCAAAGCGTGATGTTCTAACAACTCGACTACGGAGGCATCCTACACCACTCGCTTAGTCCCAGTGGTCAACAAATTTTCGTAAAAGCGGAAAAAACATGCCAGCCTTTTTCCATTTTAAGAACAATATGCGGATAATGTGTTAATATTTCGCATATATCCAATGATTTTATTTATTTATTTATATTTTGCATGGGGAAATCTCGTATAAGGGTGCGTGGGTTACGTAGCATTTGTCTTCATCTAATTGTTTTATTGGTAATGATAGGTACTGAGATTGTATCTTGTGATGAAAGGAATCAAAACAAATTCACTTATGATTGGCAGCGTTTCAGAATTATTCTATTTTAGCATGGTCACATCATTCGCCCTTAATAAATATCTTAAGGTTGCAAATATACCGTGAAGTAAGTCAGACTTCAGTTGTCTATTCAAAACTTACATGGGAAGGATATTGTGTCTTTCAATTTGCTTATATTCAGATTGAGTTTTGTTATGTTAATAATATAATTACTTACTCTTATAAAAATAATCCTAACCCATATTCATTATTTATTATGACACAGTAACCAGACACTTTCTGTTCCCACTGATGATACTTCATTCCATGCGACATACCTACTCGTCCTTCCTGATAATCCTGATTTTACTGTTTGTAACGACACATATGTGAGCTTGAGCTTACACGATTGATTTAATTGTGAACATCGACCAACAATACTTAGTGATTTTAACCTTGCTTTATCCCCTGTCACGATTCCAGAATGTACCTTCGCCCCATTCTCCATTGATTTACACACCATGTGTGATTTCATATTCCTTTATTCATACGAAGCAGACTTCATCAGAAACTGCTGAATCAAAAGAAGAAAAAGTTAGCGGTGTCCTTTAATTTGACATTTAGATATATCGACGACGTTTTGTCAATTAATAATGACAATTTTCATACATATGTCAATGCGATATATCCCAGCGAACTAGAAATTAAAGATACAACAGAATCAAGTACACACGCTTCATACTTAGACATTTTACTTAATATAAACACAGACGGGAAATTAGCAACTAAGCTATACGATAAACGCGACGATTTCGGCTTTCCCATCGTAAATTTTCCAAATTTAAGTAGTAATATCCCTCAGTCACCTGCATATGGAGTTTATATTTCACAAATGATCCGATATGCCAGGGCGTGCACAACACATGAAGATTTCATATACAGAGGTAAACTACTCACTGACAAATGATTGACACAGGGATATCGAAAACCGCTTTTAATGTCAACGTTCCGCAAATTTTATGGTCGGTATAATAGTCTTGTTTGCGACTACTCTGTTTCACTAAGTGAAATGTCGAGTTGCCTTTTCGTTGGCGGTTGTTGAGACGTCTGTACCAATTGTGACGAGGATACACTCCTCACGTGTTTCATTGGACTTGACTGTGGACTCACGGCGGGTGTGACCGGTCGACAGGGGATGCTTATTCCTCCATGGCACCTGATCCCACCTCTTGGTTTCCAGAGGTCCGTGTTTGTCCATTTTTACCGGATTTGTGTCTGTGTCCTGGACATCCTATTGATTTATACTTTGGTATCTGAGATTTTTATATTGACTCTCTTCTCCCTATACAGAGCTCACACATATATGCATTTTTCTAATAAGTAACATATTTTAAGGGTTGTTTTAATTCATGTTTAAAGCATGCACCATGTAAATGTTTGCTATCTACGGACACACTGAATGTTATTTAGTTAATTTACTGGTACCAATCTAATGCTACTATTGCCCACTCCATTAACCATTAACTATGATACCGCTGTTTCATTTCCCAGTGGTTTGAAAGTTCCTGCTTTAAAAAAAATGTGTAAAAATTCAATAACTAATACATTGGCTAATGGTCCTCAGGCTTGCTTAAGCTTCAGGAAGATGACCTTTACATTACGGAATTAGCTGAACAATTAATGATGACACAAGAATATCTTAAAACCTGACCTGATTTAAGTGTAGCTCTCATATTTCAGAAAATGACAGCACTAATTTCATAATTTCTTTTGTATATTTTCTCTTGTCTTAAAATAAGAAAACGTAAGTAGTTTTGCGACAAAAAGTTAGTTATGAGAAAATAACCTAATTTGTATATAATTGAAATGTCAAACTGAGGCATAAGCTAATAGTGCCTTTGGTAATAGAATTGAAATGTTGAAGTTACAATTCAATTTACCTAGATTAATTCGATTCTTTTTGTCAGCATATTCACTCCAATATTACAAAGCATCCAGGGTTAGACCCCCCAAAAAAAACAAAATATAACACCTAGAAAAACTGTTCCCTACGAAAAGGGGAAAGAAATAAATTCTAACCACAAGTTGAATTTTGGTTTCATTTCATCATATGATTTATTGAGTTCATATTAGTCTTACCCGAGGATAGGCTTAGCACATACTCTAGTAGATCGAATAAATTATCAGAGTGGTGCAAATCCTTGATTCGTCCTAAGATTTTATCTATATATGGGACGCTTTCGTTGTCTGAGAGATTCAGATCCCCGAACAAAGTTATTTCAATAGTTCAAAGAATAAACTTCGTTAAAATATGTATTGGCTGAATTTTCTGTTGACCATATGATTGACGATCGAAGAAAAAAAAATGAGAAGATCTTGAATACGGAATAGATAAAAATTAAGATAAGTTTATAAAAACATATTTTACAGGATAATTAGGTTCTTGTTTTGAATTTAATAAATTTGTAAAGAGGTTCACAGATGGATAAGGCCTAAGGATGAAATCAATGTTATTCACATAAATATTGTTGCGGGGGAGGAATTTGAAGGTAATACGTAGTCGTGTATTCTCACTAATTAATAATTACAAAGGTAAATAGATAAATATACAACATAAGGATACTATGTATTGTTTTACTCCACCCTTATTTCATTTGAATTTGACGGTTAACTCGCGATGGGTGTGACTGGTCATCAGGGGATGCTTACTCCTCCATGGCACCTGATCCCACCTCTGTTTTTTTTTCCAGATGTCCGTGTTTGTCTGATGCTTTCCACATCAGTATATTAGATTTCAAACCTCTTTACGATTAATACTTTGGTACTGGTGATTTTATATTGATATAAACTTAATAAATATTAATACAGAATATAAAATTAAGTGCAATGAATTTTTTTTATGAAATCAAACATTGTTATATGTATATATATATATATATATATATATATATATATATATATATATATATATATATATATATATATATATATTATCACATATAACGTTGTTATAATGACACTATTGAATTATTTATAAATACATTCAGCGTGTAATAATTGCAGTTGATATTATTTATTGATTAACAAAATCTGTGTAGTTTTACAGGTTTTTTTTCGATTAAAAATTGTTGAATGTTATTATGTTTAGGTTTTATCTAAATTTAGTATCAAAATAACGTTTTCTGTGGAAGTTTATTTTACAACAAGTAATGATATAATGAAATTAATAAACAAGTTTTAGAGGTCACATTTAATTTGAAAATGTGTTTATGTGAATATCTACAGCTTACACATTCGTTAAAATCAATCATTGAATTGTTTAATTGTGAAAATGTACTTTATAATTGTACGTATTATCCATATTATCTGAAGATTTTATTTCAAGTAATGAGTTTTTGAGTAGCATTTACCAGTACATACATATACGATAATTGATATTTCGGATAAAACGCATATCAGTTTTTAGTTATAGACAATGAAACAATCTGTTTGTTGATATACTTTACATAAGATAAATCTTGTAGTTTTTGTAATTTTGATACAGAAAACACAAAACATCGTACAGTCTAAACACGCAAAATGTCGAAACATTTGGAATTCATTAAGTCTAGATATGGACTTAAAAGATTACCTTGAAAATCTTTTAATTGGTTTTTCATTTAGAGAAAACCGATTAAACATGTTAAATAATCTAATTTCTTTTGTGGCATGTAAGATTTATAAATTTAAAATGTTATGTAATATAGAAAATAGGGACGAAAACGAATTTAGCAATACAAAAACACAGATAACAAAGTATTAATCTTCAGAGTTTTTAGGAGAAGATATACAAATTATGTGAACATTGGAAAAATAATCATGATTAGCAATATTTTCCTATTAAATTTCTGCATTCGTGGAATGTTATGTTATAAAAATAGGCTCAAATTATTGTAATAAATTTATTTGATTTCTGTTCTAGTAATCATTCATTTACATTTGTACTGCAATTAAAAAGATCGTCAAGTCGTAATATGCAATGCAAAAGAGTTTTT